>VWZO01013601.1:2513383-2619465 GCA_013396975.1 Bucco capensis
CAAGAGCAATAATCATTCAGCAATTATTCACAGTAAGTCTTATGCTCTCATTTTACTTAATATTCTGAAGAGGTATTTTGGTTTAGACTTGTGTTGGTTCAGAAGATTTTGTCTTGTATTTACCTGGTCAGGTTCTAGCTGGATAGCCCTATCGTAACAGGCTGTTGCATCTCTTAACAAGCCAATACTTTCATGCTCAAGGATTTGTTCTTTGAGAGATGGTTCTGCTTTCCGAATTGCACTGACTCCAGCTACTCCATCTGGCTCATGCATAGCAGCATACAATTTCTTTATCCAAACAGAATTGGAAACGCACATTAGAAACATGTCAGATTTGCNAGCCTTCCCAAGCAAAGGCTAAACTTTAATAGGTAAGCTGTTCCACCAAAAACCTGGGCATAAGCATCCATCTTTTAACCCTAGCCTGCAAATTACAATACAAACAAAATAAAACACTTACTGCAGTTTGTAAGACATTGCCAAGAGCAATAATCATTCAGCAATTATTCACAGTAAGTCTTATGCTCTCATTTTACTTAATATTCTGAAGAGGTATTTTGGTTTAGACTTGTGTTGGTTCAGAAGATTTTGTCTTGTATTTACCTGGTCAGGTTCTAGCTGGATAGCCCTATCGTAACAGGCTGTTGCATCTCTTAACAAGCCAATACTTTCATGCTCAAGGATTTGTTCTTTGAGAGATGGCTCTGCTTTCCGAATTGCACTGACTCCAGCTACTCCATCTGGCTCATGCATAGCAGCATACAATTTCTTTATCCAAACAGAATTGGAAATGCACATCAGAAACATGTCAGATTTGCTAGGCTACTTCCAAAGTTAAGCCCTACTTGCTTAGCATCTTGTAACACTCATGATCTCATATTATAGATAGAATAAGACATCAAGTTACCTGAAACAATCTGTATACAAGGCAAAAGAAATATTCTGTTATTACAAAGTTGTGTAATACAAATCTGCAGATTACTGAAGATGGAAAAGCAACAGACAAGTAATTTCAAATTTGAAATGTCAGTGAGGAATATAAACCCTAAGGAACTACCAATAGGCTCATCCAATAGGTTGAATAGGTTTTCACTTCTTGAAAATATTTTAAATTGTTTTCAACACCCTTAGCATTAGCTCTTTCTCTACTTTAAAATGAGCCACTTAGCTTTCCTCAAAATGTGTTTTGGCTTTTTTGTTGTTGTTATAGTTGGCTGTGTTTCCTCTGACAAAGACAGACCTAACTAAAAAGCAATAAATGCTATACTTTCAACAAAACCTTAAACATTTCCAAGATTTTACAATCCATTATTATACCCTAGAAAGCTAATCCTTCCTTTAACTACAAGGGACCATGTCAAGCAAGGGAAGGCACTAAACACTGCTGAAAAACAGACTGTATCCAACAAAACGCTTGCATCCAACAGCAAGAACCTGACTTACATGTTTTCTTCTTCCTCTCTCTCAAGGAAAAATTTGACAAGGCTTTATTCATCTACATGTATTTTCATTTTAAAACCAACCAAACAAAACCAAAAAAGAACTTCAGAACCTGAAGAAATCCAAGATGCTCCTGAATATTTTGTTTCTTCTCTGTGATGAATGATTCAAAGTGCATCACAGCCCTTGTGTAAGCCTTAGAGCGAAAGGAAGCCACAGCGAGCGTATCCTGAGGTATGAGGTCTAGAAAACGTTTCACATTTTGATATTCTCCATAATCCTCACTTGATGCTATAGAAAAGAGATATTTTTAAATGTCTGCCCATTGGGGTTTCATTTATAAGAATTATTTTATGCAGCAAAATTCAGTTAACACATTTCACAGTTCAGTGAGATAATCTGATTGATTTAAGAACACATTTTTCTCTTCTGTCAACAATAATGTATTAAAACAATCTGGTGAACTTCCTACAGCTTTAAAGACAGCATAAAAATATGTTAAATTGAACTTTTGGAAAACTACCAAGAAATTAACATTTTTTTTTTAAATTTTAAATCTGTATTTCTTAAAACAGGCATTCAAAACAATGGATTTGGGGTTGGAGGGGTGGAAATCACAGTATGATAGCAAGAAATCATAAAGCAAACTAACATATTATAGTAATACTGCATTCTTAAATGGTGGCAAATTTAAATACTTATTTGAAGAATGTAAATGCCAGTTTAAATAAAATAAGCATCACTCACATTTTTGATCACCTCTGTCTTTTCTAGACTTGCCAGTATTTTTCTCAGCAGTCAGTATTTGAAACTTATGCCTAGCCCACTGGGTTAGATGATCGAGCATGGAGAACACTGTCTGTGTGCTCAGCTGACTTAGATCAGATGCACTGTCTTCAAGTCTCCTGGTAGACTTGTCATCGTGTTTCAGAACAGCCATAATCTCCACATAAACCTACACAAGCAACGTGATAAAAGACAGAAGTGTCCTACAGGCATCAAAATAGTAAGAAACAGCAACTAACAGAAAAATAAAACTAAAGTACTGGATATTTTAATTGTATATTTCAATAATCTGAGGGTTATTTGAAAGCTCTGTTTGTCCTGCAGTTTTAGGACTGCAAATCAAATAGCAGCTATTGTCAGGAGACTCCAAACAGGGAGAAAGCCTTAGAAAAGCAAACACTTGGATTCAGGATAACCTTCATTATTACTGGAATTTTAGGTTTTAAGACTCAGTTAATTCTACTGCTCTTCTGCTGCAAATACAACACCTGAAAGTTTGATAATTTGACTGGCTACCAAATCATGTATCTACTTTTTGCATACATTTAAGTATATACCACACTGGAAAACCAGCTTTCTGTTTGTTTTAGTCAACAGAATATGAGCAAACATATGTTAAAAGTGTTTATTGTGGATGTACTTGTTCACACAAGAAAAATCATCACACACCTCTGCACATCCACAGTGTTCAAACACAGATATCTTAGCTGTGAAATTCCAAATTAATAGAATTTAAGTTATATTTTTCCAGCTCTTCAACTTCTGCTAAAGCAAACAGGAACAATGTAGACTAAACAACACTTTTCTCTCCTATCTCTCCTTTGCTACAAGGCAACCAAGAATCCTGTTCTGCATGAATGTGGCAGCTAAATAGTTTCTCACTTAAATTGTAAATGTATGCAAAGGAGAGAAAAATTATGGATCTGAATTCTTGAAAGTATACAAGTTTGATTTATTCCTTGTTTATGTTGCACTCTCTTCCTCTTTGTATCACTCCAGCTCTTTGATGTTACTGCAGTCATAACTGCAGAGTATCTCATACTTGGCTCTACTGAAGAAACAGATGGAAATACATAGAAAAGCAGTTCAACACAAACTTGTATAAGTATATTCAAGTCCTGGCAGAAATTTTATATTATTAATACAGGAAATGCAATACAACTTGTCATGTAGGTCTGCAGAGCTGAAGACCTCTTAGGAAGAACAGTTCCCTTACACTCCATGGAAAAACACTACCATCTTATACATCTCACCTCTTGTTGATCGTCTTGACTGCATCCCAACAAAGCATACACAAGGATGTGTGGAAGCAGATAAATTGTCACTTTATAGTCATTCTTCATCATAATACTGCAGCAGTCAAAAACTTTTCTGGCAAGATCATGTCGCACCTATTGAAAAACATTATTTGCAGGAAAAGCAGCATTATAAAAGTGCCAATGCCTGAACAATTAATAGGTTTCTTTTTGTCAGCAAATACAAATTCTATTCCATGGAATAATTTTAACATGCTGGTCTCCTACAGAATGTTCATCAGACTTAAACCTGCAGCATGGATGCCAGATGGCAGCTGCTATTACATGTATCAGTTGCTGATACCACAAAACCCACTTCTTACATGTTCCACTTTTCCATGTTTTCTACACCACTGTGAACTTGTACTGGCCATAGAAGAAACCTTAAGGCTGAGAGTCTCCTACTGCACTCAGCCTCTCTTCTGCCCTTAAAAGCCTGCAAAAAGTATGAAATTTCTATGAAGACATTCAATTCTTCTCTGTCTGAAACAGAAAGAGGACACCGTAACTACTGAGCTATTGTGATTAAATTCACTTCTTTAAGTGGTTGATTTAAAAGTGAAATTTTCAGTGGGGAAAAGGGGAAAGGAAAGAAAGAGTCAAGTATTTTTTACGTGTTGGGACTGTGGAGCTATAGGCAAATGAACGAAATCTTTCAGAAACTGAGAATGTAAACTTGAGGTTTTCCAGAAGCATTTCAGATACTTTTCAGAAGCATCTGTCAGTGCCTTGAGCTACACAAGTCTCTGGACAAGGGCAGGCTTCCTAGAATTTTGGCTTTGATACTACCTGTGAAACCTAGCCAAGAAGCAACAATGCTGACAAAGGGAAGGTGCATGGTTACCTTGATCATGCAAGAACTATGTGCTTTAACAGGCCTATAGCAAATAGGCATATTCAGAAACCAAACTGTGATTCAAGAACTATTTTGTATATACCAATACACAGAAAGCAGATTTATTCTCTTACCTTTGTTATAAGATAACCTGCCCAAGTTGCTGACCATTCTGCAAAATTATCACCTAATTTGCTTAAGTAAATTGGCTTCTTCATCTCAGACCAATTTACAGCCTTTTGATAACTCTTGTACCTGTCATTTAAAAATATCCATTTAATAAAACCTGTTTTTTTTAGAATATACTAAAAAAAACATTAGTCCATTGTTAATGATGATGTTCTCGAACTGAAATCATATTAGGTTTCATCTTCTTAATCTTTTAAAATAGAATTAAGAAAATACTTTCAGTAGTCAACATCTACTCTAGAGCTTCTTAAAATGAAGCATGACATACAAACAACCTAACACGTTACCACAACTTTCAAGTGTATTTAAAAAATCAGTTTTAAGAACTGCAGTTTGATAAATATTTGAGTACTATCTGTTTGTCAGGAAAAACCCTGAACATATATGAAAACAAAGAAATGTGAAAAAGCTTGTTTTCTAAAAAGGTAAAAGTTGTCACAGATGAGCATGGCTGTCTTCATGAGGAAACAGAAACAAAACATTGGTGATTATTTCAAGTTTAGGTGCATACACCATATGAAGTTTTCTTTATGTTATTTTTATCAGTAATTCAACAAAATGAAGTCAAATTAAAACCCAATGAGCTCCTCCTACTTCTATGAACAGTAGCAGTAAAAGGGTATTAATGGATTTGAGGAAGAATTTGTACAGAGGAAAGAGAATAGAAACAAAAGCTTCAAAACATCATATAAAACAATACTCTAGGGACAAGCAAGCAGATCTGGGCAAAGTAGGAGCTCAGAATTTTGCTTAATTTCTAGAGAATTACATTCAAGAAGTGCTAATTCAGCTTTATATAGAAAGCTTCACTTGAATTTCGTATGTACATATATTGCTCTTTACAGAAGAGTAACAATCACAAAACAAAATGATGTTATTGCTAGCCTGGAGGGGGAAAAAAAAAAAGTTTTTAAAGTTCTTACGAGATGAAATTGCTGAGGTTGCCACATACCGTGTATTTAAATGAGGTTCCAAGATCTCCTGCACATGCTCAGGAAATCTCCTCCAAAGCCTGGAGCCAGGGCAGTCAGTGTTTGTGTCTCTACAGTCATAGATAGACAATAACTCCTGAAAAGGCATAGTTTCCATGATGAAATTAGCACTGAAAATATTTCATGACAACAGTAGTAACAAAAAGTGGTGTATAGAGAGACGTAATGAGACAGAAGTTATGGAATGCTTAATTCAGAAACTGTAACTGCAAAACTTTCATCCAACATTTTTAATTCCTGACTACTTGGCTATGTTGATTTCAACTAACTGTTGATTCCCCAGATTCTTCAGTTAGTGTTTGGACTACCTTATCTCATATTCCTCATGACTCTCAACAAACCAGGGCTAGAATTTAGATTGATTCCTCTTTGAGCATAAGCTAATGAAATAACCTTATTCCACTTACTACATGGGGACTCATATTTTCTCCTGGAGCAAAGAATTGTCCTGAAATTTTCACAAAGATACTAAACAACAATAACAAAACAAACAAAACCCACTCAAAACATAAACAAAGCACCAAAAAAACCCCCAACCAGACCAAAAAAACCCCCAAACACCTACTCAGCTTGTATTTGGCAAACCAGTACAAAAGACTAGAATCTGAAAAAAAATGGTGGGCTCCCTTTCAGTTGCTTCTTGAAAGTGTAAGCACAAACCCTCTTTCAGTTGCTTCTTGAAAGTGTAAGCACAAACCCTCTTAGGAATACTTACTGCTTTTCATTTCTGCCTATGGAACCTGCACCACTTCTAAGCCACTCTCAAGATGATTCCTTGAATCACTACATAGGGATTGTTAGTTACCTCTGAAACATCAGACCTCTCCTAAAACATTCCAACACAAAAGCAAACAAATCTTTTATTTGACAACTCACCAGAATTGTAAGTGAGCCTGAGGAGTTTAAAACAACAAAAAAATCACTACCCTGAATAACTTTTTACCTTGTAATTTAAAGCTGTGTAGGATGTTTCAAATACTTAAACATGTACTTCAAAATGTACATTTACACTGCATAATTCTGCCTTCAGTGTGATAGAAGACTTTGAAAAGAAAAATCAGGATCTAAATCACATCTCTTACCTGAATCGCATATGCTGCAGAATCCTGAGCACGAACATTATCAGCATAAGCAAGGAATGCTCTGGTCAGTTCCATTAATAATCCATAGGCAAAATTTGGATCCTCCACGCCAGCCTCAATTACAATCAGAACACCAGCTTTATTAAAATAGAGTAATAGCTGTACTTCTCATCTATAAATAATCACTTTGAAGCCTGACTCTGAGCTGTTTAAATGAGAAAGCAAGTATAGATTTTCAAAGGGTCTAAAGATAAGAGGTTTCCTACTCCCAAGTACTATTAAAAATCCCTTAATGCTGAACTTCTAAACTCTTGTAAACTAATATAGTAACACTTCTTACCACAAATGTAAAATGTTTTCCTTGAGTTTCACTTGTTGAAAAATCGAGCCTGCCGGGATCTATGGCTCCCAGCTCACCTAAACATTCTCCACAAAGCAGTCGGGCTTGAGAATTTGCATCCTGGCAGCCGATGAGAAGTACAGTTACCAACTGGGAGATGACTGGCTCCACAGTTTCACTGTCTGTTACATACTTGATCAGTTTTTCCTAGGAAGTTGAAAAATTGAGTTATTCTACAGCCATGTTTATGGTAAATTATCCATCTGTAACTCACTCTTAATTTGTATTTCATTTACCCATGACTTCAGGTTAGTGATTCAAATACTAGCATTTTATAACTTTAGCCTAATTGTGCTAAATTGCTTGTTACCCTAGGAAGGATGAAACAAATGAGTAAAAATGAGGTATTTGAGCCTCATTTAATCATGTTGTCATGGCCAATATTGTATTTCATCACCATACACCTATCTACTAACTTCATTGTCTTTCTGTGCCTTCCCAAGAACCTCTCTACTTTTCTACCTTTTTCACTTCATTGTCCCTTTTCTTTGTGTTTCTGATACTTCCTCTAAATTTCTTTCATGCAGCTGTTGTCATATCTTCTGGTTTAACTGCCATTTGCAGCCTTATTATTTCCCATTTGTTGGCCATTTCTTCACTCTGCCTTATAAAGCCCAGGGTTTCAAGTCCTTTAATCAGTGCCCAACATTTTAATTGGATGTCCTTTCTTATTCATTTTGGCCTATCTTTTATTCCCCAATTGCACATTTAGTCCAAATACAGAAAAAGCTTTCTCTTAATAATGTGAAGATGTTTGCCATTGTTACACTTAATGAAAACTGAAGCCACTGCCAACACAACAGAGCAAATAGTTCCACAGCTTGTGAACTCATTAAGTTTGATTTGCCTCAATTATTTTGCTAGCCTTCTAACTAAGCAAGACATGGCAAGATTTTGCTGACATGAGCTGCAAGAATTACTGATTGGCCAGCAACACACACAATGATTGATTGTTCTTTGAGCCAGGATTTTTAAAAAATTCTGACTGAAGAGGGGACAGATTATGTTTTAATTTATTTTTAAGAGGTCACATACACTCCCCTCTGGGCTAATAACCACACAGATTTGTAAAAAAGCACCTTCAGCTTGTACATGGCTATACAATTTATCTGAATATGATCAATGGATTCAAATTTTTAAGGATGGAAGGTAAAAAGGGAAAAGAAAAAAATTAGAGGTATGAGGTGGTCATAAATATCTTAACTCTTTCAGATATTACACTCATGCAACCTGATCTAGTTGGGGATGTCCCTGCCCAGTGCAGGGGGGTTGGACTAGATGACCTCCAGAGGTCCCTTCCAACCCTAACCATTCTATGATTCTATGATTGTATCAGTCTCCTGTGGCAAAACCCATATGTGTTCTAACAGTGAACAAGCCCACACAGTAGATTGCTGAAATGGACTTTTTAGATACATCTTTCCTCAGAGTTGAAAAAAGATTAAGAAATGTACTACTAGCCTTATTGAATCAGCATCACACAGATCTGGAGGATTCAAAAGCCTCATACAAAGAGACATGATGAAAAAGAATCCATTCTCTCCATTATATTAAGAAATAGCTGGCTTAATAAATTTAGGAGGATAGCACAGTTCACGTGAACACCTAGTTAACACTGAAGAGTTTTAGACTGTTGGTCCAGATACTACTTTGATTTATTTTTTAATTCCAGTGAAGAGCAGTTCTATACCTGATTTCTGTATAATGTTTCTTTCAGGCTAGTAAGTGCATGAATTCGAACATCCACATTCTCATGCTGAATAGCTCTCATAGACAGCTGCAGTGTTGTCTGCAAGTCAGTGCTTTTGGAGGATTCCTGAACAAGACATGACATAAGTAGCTCAAGTAAAACATGAACACAGTCAAACAGTGAGAGCAGATACAATTATGTTTCTGCCTACATTCTCACCTGTATCAATATACCACTATCTTCCTGTCTATTCTTTTAAACTGTTTTTCTCAAAAAGGTGCTGTATTTTTATTTACACCAGCACTATAATTTATTTAACCAGAAAAAAAAAAAAGTTCTGTTTGAGTACCTCATTATCTCAAATCAAACTAAATTTTTATTTCTCCCCATCTATTAGCTAACCATTTTGAGGACAAGCAAAACAAATGGACCACAGAGTACTCCTAATAACAGATAAACTTTGTAACCTTTGAAGAAAACATGGAGGAGGGGTCAAATTAAAAGTAACAAAATGTCGTGACACAATCACTGCTATAGATAGTACTGCTGACTTTTCATCTTACAATCTCCTTAGTCTCAAAACCATGGGAAGTTAGTGTTCAGGAAATGCTACAGAAATAAGCATGTCAGACAGGAGCATAATTCACTCCTAAAGAAGGACCAGAACCTGCTTCAAAGTATTCCTGCAATAAACAAATTCTGTTTTGTTGTGGAGGCAGGTAAATACTATTTCTGCTTAACAATAGAAACTTCACTTGTTTTGCTCATTTGTCATGAATTCATTTGATGCACTAAAAATAAATATAAATAAAAGAAGCTGTACCTTTCTGTATTCCTGAAGGACGACCTGAATTTCTTTTAGTTCTGGAAGGTCAGGCAGAAAATATATTTCATGTAGAAAATCTCGTACTGCATCCCTAATAGTTACAAAAAAATTACAAAGAACATAGCAAACATTAGCTGGGTCAGGAAAAAAATACACACTTAAAAAAGAAAAAAAATCAGAAAAAAGAAAGCAATGAAATGTAATAACTAGAACAACAAAGGCTTGAAATGCAGAAAAAAGTAAATTCCATAAACTTATCTAACTATATGTATTAAGCAGTTTGTTTCTCTTGTTACTCAACTAAGTCACAGGTATTTCTCCTCTGTCCTTTAAATTACTTTCTCTTTTAAAGACAGTTCTTTCCAAAGCTTTCAAAGTTGTCATTCACCTCTATCAGGATTGGCTCTCTATTTTGGACACTGGCAAATAAGTGAGAATAGCTCCACCTGATATGAGGAAAATTGAAACTGGATTCACAAGAGAAGAAAGCACATTCTGTGTATCTTACATTAAGAAAGTGTCTGTCAGTTTTGCTTCTGTGAGCTTCTACAAGACCATTACTATTCCTATTGTCACCTTTACTTTTGGTACAGCGCAAGAAAAATGAAAACCTGACAAAAGTAATCAAGAAGTAAACTATCACCATTCCTTAAAAAAAAAGTAAACAATAAAACCAAATCAAATCATAATTTTAAGCTACAAAGCAGAAGATGAAAAAGAATTGACTCAACATTGTCTTCAAAAAGGTCTAGCCATGAAATGTTAAGTTTTTTGCATTAGACTGGTTTTATTTTCAGTTGGTGTGACCACTTTTGAAGATGATGTATGAAATCTTATTCAACATTAAATTCTGTGCTCTTCATAATTATAACTGTAATTATTGAAGGAAACAAAGAACTCATTTCTTCCCGATTTCCAACTCTGTACACTTCACTCTAGCTTAGGGCAAATGTAGGCAATCATGGTTATTCTGCCTGCACGCCCTGAAAAAGGACATCCATATCAGCAAAGATGTGGAACCAGAAAACCTGGCAGAGGAAAGTGTTTGAAAGGGCTGTAACTTGGCCACAGCACCATATTTTTATAAGGACAACATAAAAACTCTTTTTCAGATGGGGCTATCATTTGTTAAAATTCAAAATCTCATTGCAATTTAAAGAAGTAGGAATTTTACAGAACAACATACTATTGAAAATAATCATGTTAGTGCTGGACAACTTCAATTTAGGATTATCCCCATTCCTATAATAGGATTCAACCCATATAACTGAAAATATTTTGTACAGTACCTGTTCTCAACTATGAGAAAGTGAAATACTGCTGTAGTCTCTTTTGGTTGGATATGTATAAGGGGCAATAATGCTACTATGATATGACTGAGCAAGGAGCCAAGGTATGAATGGTCCAGACTTCGAACAAAACAATCCCAGGCTCTAAACAAGAAAAGATAACAGAACAACAGTAATCAATTCTTCTTTGCATAAAAGACATTTTAGGTGAATCATGAGAAGCATTTTGAATTATTTCAGCTCTGTGGTTTTGTCTAGAACAAAACAAAACAGTGTATTCGAGGACAGAAATAGCAGGTATGTCACTGTTTGGGTACACTGCTAGTTTACCTGCAACACAATTCTGGAAAGTCATCCTTGTATCTTAGAGCTGTTCTCAGTGTAGTCATCATCTTCACTCTTACTGAACTGATATGTTTGGGACCCATGAGCTTCATTAAAGACATCAGACTGTTTAAAGCCTAGACATAGAGAAATATCACTTCACTGTATTAAGATACTCAGCAAAACATATACAAGCCAGATTTTCTAATAAAATCAGGCTACCCTGGCTTAAGAAACCACACCCTATAAGACATCAAATTCAGGTTGATGTTTCAGTAAAGAATTTGTGGGTTAGAGGAGAAGGGAATGAAAGGGAATCTGTAATGACTGTACTGAAAGAAAAAGGTCATTATTTATGCTATTGACAGACTGATGAGGGAAGAACTGTGGACAAAGGAGTTAATTGATACAGAAGTCTGTTAGAAGACATGACTGACTATATGTCCAAAGTTGAAGAAGCTGGAAAGAGCAGATTTTGGAAATATAGAGAAAACAAAATTGCATTTTAAAACAAACAAACAAACAACAAAACACCAACAAGAGAATTTACATACAACTTGTGGCAGAAGTGACTGATATGCTTCAGGGAACATGTAATAGAGCAGTTGTCAATAGCACTGATGAAATATAGAAGAGAAATACTGAGATGCAGAAAACAGGAGATATTTCTGTCACAGTAACACTGCACCAAACAAGGTACTACAATGTCCAGCATGACAGATCAGTAACACAGGAAGAAACTTGAGCCTGAGGAAAGGTCATGGAAACTCACCAAGAACAAAAAACAGAACAAGAAAAGATAGAAGAAATAGTAGGTGCAGCAGAAGAAATGCTATACAAATGAGGAAAGTCAGAAAGCATAAAGATATGGGACTAAGAAAGTAAGAGCATCTCAATGTGAATATCTGAGAAGGAAAAAGCTTGAAAGAACACCATAGAAAGTGCAGTCCATCAATGTAAAGGTATATACATTCTGGCACTGGAAAATTCTCTACAGAAATCATCTGCATTACCTCTGTGAGGTGGTTACAAGGCCTGTCTTGTGGTTAGAAGCACTGCCTCAGCAGTACAGAATTTTCAGACTTTGTTGTGAGCTCTAATTGCTCTAAATGCTCTCTCCTGTAAAGCTGAAAGGAGCTGTTCTGAGAGAAATAAAACCAATAAAGCCTATTTTCTCTTAGATTTGTATGTTATTTTCTTTAGCTCTGCCCTCTGGTGCCCTTAAAACCCTGTTCCCTGAAGTAAGTCCAATTTTCTCCCATATTTCCTCATCCTCTACTTTGTTTCTTTCACACACAAAACACAGACTTGGATTTCTCCTTTGTAATTACTGGTTGACTGACTTGTTATATATACACCATGTTTGACTGAAATATGTACCTTAGCTGAGCATTAAAGAAACAAAAAAAGCTTTTGAGCTTACACAGAAGGCCTATCCACAGTGACACCATCAGTTTTTGAGAGTCATGTCAGAACCTCAGCATCTTTGAGACTTCAGTGACAGTTGCATAATCACATCAGTAAGCCTGAATGTTAAAATAGCCCATGCTTATCTTTTTTTTAATATTCAAAACTAAACTTACGCACCATTTTTTTATCTTCAATGCCAACACTGGAACTTAGTAACTGCATGTTAAAAAAAGCCAAGATACCAAGCAATTTTGGTTGCAGATAATCACCCTGTAGAAAGTGTGGGGAAAAAAAAAAACACACCAAAGTTAAAACCCCACATAATCTATTAACGTATTCTTAAGATTAAGAAATTAAAAAGCAAGCATGAAATGCTGGTTCTGAAAGACAAATAAGAAGAATTTCAATCACACACCCTGCTCCTCAAAAAATACCAGTGTTAACGAAAGACTCGTGGGTTTGGGGATTTTTTTTTGCAGAAATGATTGCCTTTCTTCCACTTTTTAACTCAAATAAGTGACATGCAGTGAACATCAAATTGTCTTCAATCTCAAACTGAAGGAAAAAAATACTGAAAAAAAACGAACAAGAGTATTATAAATCCTTACCATTTCTTCAGGTGATGTTATTTCTCTAGGTCCCTGATAGGGATCATCATGAGATGCAAATGAAGCCAATATTGACAAACCATTGAAGACTTGTTGATAGTGTTCTCCTATGCGCAGCAATAATTCATTATGCAGTCCCTGGTAGTCCTGTCTCAGCAAGCTGCCCAGTTCTATCTCAGTCTCATTCTACAATCAAATAGCAAAGAGAAATCAAGTCTTCATTTCATCAAAACTAGCAGAGCAAGAGACAGGAGCCATTGGACTCTGGGTGAATTACCATAAAAATCAAAAGGAAAAGCCTCCAATCAGCTGAGTGTTAGATAACCCAAGTTTTAAGTTCACAAAATATCTTACAACAGTTCCTCAGAGCCAGCAGAACAGATTATAAATAACAAGAACAAAACTTCTGCATATACAATTTCCCCACCTATGCTTTACAATACCTTAACTGAAATAAAGCAGAAAGCTCACTATTTATCAACTGTTGTGCCTAATCTGCATATATAATTTAGCAATGTCAATTTACCTTGAGGTAATGAAGTGCTCGCTCAAGCTCATCCTTGGAGCAGGAACAGACCAAATGAGAGAAGATGTATTTGAAGTTATTGATTAAAATCTCTCTTCGGTTTATATTCAGTTGCTTAGCTATGGTTCGAGTAAGTGCGGAGGCTGCAGGACTAGCCTTGGCTGCAAGGTCAGGAAGCAAAACCTGTACAGTTCGCTGGCAAAAAAAGAAGACTTAATGGAAAAAAAAAGAAACCAATCAAACAAAAAAAACCCCCACACAAAAACCAAACCTCCACAAGGTTCAGCTTTGCTCCATTTGTGTCAGTACAATCACACATATCTCAGGTCGTAAGTATGACCATAGGTTTGAATAAAGAAGAACTTCAGTAAGATGGAAATACTTTGTAAAAATGCAGATAAAATAAAAACTACTTAAGGAAGTCCTTAATCTAACCTATACTGAGAAACATGCAAACAAAAAGTGAGATAGCACTTTTTATATCCATCCAAATTCTCCATAAAAAGAAATCTTAAAAAAAACCCAAAACCAAAAGAACACAAAACACAACAAAACCCCAACATATACAACACCACTCTCCCAACCTACAAATCACCTATAACACTACTTACTTCACAGTTTTGCATTTCCCATCTACCAACAATCAAAATAATGAGTATGAAGCTTCTTAGGCTTCAAGTAAAACAGATATCTAACCAGATCAAGAAGTCTACCTACAGAACAAGTGTACTACATCACTAATCTAAAATTTATTTAATGACTACACTAGACCTTAGTTCATCACCTCTCATGCTCAAATTAGCACTGTAGCCATCATAGTAACTCCTTGATAAAACTGTTCCTGTGCTTTTGAGCTCCCACTTGCAGCAATCCCAAAGTATTCTATATTATAACAACAGCAACTAGAGAAGAAAAATTCAGATCTGTGACATTCACAGGAAAATTGTGGACTTAAATTCCACAAGCACACACAAAGAAGTAAAAAGGACTAACCAACTTACTGAGAGAAAGCGATTTAGATCTGGAAAATCAAATACATTGGCGATCTCAGATAACAGGTCCAGAGCCATCTCTCTCTGTTGAACAGCTGTTTGTTTCTGCAGCTCATTACCCTGGCATGGAGCACTCAATATTGCTATCTGACTGGAGTGCAGGGATTCCACTAGAAACTAAGCATGAAGAAAAAGATATTTTGTAGGTTTTTTCCCTTATTTGCTTCCTAAAATAAATACAAGAGTTTCACTCTTTCTAGATAACTGTTTTTCTTTCTCATTTATTGCATATAGATCTAGGATTACTACTTTGTGATAGAACTGAATTATCATCCACTTAATAACTGCATTTAATTTTACAACTCTGGATTCAGACATTGCATTATTAAAAAAAATAGTCACAATCAGAAAAGTCTGCTTTTGATTATTTTCTTCTAAACAGACCTTCTGTCTTTAGGTAATGGGTATAACAAAAGAACAAATCAATCATGTCACTATTATGCCTGTAAAAGGCTGACTTCAATTTCAATCTTACATCTCTTGCGGTAATGGTACCACACAATGCAAGAAACTATACAGTTCCTCTATTTCAAATGACAGCATCTAGGAAATAAAAAAGAAAAGCAATAATGTTGAGGGCCAAAGATCATGACAAAGTAAAAGATTTTTCCATTGCGTCCTGAATGTTCACGTGCTTTTGTTGTTGTTGTTTAAATCATCTCTTGTCCTATGTGGTTTCACCTTATAAAACACTGTAATTTTTACCTTTAATACCATTTTCAAAATATGCAAAAAGAACCTAAACATATGCCTTTCTAAATCACCAACTCTCTTCTTTTTACCTGACAGATAGGCTTCTTGTACTGACTGAAAAAAGCTTGCAGTTTTATGGACTTAGCTGCCGCCAGGGATCGAATTTCTGTGTATGCTGCTCCAGCCACAGAAGCTGACTTGGACAACAAGCAGTGTAACAAATGCAAGAGGGCAAATGGTACCAAATCTCCTTTGGATGCCCTTACAAAGAAAGGGGAAGAAAAATAATTTAAAAAGAATCGTTGCATTAATAAGATGACTTAAGAATATACAGTTACCATAATGCAAAATGACTCATCACTGTATTTGCATAACTTATCTGTACTTCCTATGACAGGGCAGAAGCAAATGAGAAATATTCCATATGAATCAACAGCTTAGTACAATTACAAAGGACCCTGGACAAAGGCTGATCATGAAATAAGTAATTCAATCTTACATTTACACTTGAACAAAACAGTTACTTTGCATTATAAATTGACACTACTTTGCAATTTTCATGATACTATCAAAAGTACCTTCCAATATCTCCTGTTGTGAGAATCAAGGTATCTTTAAGTTCATTATTTCTGGATATTTTAGCATTTGTATAGGCTTCTTTCATTCTTGAAACAAACAGCTGAAACACATGAAAACAGAACAAAAATTAATTTTCAAGGTTTAAAATAGTGAAAAAAAAATAAAAAAAATCAAACATAGTTAATTAGGAAAACCAACCAAAATAAATATGAATTCACCTCTTTTATGAATCCTTCTTCAGAGTCTAAGGATTCTAGTATGTTCTTTATGCAGTCACTGAAAGCCACTCTTACATGTTTGTCTGGATCTTCCATTAAATTTAATAAAGATCCAACAAGAATCTTCATGCTGGGTTCATCAGTGTTAAAATCCAGATGCTTGCAAAGATGAGGTATATTTTCTATAAATGCTGAATGGCATGGGTTGGAGGAGGAGAGGAAAATAAAAATTATTAATACTTAAAAAAATAAACTATTGAAGTCCAAAAAATAGTGATGCAAGTAAGCTATAAAGCACACTTTTTTATAATCAAAAGAGTAAATATTGTCAAACCAAACAAGATATTTACAAATTCAGATTTTATCAAGAAGTACATTTCGAGATACAGCCACAGACCAAAATAAAGTCACAGTAGTTTAAAAAGAATTATCAACAACAACATCAAACATTAGCAGCAATAGCAACTGAAATACAACATTCCAAGCACCATTACAGCTATTTAAAAAAAAAAATGTTAATAAATGTAAAGTCACATACCTAGCTTTACTGAACTGGATACTTTTTTCTCAAGAAGAATAAGAAATGGCCTGAAAACACTGGCTTGCACAGAACAAGTTTTTTCATGAGTAGCAGTCACAGTAAGGCTGCTACATAAAATATCATTAGTAAGATGCTTAACAGCAGAGTCTGCTAAGGAAGGTTGTATGTTGAATGTACCAGAAAGACAGCAAGATAATTTCCCAACTATAGCAGCACAAGCCTCCTTGACTAGCTCAGATTCATCTTTTATTTGATTTCTGAAATGGAAACAAAAGTGAAACCATTTTAATAGATGATGTACCTAGATATCTGTATTTCTACACTGTCTGAATTCTCTGGCTATACTGAAAGTACTATTAGGACAATTTAAGGATCTATCTCACTAAATGAACTTTCAGATTACCCTCAAGTTCTATTAAACCTTTGAAGCAGCACTGGGCACAGTGAGTCTGGCATATTATAAACAAACACAATAGGACAGAAGACACCAAGATGCATATACAAAATGCAGAGGAACTGGAAAGGCTTAAAAGAGACATATGGACAAATATCACATGTATTTAACGAAGATCTCTCTTTCCCTTCCTTAGTTTAGATTTAATTAGAAACAAGGTCTTCAACTATGAAGTAACTTGTACAATGACATGGTGAGCAAACACTATTCTATCATAGAGACATTGTCACACCTATCCTGTTGATATCTTATGATTTCTGAAATTGAGAGCTAGTATATTCTGAATGGAATAGAAATTAATTTGTTTTTTGTGTGTTTATACGACATTTCTTATTTGCCCATTTTTCTTCTTGCATGAACGCAGAAAAGCAGCATGAATACATACAAAAGAGCTTTGGGAATCACACTGCAGGACTGCACGCTTGGTAGATGAAGCAGGAAAGAGAATCCTTTAACACAAGCAGCTCGAATTACTTCATGGGGACTTTGTAGTGCCCAATAATAAATGGATTTTCTCCAATCCAAACAAATGTTTCTTGGGAAGAGAGACAGAAGGAATACACAGTGTGACTGAGTTTGGGGTGCTATAGAGAAAAAAAACAAAACACAAAATAAATACTTGATTTAAATTTTTAATATCATCAATCATCGTAAGAGGGCTAAGAAAGTAATTTTAGTTCATAACAATCATTCCAGAGAGATGTTTTGTGTACCTTAACATACTTACAGAAACTCTGTGCAGTTTTTTGACTCAAAACTAGAGGATCAAATCTAAAAGTAGATGGCTTAGAAGAATCATCAGGATGGCTGTAAATCCAAGGCAGAGACAGCAATTCACATAAGTTATCAAGAATCTGATCATTCAGTGGAATTTTCACTAAGAAGAAAAAAAAACCAAACAAAAGCACAACAATAAATTGGTACTTTTACAGCTCTGTATAGTATACAAAATAGATGTTTATTTAATATTCTTGATTTGCTGTAAAATATGAGTTTTCATCAACAAAATTAATATCACTATTCCCACATGTTGATATCCTACATTTTAGACACATAATAATAAATGATGTAGTACTACATCAAAATAATCTAAAAACTTCATTATACAGTAGACAGCATGTAATAGATGAACAGCAGAATGAATAAAACTTCACTATCTCTGGATTTGTATGAAGACTCTCAGGTGGCCTTTGCGACAGCTAGTAAGTTGAATTCATAATAACACTCCAGTCTTAGTCGAGTCTGTCATCTATCCTACTAGCTCCTTTTAAAAAACCATGCAACTACTAAGCACTTTCAGTACACTTCCTGCATGTCATATTTGCTGATGTTGGTCAAAAGCTTTGAAATCTTCAGGTGAAACAGAGATAGTAAGGCATGCTGTCTTTGCGTGTTTTAAAAAGAAAACTGCTAAAAGTTTACTTCTTTCTTACCTGTATTCACTATGCCTACATAGTCTCTTGTAAAGACAAAAATCAGTAAGTGCAGACAAAGACTAGCAAATCATGTTCAAAAAGGAATGCAAAGAAAGCTCTCTGAACAGAGAAGAATGTTCTTTTAGTTTATTTAACCTTTATTATAGAGGAATTAGAACTCTAACACAAGATCTCTAATTTCAGTACCTCTACCACAGCAGACTGATTTAGTTCAGATGCATTCCTAATTTACAAATCAAATAAAAGACATGCTAGTTTAAAGGCTTTCTCACCTTGTGCATAGAGCAAAGCATCAACGATTTTCACTAGTCTGTCGATCACTTGTTCTAAGTTACAAATCTCTGTAGCAGACACTAACAGGTTTCTGCAGACTTTTACTACTCTTGTGATAAAATCGGAGGAAATCCACGTGAGCTGGATATTCAGCATGGAATCCGAGGAGCTCAGGGTATTCTTACATGTGTCAGAGTTCCACAGATGAGTTACTTTATGACCTACACTGTTAAAATAGAAATCATATGATCAATGCAACAGACTATAAACATTTAATATTGTGTTGCTTGTAAGCAAAGTTACTATGTAAAACAGACAGGACTTATCCAATAAATGTCCTGACACATGGACAAGCATTAACCTATACAAATCACAAATTAACTACTAGTCTCATGGTTTCACCTTGGTACCTTTACCTGGTAGAATTTGTTGGGGGAGAACAATGAACAATGCACAAAGCAGCTAGTTGCAGAATTACAGCAATCCCTTCTACAGTCTGAAGAATATCCGCTGTCAGAGTGTCTCTCTCAAGGATAAACATTAAGGATGCAGCTTTCTCTGCGATGGCATTCCACAGAGTGCTCTTCAATTTCATGTTTACAGGACTAAGTCTGTAATTTGACCACAGTAATTATTTCTCAATACATACTTTTTTTTTTTTCTCCAGAAAAGATAAACCATCATAGCAAGAGCTAATTCACATTGCACAGCATTAGGAAAATATCAGATAAAGCTTTAGCTTAAATGTGCTCTTTGAGAGAAGAAGATACTAACTCTGAAGTTCAGTAAAATGCAAATCAGACATCTCAAAGGCTAGAATGGTATAATTCTACAATACTTGGAAGGTCATGACTATGGTGGTTCCTGATGGCTATAAAAATGCAAACATTACATCTTCAAGAAAGGCAAAAAGATGAACCAAGGAATGATATGCCTGCCAGCCTAACCTCAGTCCCTGGGAAGGTTTTGGAGAAAGTCTTCCTTGAACTCATTCCTAGCCACATAAGGAACAAGAAGGTGATTCGGAGTAGCACATATAAACCAAGTGCAAATTATGCCAGACTAACTTGATTCCTTTCTACAACGAGACATGTAGCTCTATGGATAAAAAAGAGAGCTCCTTATTCAGAAGACCTCAACTGACTGGAAGATTAGGCTGAAAAGAACTTCATGAAGATCAGCAGAGAAACAAGAAAGTCTTGCAACTAGCACAAAAAACCCCCCATGCAACAGAACAGGCTGAAGGCTCATTGGATACCAAGTAGCTTTGGTGGACTTGTGGAAAAGCTGAATATAAAAGCAGTGTCACCTTGTTGCAAAGAAGGTCAACTACATACTGGGCTACATGATCAGGAGTGAAGGCTAATCATGAGCCCACACCCAGCATACAGCATGCTGGAGCCTGTCAGTTTTGAGTGTTCAAATACAAGAAAGAGATCAACATGCAAGTCCAAAACAATCAAGGACCTGAAGCACAACACAAGCAAAGACTGTGAAAACTGGCTTTGTTCATCTGAGAACAATCTGACTTAACTAGAACTGCTTTAAGCACATCCAGTGGAACAGCATAGTCACATACACGATTCTGTCATTCTGCATGTATTCTCTCAGCTTTTGTTTTCAGTGTGTAAAAACAAAAATAATTTGCATTGAACATATTAAAAATGTAGTCTCTTTAATTACAGTTATCAAAGTATCACTTAGATCTTTTCCCAGAAGATCTTCCAATGCAGCTGCTATGAATAAACTGCCTCAAAAAAGTAGTCATTTGTTATTATTCAGTAGCCAAATTACTATAAAAGCAGTTAGTGAGTAAGTGTCATACATTACTGATGCAGACGATTTCTTTGGGTGCTTTTTTGGTTGGCTTAGTCTTCGTCTTTTCTCTGGAACTTCATCACTGCTGCTGCTCCACCCATCAGTATCAGAAGTATCTAGTTGGTTCTGATGAAGCTCCTGAAAGATTTCTTCCGTTTCTGATTTTAATGCTGTATAAAGTGGACTCACCAGATACTGGGATGGACAAAAAACAGCAGTACCATGAAGTATGCTATGTATGCTTGTCAAAGGCATGATATTATTGTTTCTGATTTAAAATACAAGATTTCAAAATATTATGGTAAAGTTCTTAAAAGCTTTCTGCTCAAAAATCTTAACTGCAAGAGGAAAATTGTCATGTGCAACAGAATTTCCTGTGTTCCCACCAGAGAGAATGCAGGTTGTATAGCTGTTACCCAGTTCGCCATCAAGATAGACACACTAAGAGACGAAAGATAGGATACATATGTGGGTCTACGGGGCAGAGGGAACACTCAGACTATCAACACTTCATTATAAACACTCCATTATGGCTTTAAACTAAAAGAGCGTAGATTTAGATTGGACATCAAGAAGAAATTTTTTATGATGAGGCTGGTGAAACACTGGAATAGGGTGCCCAGAAAGGTGGTAGACGCCCCATCCATGGACACATTCAAGATCAGGCTGAACGAGGCTCTGTACAATGTGATCATTGCAGAAGGGTTTGGATTAGATAACCTCTAAAGGTCCCTTCCAACCCGAATTATTCTACTACTTTAATTCAAACCCTTCTGCCTGCTTGTCCTCAGTCAGTATGACTAAAAGCATATGGTTAAAGTAAGAGCAGCACAGAAGAAGGGAAATTACTTGAAATTCTGCCCTTATATGAGCGTACTCTGTGCCTTATCCCCATTTGATGATTACAGACACACCCCTGTGCCTGCATAGCTTCTCGATAGATCAATACATCTAAAAAACATGGGGTCCAGCTACATTCAGCTAAAGATCTAATTTAATTATGCAATTAAAAATAGTACTGCCTGGATGTTTTCCTTTGCACAAGTGTAGGTTTTTGTACATGATCTAGTCACACAATAAACACAGTTTTAAAAACTCACCTACCTCTTGTTCTTCCTGAGTTCCAAGAACATCCACAAAAATTCCACATATGGCACTGACATGGGCTTTTCTTACTTGTAAGGCAGATTCATAGCCAGTTGGAACAAACTCCAGAAAATATTGCAGTATATGGCAAAAAGTAGCTTTCAGCTTCTCAGACTGAACACACCTAAACACATCACCTTCAAACAAGGCACAGAGCTTCTCTAGTAGCATATTCAAATAGACAGGTTCAATATTTTTGTAAGAATCTGCTTCGAAAGGCAACAATGTCCTCACCAACAATAAGAGTGGCTCTCCAAAGAGTTCTGATGCTTCACTATCCATTTCAAGTGCTGACTGTAGAATTTCAAAAAAGACTGCAAAGAAAACACTGGCCAGCTGTTCTGGAGGTCCTCCTAAATGAATTAATTTTACTAGAAACTTCACTGCCAGCGCTTTGACTTTTGGATTGCCATACTCCAACATGGAGCAGCCTATCCCCCAAAGAATAGTATCTTGTCGTACAAAAAACACATCTTCAACAATATCTGTCAGAATAGACATTAATATAACTTCTAAACATTCTACATTGGGCATACCCATCAGCTGTAATGGTGCCAATCTTAAATATCCCACATTGTCACTTGTATTGCTTGAAAATCTGCTTACAGTCACTGGCCAGACCAGTCCATCTCTCCTGAGATGCTTCTGTGCATCTCTTTCACGCAGGAAGATTAAGTCTTGGAAAAGCTGTAGCAAGTCTTCTGTTAGTACTTCAAAAATGGAGCAACTCTTCATTTTAAACAGAAAAAGTATAGAGCAAACAACATCACAAATGTTCTTGTGCAACATGTTGCAGTTCGGAGTTGCAGCAATTCGGAGAAGCCTTGTTATGATCCAGTTACTAAATTCTAGGACAATTAAAAAGAAACAGCAAACAGAAAAATTATTAGGATAAACCTCAAAACCTCCTATTATGAGCACTTCCTTAAGAACAGGTTGCTTATCCGTAAAACAAAGCTCCTTGAGATAAATGTAAGTAAGCTTACTAAACTGAGAGCCTTCACTGGGACATTTCTTCTGCAGCTCTTATCAAAAAACAGGGGAAGGGAGGGAAAGGAGGTACATGTGGGTGGTGGGGCTGGAGGCAGGGAAAGACATTCATACTGGGTAGTTCCAGACATTTTCCTCTGTCAAAATAAGCTAAGGCAATGACTGTGTGTACACGGTATCTCATCAGCGGGAAATGGTAATGAATAAGGTCAAACTCTGTCCTGATAAATTTCCATTATCACAAGTGCAAATCAATTCTTAATATTAAAAATCTATCATAACATTCACTTACTTACAGACATGTAAAGCTGAATGTACAAATCTGCCTTTTTCTCATTTTTGTTCTTTTGTATGATCCTGCTGCCAGAAAATTTAAGTCCTGAAAATGTCAAGCTTCAATATAAACATTTTCAACAAACTCACCAATGCAACTGCATTCAGCTTCCTCCTGATTTCCACCCACATTTACAAACATAAGCGGGGAAGATTTCATGATATGTTGAATAAAATCAAGCAACATTACAGAACTTGGCTGTGAATCTGATTTCTTAACCAGTTCCAAAGCAACTTTAAAAAAAAAGATACATTTCTGAATTAGCATAGCAAAAAATCAACTTTACAAAATTATGTTCATACCTAAAGAGAAAGAAGAAATTTTTTATATAAAATACTATGATATGGAATTAAAACTGTATAATTATTAAGTGAGAGTGTGCTTTCTTAATTCATGAAGACAATTTCGTGCATATTGTAAACCCTCTACACGACACCAATTGTATGAAGAAATACAAATTACTTAGCTTCATTATTAACACTACATGCATTAACATTTAGTCAGTATTCTATCCAATTGCTTGCTGAGTGAAGAGTAGCAAATAGTTAACATTTTAATTTTGAATCGCACAGTTTTCCCTAGGTTTATGATCTTGGTAAAAAAAAATAAATTCTGAAGTTCTAAATCTCCAGGAAATATAAGCTTTTAAATGGTAAGTTCAGCTTCCAATAAAATAATAAATAATAAAGTTGTTTATATATTTAAATTCTGATAGACCCTGTATTAATACTTGTAAGCTATAAAACTCAATGAACAATCACATTCTATAATACTCCTGATTTTCAATGTTGTGAGCACTTAAAACTCTACAAACCTCCATTGCATTGTCCTCTTTTTTTTTACTTAAGTTACTTCACATCTAGCCAATACTTATCTTGGAAGTTATTAAAAAATAAGTCATAAATAGTATTGTATTCAACTCCTAATCTTTGCTGAAACAAGGGTTTTAACTTTTTTTTTGGCAGGAATTACTTAAAACATAAAGCAGATAATTTTAAAAGATAGGGTATACTTACCAACATCTACATCTGTAAGAATTCTGTCAATGAACTGGCAGAGTATTTGTCTTGGTTTCTGAACAACTGTATTGTATTCTTCTGGAGTAGCACTAAAATTACAAGTACATTATTTTGACATTATCCACATCAAAATATAAGATAATTATTTTAGTGACCAGCATATTGCCTGTTCCTCTTTATTTTTCAGAAGTACAAAGTTTTATGAAATGCTGAAGATCATTTAATTTTATTAGGTAATTATGTTTGATATCTACTAAATCCACATCTAGCAGACTAAGGGATTGTTGCTTCTACAGAGCAAAAATTTTTGGTACAGAAAAAGAATAAATTAAATCTCCTTGCAGTTTTGGAATTAACCAAAATTATTTAACTGATTAGCTACCAGTAATACCCTAGCTAAGAGATGTCAATAGCAACTGCTCACGTGATTAAGATGGCAGCTAGCTCTTGTCAGGTCAAATCTTCAACATACAGTTGTACCTCCATGACAACTAGCTGCCTACTACGAAACAAAGCTACAGTGTCGGTTGTTGTAATTAAAATTTTAGAGCCGAACATTTTCAAGGTCGCTTAATTCTCAGTGAAACCACACTACGAACACAACGGAAGTCTCCAGGATGCTGGGTGCTATGCAAGCCAACACGCCTCTTCTGTTAGGTTCTACCAACACTATAATGGAGGGAAGAAACAAATCAGGCAGGGGCTGGAAGTAGAAGGCGACCAGGATTAGGGGAGAAGGAGACCAGAAAGAGGGGAGGACGCAGGCCCAGTCCCGAGAGACCTCGCACAGCAGTGAGAAAAGAACCTATTTTTCCGCCTCACCACACCGATGTCACGCCCAGGCACGCTCCCCGCAGCACAACTTTCCCCTCCCCGCTCTATACTGGGCGGAGGCTGTGTCCATCCTACCTGGCCAGCTCCCGCAGCGCCGGGATCATGGAGGCCATCTCTAGACCTTGCTCGACCATGGTTCCCGCTTTGAAACAGGCCGCGCGCCGCTGAGGCAAGAACCATGTGACGGCGTCCGGCAGGACCCAAAACTCCTCCGTTGTTGAACGGGTGGCTGCGCGCCGCCGTAGCACTGCTGAAGTTTAACCGCTTCGTCACCAGACGAGAGAGTGGTCTCGGCTGCTCAGTGCTCGGTTTCTAATGGCCTCCCATGGGCATCTCGCTGCCCCAATGGGGCTTTCATCCGCGGTAAAGTGCACACAGGTAACAACTGAGCAGGGGCCAAGCGCACCCCGCCAAGCCGCGGCCGTTTCCTGGCACAGGAACTGAGGGGCTGCCAGGCGTGTCACCTGAAGACGGCCTTGAGAGCCGCCTCGGCGGAGCACGGACTGCGGCTCCAAGGCACTCGCAGCACATAACGAGGGAGGGAAGTGCTGCAGTTTTGTGTGGCCGTCTCAGGGGCGGTGAGAAGGAAACCTGTGCTGGGTGCGAAACTCGCGAGAGCACTCCCTGCCGCTCACTGCCCCCCCCGATTGGCCGGCCATGGAAACATTCTCCTCAGGATGCCCCGACGTCCTGCCACCCTGCGGTAGCCTTAGGCTTGGTAGCCTGTAACTATGTCAGGTGGTGTGAGCTGAGCTCCTCAGGTAGTGGAGAACAGCCCCAAGTGACCCTTGCCTCGGCCCGCCTCAGCCGCCTTGCCATTGGCCGCCGGCGCTGCCCGTCCGCTCGGCCCGCCGGCGGCAGGTGGCAGTGAGCCCTGGGGCACTGTGGGAGTTGACAGCCGGCAGCGGCAGGACAGGTGAAGGTAGGTAGGGAGCGAGCGAGCGAGCGAGCAAGCAAGACTGCGGCCGGTTCTCGGTGTTACTCCTTTATCGTGTCCGAGGTGAGCCGTGTAGAAGAGGCGAGCTAGTTTAACTGGCGGGAGGGCGCGTTCTGGGAGGTGTGGGGCTTGGCGCCCACCGGCTTAGTGCTGCTCCCTGTAAGGCAGCGGTGAGAAGCGTATTTAATATTTAAAATATTGCTGCTTTAAAAAAAAAAATGTAAACAACTTTTAGTGTCTGTTGCTTTCTATTTACGTGCTTTTGAGAGAATGACCGGTTTAAACACAAAAAGTACGAAAGAATTTGAAGAAAAACCTGAAAGGCTCCGTAAGTGTGTGGACTGTTAGTTGCTGCCTTACACCGAAGAGGAAGGTGTATTTTAGTAGCTGTTCTGGGATCTGCTGGTGAACGCAAGCTTATGTCTCACGCATGTGGGCCCTACCTATGTAGCAAGAGTATAAAAGGATAAAATAAGAGAGTTTATCTATAAATAGGAGTATCACAGAGAGTATGTGAGGGTAAATTAAAGTCTGCGCTTTGTTTTTCAAATTAGGAGGTATAGGTCTATCTCATTTGCTATGAACTTAGTCTTAGTGTTGTTTTTGGGCTGAAATAAAGTCCTCTTGGAGGCTTCTAATTCTCTTGACTGTTTCCACTATGCTAGGGCTATGCCTCATACGTGTTAAACAGTCCACAAAGTGGTTGCATGTGTACATTTCAGTTACTGATTCATTTTGGATGGGTGCTCTTAGGGAGCCTATTAGTAATTTTTTATTTATGGATGGTTATATTTTGTCCTGCAAAATACATGTATGCTGTTTTATTAAAAATTCTGCTGGCCTTTCAGAGGTTCCCAACATGAGAATGACTTGGAATATTTTGAAAAACTTTACAAGACATAACTGGGTTTTATCTTAGTTTGTTTATCAGCACATACTGAAATGTTTTCTATAAGCTGACTTTATAACATAAATTTTTCAAGACTCATTCTGAGAGAGAAAGCAGAAACCATGTAGCTTTACATTTTTTAAGTAGGACTTTAATGGTCCAGCAAGACCAAGTATGTCTGAGTTTTATCAGTGTTACTTTGAACACAGTTTTTCTAGGCAATTTAAACTAAAACTGTTTCTTCTGAAAACAACTTTCTGAATATTAACTTCTAAGCCTGAGGCAAAAATCACACTAAGGAAGGTGTAAATTGTACTACTTGCCAATTTGATGTAGAATTACAGTTTCCATATAATCGCTGATAAAATTAAGAAAGACAGCAATATATCTGTTGGGATATTAGGACAGTAGGAGCAGGCTATATTGTTCTTTAGCTTTCAATCCTAAGAAATACGAAGTTTTGGAACTGTTGGATGATTTTGTTGTTTTTGTTGGTAAAGCATTAAGTGGGTACACAGTGCTTGATTAAACCAGTTTACAGCAGTTTACTAAAGAAACGTGTCTTCTTCCCTATTCTTCACTGGGAGTGAAGTTAGGAGACTTTTTTTCCTTTCTTATTGCAAAGTCTCATCTACTGCCTATCTATATCTATGGTATACTATATCATCAACAGCTTCCTGCTGCTATGGTATTGTAAAACTTTACAAAAGACTGCCCATAATAAAAACTTCATTATGCTGCAAGGATGTACATAGTCTTCGAGATGTCTCCATAAGAACATTTTTGTGAGCACTCACAAAATCTAGCACTCCCTAAACTCTTTGAAGGAACATCAACAGAAACACCTGGCTTTGTTCTTCATGGGTTTGTTTTTTTGAACATGTGATAAACAGCTCAATAAACTCTTAATTTGTCTCCTTGTTTCTTCCTTGTGCCATTTTTTTATACTTTTACATCTCTTGACCCTCAGGAAGAGGAGCAGGTGGAGAGTAACTAATTACTAATGAAAATAGTGTGCCTTGAGACTATTCTGTGTTTTGTCTTCCAACGCAGCATTAATAATAGTGAAATGAGTCTGAGGTGTGCAGAGCTTGCAGCTTGCAGATCTTGGGGAAATTCACACAGGTAGTTAGAGCTAAGTATCAAATCCAGTGTATGCAGCACTACCAAGATTTCTGCCAAAGCTGACATTACTCCTGCTCCCCTCCTCATGCCCCCCATCCCTGGGCAGTGTCTTTACTGTATGACTGCATGATTCTTCCATACCCAGGCCTCTGCCTTCTTTGGCTTTCTCTGCTTCTTTACCAAACGCCTCTGCTGGTTAGTGTACTTATTTTAAGACACTGGGTGGCTTTGCCTTGGACCAGCAGGTCCCAGAAAATGAAAGCATGTTGATTGTAATTTTATTCCCTCTGCTGTTGCTTAATTCTGTGGTAGAATTACTGTTCCTGTTGGAGCTCATCCACTCTGTGGATGTATGTGAGATGTTCCCCCATGTGGTTAGTATGACTGCAGTTAAATCTCAGCTGTCTCTTGCAGCTAGGCACAAGTGATTACACTAAGAAATTTAAAAGCGTGTGTATTCCTTGATGCCTTTGTGAACTGTGAAATATGAACATTATATAGGCTGATCAGTGGGCAGAGGAAATGCAGACAAGACGGTGCATGGAGGTTCTCTGAAGTGTGTTAAGCATTAGTTTCTTGTAGTATCAAGATGTGCTTATCATTTGTATGGTTGCTGTAGTAACACCTCATAGTCTGTATGATTACTTGAAGACTAATTTCCATACATAGTCATGAAAGTTTTTGTCAGAGTACTTGCCTGACCTTGTATTCCAACATGCTCCAGTTTTATCTATGCCTCTGTTGTTTAGTCAGCGTGGCTGGAGTGAAGTGACACAGATTAAAATCATATCTCACCCTGAAACCTAAAAGCAGGATGTGCACATCCAACTACTAAGCAAAAACTAACAAGTAAAAGAGGAAAAAAAGGAAGGAAGGAAAATATATAACATTAAGATCTGCTTTTCTTGTCTTTTATTTCCATAGTAATTGAGACACATCCTAGTCCTGAAAGCATTTATCCACGTTTTTTTATATGAACAAACTTGCTTACATACCTAAGAATACTGATGATGTAAATTAAACATTTCAGTCATTTGGATAGCATCTTAGATTATATATTCTTTTGGAACCTGGCGTTATTATTTATATACACTATAAATATACTTTTTTACTTATCTACAACTACTACTGTTAAAAGTAGTTGTATGTATATATATTTGTTACTTGTTTCTTGCTTGCTAATGTTTCTAGAAAAGTACTATTCTTTAGGCTAGTAGCTGTGGAGTAAACTTGCAGAAATGTGTTTACTACCAGGATCAGTGTTGTAACATCAAGACCTTTTGAGCTGGTAAGTTTTGAATGAGAGTTAAGATGCCTGTAATCTGCTTCCATAAGGCAAAATTTGGAGAATCTTAAATGCTGGGTTTAAAAATAAATTTAAAAAATGCAGAACTGAAGAATGTAACTGTCATAATGATTTTGTGGGAGAAACTTTTCCATGGTTTTATTGGCTTTGGAAATTACTTTAAAAAAAAAACCAACCCCACAACTTGTTGCAACAGTGATGCTTAAAAATCCTTAATAAAGTGCAAAACTTTGTACTAGCCATGCTAGGAGGAAGTTGTGTAGTGTTTTAATTTAAAGTATCATTTAAATTACATTTGAAAATTCTTGCTGTTGTAATTACCTGGATTCTTCTGTTAAAATATTCCTTCAATGAAATTCTGAATAACTGTACCAGCTACAAGTTTCATAGTGGAAAATTGTTGTTTTCTGAGCGAGATTTTATGTGAGGAGAAAATAATTTTCCATCTATTTCTGTTCCATATTGATTAAGACTAGAAAAGAGTTTATGCATAGGAATATTGATCAAAGTTCTGCTGTCAACTTTCCCCATTGCATGGTGTACTATAGAAAATGGTGCAATGGAGGAGGGAGAAAGGATACTAATTGTTTTTGTCCTTTAACCCTTTATTTTTCAGAAGTCAGATAAATTAAACCTCTATATGTTGTAACAGTATTCATTACCTTTTGGAGGTGTGTGTGTTCTGTGGTGATGTGTGAAATGCTTCACATCCATGATAACTGTTGCCATAAAAGCTCCCCAAACCACACTATGTAAATGGATTAAATGTAGTACAGGAGTACTAGCAATTAGAAGGATCTGATCCTAGCAAACAGAATTATTACTGGAGAAGAATCCTTTGTACTGTGCCAGACTTGTAACTGTAGTGCTGGGAAAAGATCCTAGCTAAGCAACTGCTGATGCTTTACAATCTAAACCCTGTGTTTTTAAGATCTTTTCTGTAAGATGTCTCACTAACTTATTTCAGCACTGACAGTCACTGAGCGAACAGTTGACTAGTGGTCATGTTGTGATATGCAAAGGGATATTATATTAGGATCAGGAGTTCCAAATTACAGATAGAACCAGTTCTGCATTACAGTCATGTAATTCCACTTTACTGAGGGGGTTTAAGCATCACTCTTGCTATGTCCTTATTAAAGGGTTGCAAAATGAAACAGGGTGACTTCTCTATTCTCCAGGATATTAGGTTTGTGATAAAATTACCTGTTACATAATTTCATCTTTGATTCAGCTTGTCACATGCAGGAAATACTAAATGTCAGTCCTGACCTTATTATATGAAGAAGTATTTGTTTCAGTACTTCTAAATGTAAATTACTGTAACTTCTAGATTTTTATGTGGAGGTTGTACTTAGTTACTCCTATAACATACAGGTATCCCCAAGGAGAATAACTGCAGTGTATCACAGTAGCTCATCAGTAAGGCAGATATTGCTAAGCCTTATAAATAAACAATGCATAAAGGAGATTGTGTGCCTCTACTTGCATGCTTTTGGTGTGAAAAGGATTATCAACCCACTTGCAGGTGTTTCCTTAATAATAATAGGTACTAGCAAAAAAACATTAATGCTGTATCCAGTATTGCCCACTTAAATTCACCTAGTATATTCATCCTTTCATCTTGTTAATGATCATTGGTAGAATGGACTGATTAAAAACATGGACGTGTAGAAAAGCTGAAATACTAAGTGTATGTTATCAGCAAGATTATGTTTACTTGAATATTAACTTAAAGGATTTGTCTCAGTGGGAACTTCAGGAGCTTAGCTGTACCTTTTTAAACCAGATGTTCCCTAATAGTTTTGAATGTTTTTTTTCTTGCTGATTTCAGGCTCCTCTTCTAGCTCCATGTCTCACTTTCTCCCATTTTTTCCCACGTGTCCTAAAACTTTTCTTTGCACTAGTTTATCTCCTTATGACAAAAGGAAACTAGATTCTATTCTTTCATATCCTAAAGGTAGATCACTATAAAGTAGTATGAAATTCACCATTTCCTTTGAGCTGAGTATTTTATTTCTGTGATGTTTCTGATCTTTCCAAGTTGATTTATATAATCAAGATATATTTAATTGAAACTACTGTGGATTTCACTAGTGATACAGTTGACATCAGGACTTGACTCTGGTTCTAAAGCTTTTATTTTTTCCCCTTAGGTAATGTGAAGTATTCAGTAAGAAAGCAATGCATAGCTGAATAGAAAGATACATTTTTGCTTTACTTGTCAATCACCTGTATTAGCCACGTATTTGTATGGGGCGCAGTATTTTTCACATCCCAAACTGGCAAAATGTTATAGCGCATAAATAAATTCAAATCTTATTGATAACTCTCTTCCAAATCAAAGGAATTGTCGTATGCTTAAGAGTTGTGTCCACAGATGACTACTTCACTAGTTCAAGGCCTACTGGACAAATTCTTCTAAAAGCTTATACCTTGTTAATCTTAGTTGTTGATATTTATATGTCTTTGATCTTTCCAAAGGGATTTAATTATTCTGCAATTATTATTAAAATAATTTGTCCAAACCCAAGATTTTGATGTTGTTTTCTATTTTAATTTCTGATGTTTAAATATGCTGAAGTTTTCACTGAAGCATCAGGAACAACTTTATATTCTTAAATGAAAGCTATCTCCTAATCATATGACTCCTAAAGCTGAGGTTTTGAATAATTTAGTTGCAAAATATTTGCTCAGAAATTTCTTTTTTCCTCTCTTGAAAATATGATTAAAAATGACAGTTGGCAACAATTGTAGTTGTTTTCTTCTGGCTTAATAATTAAGAACTGCAGTACTAGCAAATGAACTTCGTGTATGCCCCAGATAGTCTTCCAGTTTAAAAGCTACATACAATATTTTATTTAGTTTTAGTTATTCAGATATATTAATGTACTCCTTTTATCCTCAACACTTCAGCAAACACAACTCCTTAACACTATGAACTGGCAAATAGTAGCATTTATGCATCTGTGGACTCTGCAGAGGCTGGATGGTTTGAAATGCTGCCAGTTGCTTTTGATGTGTACTTTAAAAAGACCCTCCTTTTTCCTCTAACTTGACCAATGAAAAGAGGAAAAACAAAAATAACCTGTGAATTTTCCATGACAGAAAATCCTGGCTTGCTTGTAGTATAATGGCTGCTCAGTCTAATCTTCTAATAACCTTTTGAACCGTATAGAGTTGAATGAGGAATTAGCAGGTGACAGAAAGCCATGCTGCTATCTGAAAATTAATGAAAATGAAATAATACTCTGGCAACACACATCTATTTGGTACTGTTTAGTAATTGCAATTAGCTAGAATATGAGTATGTGGATATAAATTGAGTTGCTGAGGGCAGGAGACTGACTGTATTACTCTTACTGCTGAATGTGTTACTCTTGGTGATCTTGACATGATTAACTTCGGGAGTGACCTTAAAACTAAGTTCATTAGTAAGAGTTAGCCTGTGGCTCTCTGCTAGAGTTTTAATATTTGTAGCAACCTGTTGTTTCCTACTTCAGACTGCCAGAAAGCAGGAACACAGAAAGATAAAAGCAGTAGTTTTCTGGAGCATTGCAGTTGCACTGTTTTAAGACCTCCCTCTCTTTTTGCCTCGTAAGGTGTTGTTCAGTGATAGGCTTGTTTCATAGTTCTGCTTTTTAAGTTACATGCTAACTAAATGTGATTTTCATACTTGGGGAAGAGAAAAACCGGTTCATAATGTTCTAGTTTGCATAAGAAAAACTTACTTTTCTGAAGTTATAAGTGTCATAGAAGGATAAATTCCTTGTCAAAGAACACACTGCAGTACATTGAAGCAGCACTGAATCTGGAAGAATAGGCTTGGGACAAAAACTGCTAGCCTTGCAAAAGATATTGTAAAAATATCAGTAATAGTGTAACAGATTAAATGGCTGAAAGTGAGTAGACTTTGATTGTAGTGAATGGAATGCAAAATCCAGCAAACTTTAAAAACTGAAGCTTGTAACATGAAATTGTAATTTACTAGTAGCAGCAGCAGAATTTTGGTTGTGAAATTGGTTACAATTGTGCTAGAAGCTGGGAGATAGTGAAAAGCTGTTAGTGATAGACTGTTTCCATCAAACATGCATTTGCATGGCAAGTCTGCTATCATGCTTTGACCTTAGTAGGCATTCATCTTGCCATAGTTTCTAGGTTTTCCACCCTGTGCTGTTGTGGCTGTGGTGTTGGTTCAGTCTGTATTTTTTATTTCTCTCAGCATCTGAGGCATCAACTTCTAATGCTAATTGGAAAATGTGATCCCTGCCAACTCTGGCACTGCCGAGACAGTCACGAGGTGGATGCATTCAGAAGCGATACACAAGCAAAGACATTCATATGGATAAAGATGGTGGATGTGGGGGAAAGGTCAGTGAGGCAAGGGTAGCCTTGTAGGCTAGGAAGAATGAAAGAGATGCTTGATAGGAACTTGCAGAAGTTCTCCAGGAAGGAGAGTCTAGCACATTTGGGACATAAGTTTTAGTATAAGAAGCTGATTTTTTTGGAGAGTATCAAATGATCTATTCGGAGGGCAAATGATATTGCTGGTGAGAGGAGACAAGAAAAGGTCATATAAAATGTAGTATATTAAGTTGATTGAACTTACTGAAAGAAAGAGAAATCTGGTTTCTGCTCAGTCAAATGCTCCCTGGACTGGTGTAAACGTTATGGTGTTTACATTTTAAAGAATTTTCTTCCACCAAGTCACTTTAATCTGTCCTTAGCCCCATCCTAACTATTAAAACCTTGCTACTTAATTTGGATGTTGCTCTGCAATTATGTATTATTATTACAAGAAAATGGAACAGTGGCCTGTAATCTGTTGTGGGACTTGGAAGATGAGTTCACTTCCCTACTTTCCCCTTGGTCTTTGGAACTCAAGGGGAAGGTGTCATGCCTTCTCGTGGCAGCTGCAAGGAGCAATTGCAGAGGCAAATTCTTGCACAGAAGGCAGGCTAGGGATAAATATATACTGTCAGTTCAAGTTAAGCGTATTGGCAAGGACTGAAAAAAAGGTTCAAGGGCCCTTTCTCATCATAAAAACAGTGTGTGTACTTACCCTGTCCTGGGGCAGCAGAAGATGCCAAGTATCATATGAACACTACCAGAGTACAGAGAAACGTGGTCTCTGTAAATGATTAGATCTTCCAGCAGGTAGTCATAGTTCCAATAGGCATGTACCTTTGGAGACTTAATAGTACATCTTGTCAGAATTGCCTGTGAAATGAGTCATCTTGGGTGGTGATAAACCTGCCTGTGCAAGGTATTTATTAGCTTACATAGAAGGTGCCTGTTTCTATACTGAAATGTCTGAGTAGATGGGGAGTTGTCTCTGCTCCAGCTAGATCTCTCCTGAATGCCAGAACCATGATTGCAACTCTTCTGCTGTTTAATTGAACAGCTAATTTACCCTGTGATTATATAACGGAGTGTTTAGTACTCTTGCTTTAGAGTAGAGTTATTTGCTTTATTTACCTGTTGAATTCAAGAACAGATGTTTCTACTGTTACTGAAATAATGTCTTTGGAAAACAAAGATTACTATTCTCTGAAATGTAATATGGAAAATCTAAATTATGAATCATAAAAGTGGAGGAGTGAAACTAATTGCATTGCAACTTTGCAGAAATTGTTTTTTATAAAATCTGAGTGATGGTTAGTAGTTAAACATTAACAGAATGTGTATGACAGAAGTGGTGTTGTCTTTTGTGTGACTAAATATTTTACTTATGCTTTGACATGTTGTTTCTGTATTTCAGAGGACTGTCTCTTTGCAGCTTCAGAGTCCTTAAAATTTCCTTACTAATTTGGTTTTAAATGTTTAACTCTTTCCCTAGATTTTTCACAGTTCACTATTTTTACCTGCCACATCAGATTTCCCATCAAGGTAATTCCAGAAACATCTGTTTTTTTCTGAAAATACATAATTTAAAAGTTTTTTCTTTTGAATATGAAGACTAGCACATGCTCCTGGTAAGCTTAGCAAAATGGATGAGTAGGATTTTAGTACTTAAATAAGATGGAGTGACATGAAGGAAAAAGATTTAACTTGCCACCCACTCTCAAGGCCATATCCTGTGTGACTTACAGGAACAGTCCCAATGAAGGCACAGAAAATACCTAAGTAGAGATGATCTCATTAAAATAACGAACTGTTTTTTAAGAACTCTTTTTATATAACATCATAGAAGAAAAGTAAAGCTTTATATATTTCCTGTTTATTATTATTAGGTATCAGTAATTGAGGACGACACTTCTTGCTGTCCAGAGATGGAAAACAACATAACTACTATCTCTTGTGAAGAACTTGAAGATCTAAGAGAAGCATTCAGTAAAATAGGTATGTTTTTAGTAAGAAAACGGTAAGGATTCCATTAACATTACAAAGTCATGTAGTATTTGTGGAAGAACTCTTTATGAATCACTTTGTTTTGATAGGGCCATGTTTTCCTTCTGTGTTGCCAGTAATATATAAGAAAATAAGAATGTTTACATAAACCACCTTATTTTCACTGAAAATAAATGTGTTTATTAATTTCTTTCAAGTTCAGCAATGAGAAGAGACACATTTTCTGCACTGTACTTTTATTAAGTTATGTTTATGTGATACAGCCATTCATTTCTTTCCACAATTGTGAAGCTATACCATGCCTCTTGTTGAAAAAAGCATTCTGATATTTTGCTGTACATGGACATTTTGCAGTCTTGAGAGCCAACTGTAAGTGAAGGTGGCAGTAAAAATTGCTCCCAACAGAGCTAGTTAATAGATTAGGGAAGGTCACCTTTAATAAACAAATCATCCTGGATTTATTCTTCATAGGTAAGCCTAACCACATCAAAAGTTTTGAAGAACAGAAAATACCTATCAGATACTAGGATAAGGAACAAAATGCAGTCAGGCAGAGTTCTTGTGTAAGTAGTTCTTCTTGTGTAAGTGTGCTCTTATAAGAACTTGTATCAGATTTGAGCTTCCTGATTGCAAATGGCATAATACCCACAGTAAGAATATAATAATTGATTTTCCTTTCACTTTTATAGAGAATTTTTTTGGATGTCTTAAAGGTTTAAATTTCACTGTTTACAAATTTGCCATCCTCTATGGGATGCATAAGTGTGCATTGGGATAATAGGATAGTTTGTGATGAAAATTCCTAACAAGATGGCACAACTCCTAGCCAGTTGTGCCTCTAATCCACAACTATTCCTTCATGCTTACTCTTCTAGATCAGAAGACAGACTCGTTTCCTAGAACTGTATTTCTCACACTTTATTCTTAAGAGTTACTATGCTTGGTTGTTTACATAAGTATAAAAACAACTTGTGCTTTCATTTCATAGATATTGACAACAGTGGATATGTCAGTGATTATGAGCTTCAAGACCTGTTTAAAGAAGCAAGTCTGCCCTTGCCTGGTTACAAAGTCCGGGAGATTGTAGAAAAAATCATTGCAGTGACAGACAGCAACAAGGATGGAAGAATCAACTTTGAAGAATTTGTCTCTGTAAGACATTCCCTTCAGCTGTTTCTGTACTGTCTGATGTCTGTTTAGAACTAGGAGAGAAAAACTCAATTACATAATACAGTTCAGTCTATTTTGATACAAAGAACTAATATTTTGAGAATGGGAAAATTTTCTGTGGCAATTTCCAATATCCTATATAGTTATTTTCTAGTCTTTATATTTCACTCCTATTTAATTTAGTAGATCTCATTAGGGCAACATGTGAGAGCACAGTAGTTTCAGACCTGCTTTCTCTTTCCTCGAAGATAAGGGAATGGATGACATACTTCAGGAACTGTTGGATCAGCCCTTGCTGTAACAAAAGAGTAGATAATTAGATACCAGCCTCTGAATTCTTAGTGATAAACTCATGCCTGTTCTACTATGCTTAAACTCTATACTAAAGGCTATTTTTTGTCTGGGAGTAGGAACCGTTTTTTCACTTTTAGTGAACGTATTTTAAAGTTTTAGATTTCTTTTTTAACATAGTTCACTTGCTAGTGTCTTTATTGAAGAGAAACAAACTTTTCAGACTGTTAGTGTGCGTGGGATGTTAGTTTTTGCTTTGAATTGCAGCAAGTTGTTTGTTGAACAGTTGTTTATTGATCTTTCTTTCCAATATTCTAATTTGCAGTGATTCATAGGTGAGGTGCAAATATTTGCATCCAGGTATTGAACTGCATCTGTTTCTTAGACTTCATTGTCAGTTGTGAGGCCTCTACAGTATTTGAGCAAATCTAGGAAATAGCATTATATCCAATGTGGTTTACATTGCAGGCAGGTGGAAAATGGTATCGGTTTGCTTAAGAGCATGTGTAACTTTCGTGTAGTAATCTTTTACTATAAAGCATATGATGAAGTAAATGAAATAAATATGCTATAGTCATTGAAAATGTGTATATCTCTAGATGTTTTCTTCAGTTTACCAAAATATCTGTGAAAAAATTGTGTAGGTTGTTCAATGTCTATTTTTTTAGATGCCATGGCTGAAATAAAGGTAGCATTTGAGGTACTCACTGAGAAATAATATATTAAACATCCAGTATGCATGTTGTATGAAGGGATTTAAACTAGTCTTACACATACAGGAGTTTATTGTTTTTTTCAGAACAGTAGTCAATGTAAGTACCAAAGAAAGGCAGTCAGGTTAGCTACTGATTCTAGAGTATTTACTGGAGTTAACAGAGTTATTTGAAGGTGTATCAATCAAAAAATGTTCTCTGGGTTGTTTTTTTTTATTCCAGATAACTCAGGAACTGAAAAGTAAAGATGTTAGCAAATCTTTCCGAAAATCAATAAACAAAAAGCAAGGTATTACAGCAATTGGAGGAACATCAGAAATATCTAGTGAGGGAACACAGCACTCTTATTCAGGTAAGAAATAATTCAACATGAGCAGATTTTGCATGGAGGAAGACTTTCTAAATATGCACTACAGAGGAAGAAAAGCACAACTGGAAAGTGTTGCTGTTAGGTAAAAGTAAATCCCCATTTTCATTTTCACACTGTTAACTCAAATAATTAAAAAAAACCCGCAAACCACTGTGGTGTGGGGGGGTGTGTGTGTCCCCCTGTCCCCCTGCCGAAAAGACAACCAACCAAAAACCAAGAAAAACAACCACCAAAAACTGATACACATCCTTTCTGGAGAGAAGGACCTCCTCAGCTCTGTCTGTGCCGTTACAGAATTGTTTACTCCCATATGATTTTTGTTTAGCCTAGCTCATACTTTAGAAGTTGCTTCTAATATTTCTTTTTCTTTCTTCCTCCTCCTGCTGCATGTCATTTCAGTTGGTGTCTAATTATACTGCAGCTCCTGGTCAGAATGTTAACTATCTTCCAGGATCTTATTGCAATATTGCAACTTTTTTGATTGACTGGAGTCTGAGATTTGCTGTGGTTCCAGAAATGTGTTGAGGGTCTATATATGAGGAAGACTCGCTTTGGTTAGCTAAAGGTGGTGATTACCCTCTCTCTTGAGCCTATCCTTAAAGCACCAGCTGCACTTGATATATCTCCAAAGCAGGGGAGATATGTACCATCTCGAAAGATGCCTGTAGGGGAGACACCATCAGACCCAAATGTTTAGACACCCTTTCATTTTGGTGGAGAGAAACTGACTCCACTAGAGTGCAGTTCACCTGACCTGGCCTCATCTAGTTGAAGATGAGATGAAGTGTGCGCTAGAATGTTTAGTAGTATGAGTTCATGGAAATGATACTAGATTATTCTAATGCTGTTTTTCTTTTCAGAGGAAGAAAAAGTTGCTTTTGTTAATTGGATAAATAAAGCTCTACAAGATGACCCAGACTGTAAGCACCTCCTACCTATGCACCCATCAGATGCCAGTCTTTTTAAATCCCTTGCAGATGGCATCATTCTTTGGTAAGTTTAGTGCTGAGAGGTTAAATGTTCATCACAGTAACATGGATTGGAAAACTTCTAACAGGCTTTAACTTCAAGACTTCATTTTTAAGTATTTCAAACAGTGTGTAAGATGTGTATGTGTATGTGTCTGCCCATAGTAATTATATTTTAGCAAATTTTTATGTGACACTGTGCATGTATTATAGAAATGGGTTGCCACTGCAGACTTGTAGTTAAACAGCCTGTACATGTCTGATGTGTATATAAAGGAGATAATTACACATCTCCTATATTCATTAGCTGAAATTAGGGAACTTTGCTATTTCCAATATTTTTGAAAGCGATTAAATGCAATTACTAAATCATAGGATGGGAGCAACAGAAACCTGAATTAAATCCATGGCAAAACAGAGTATATGGTAGGTCCCTTAACTTTAGTCTGCTGTAACTTTCTAGTTAGTTAGACTAATAGTACTTTTTCATACACCATGGTAACAAGGGATTAGCACATTAGTATTAGTATGAATTAATCTTTGAAATCCATGTAGATGCAAGATAATATGGAAATGCAGTGCAGACATTGATTATATTACAAAGATTTTCTCTAAAGAATATTTAAGTCACTTTACAGTTGTGATCTTCTCAAGAACAATTTTAACAACACAGACATGCTGTATTAACTATAAATCCCATTTGCTCTAGTTTCTAATAATTACATATTATCTGGGGGGTTCTGGATGAGTGTACAATTATTTGACAATTAGAAGAGATTTAGAGGATGAGATGGTTTTGTTTGTTTTTTATCTCGTCAGAAATATTTGCAGCTAGTTTACAGTGTTAGGAGTTTGTAACCAAATAATATATTTTCTGGGAATGAAAGTTTGAATAAATACTGACTTTTCTTCCTTAGCAAAATGATCAACTTTTCACAACCAGATACTATTGATGAAAGGGCCATTAATAAGAAGAAACTCACTCCTTTCACTGTTTCTGTAAGTACTGCACAGATAGGAACTTGCCAGAAATGAGAAAGTAAATTCTAGAGTTTTGTTTTCATGACAGTTCTCCTGGTGGAGAAAAAAAAGTCCTATGCATTAAAAAATGTCAAAACCTGAGATTGTATATTCTAATAAATTTTGAATTACCCTGTTTCTTCGATGATTTGTAGAAAAACCTGTTTTTTTCATGTTTTCCTTCTTTCTCTATTCACTATTCCTGTTTTGCTTTACTAACTACCTGAAGAAAATAATTTTAGACTTTTAAGTGGATGGCCAGGTCATATTTTAGCAATGCAGAGAATGTCTGCATAGCTGTATGCTGTATGGTAGGGTGATGCATTTTCAGTAGTGGAGAGTGGCTTGGACAGAATAAGAGGAGCTCTGTTTTTAATTGTGTATCAAGTCTTGAACATACTTGAGAGAAATATTTTTTAAGACCTTAGTTTGGGTATAAGAAAGCAGGTCTGGAAGAGGAAAGTAGATCCCTAAGTTACCAGCCTAATGACAAAAAAAAAAATCCCCTAATCTGTGATTGTAAACTTCAGTTAACTGGAAGATTTTTCATTTCAGGCTGTGACATTAATATATGAAAAGTTAAAGTATACCTTGTTCCAAATTCTCCTAGTGGGTTTTGTAATCTCCGCTTATTTAGAGAAGAGGCAAAAGTCGTGCTACATGGGGTTTATGTTGTCTGTAGATAGTTAAAACACAACAAAAGAAAAAACTAATGTTTTTGGGAACTGCCAGGTATTTTTTCAGTTTCATCTGTTACAAACCCTAGCTTCACTTTCAGTCTCAGGATGTTGAATTGCCATGATTTTCCTATGCTGTCTGTTCAGTTACAGTTCAACAGTTGCTTGAATAAGTGTGTCAGCCTGTATAAAATCCAAGATGGTATAACAGTGTCAGTGGCCTCTTGCACAAGGCAGAATTCCATGTGAGCATATTTTTCCACAGGATCAAGCCCCTGATATTTTGAGCAATGTTATTTAATTTGTGTATGTGCTACTTATGAATGACAAAAAAAATATTTTATTAGAGTATTCCTCAGCAATCCAAGCTGCAAAAAATATTTTATTAGAGTATTCCTCAGCAATCCAAGCTGCAGAAGGCAGTCCACAATTTTTTGGTGGATCCATATTAAACACTGTCAATAATGGTTTCCATTACATTTTGAAAAGGTTATGCAGTGGTTCACAAAAAATCTTGAGACTGCAGTTTTCCACTGGGAGCCACTGAATTAATGCATTCTTTCTTACAATATCTGAAACTTACAAAATCTAATATCAACAAATTTAATAAGAATTACAACCTCATAAACTTGTTAAACAATGATATTCCAAATAGGAAAACCTAAACCTGGCTCTGAACTCGGCATCTGCTATTGGCTGTACAGTTGTCAATATTGGATCACAAGATTTGCAAGAAGGAAAACCACACTTGGTATTAGGACTCTTGTGGCAGATCATTAAAGTTGGTCTTTTTGCTGATATTGAGATCTCCAGAAATGAAGGTAAGAGTAATGCTAGGCATAGCAATGTTGGCAATTTGGAATTAACTGAGACCACAATAGCAATGATTTCAGCTTTCTTTCAAACTCTCTTTTAGCTCTTATCACCCTACTGAATGAAGGGGAAGAACTAGATCAGTTAATGAAGCTTTCCCCAGAAGAGCTCTTGCTACGCTGGGTGAATTACCATCTGGCCAATGCAGGGTGGCTGAAAATCAATAACTTCAGCCAAGATATTAAGGTATGTTCTTATTGCTCTGATAATTAAATGTAATGGTATTAAACACATTAGGCATAGAAACAAATGAGTCAGATTAGCATTTTTTAGAAAAGTAGTAGTCATTTGGTTTTTCTAGCTGCATTTTTCAACACTGGAAGAGCATTATTTTGATCTCCTATTCTGTTCAGTTGCTGTGCCATGTATTAGCACAGCACAAAGCAAGTGTTTCCAACAAGCTTATGTTCATGGAAGCTCTAATGTTGTAAGATTGTTATTGGAGTTACTTAGGACAATTTGCACTGACTTACTAGTTACCTATTTCCTGTCCATCTTTCCCTGCTCCTGGGTCAGCAGAAACCAATCTTCCCTTTCTTTTGTTGTTTTAAAGGAGTGGTGTATGGCTTTAAATCTAGTCCCAGTGCGTATTTGCTAGTGGTGAATGCCTTCATACCTAGCATTCTACAGAAGAGTAGGAAACCTCCTGAGGAAAGAACAGTTATTGAGACAGCTGTCTGAAATAGTTACTGATTCTTGATCCAGGGAGAAAGCAACTCACCTCAGTCACTGTGGTTTGCTGGTGTGCTAGTTTTCTGAAAGACATGCTAGTTCCTTGGGGCAGATGGCAGATGTGCATAATGCATTCTGCATTAGGTGTACAGAATACTGTAGGAAGTCCAACTGAAGAGAGAAAAACTCATCTGTTTAAAACTAAAAGCTAAAGCAGGAAGATAAGTCCTCTCTTCATTAAAGAAAACCGTGCCATTAATTGCTAGTTGTAGCTTTTCAAAAGCCACCAAGAAGGCTATTATTAAAGCAAGCTGTTAAGTAGGGTTTTGTATGAAAACTGCTATTATGGTAAAAATAGTACATACTATGTCAGAGAAGTATTAAATACTTCTAAAACTAGCAGGGTTTTGTTTTATTTTCCTAGTTTCTTAGTGGGGAATAAAACCACAAGCATGCTGAAAACTGCATCAAATAATTTCTTTTGTCTCTATAGTTACATCCTAAAAGTGCTGCTTTGCTCTTAATTGGCATGGGAATTAAAAATGAAGAAAGTGAAATTTCTATAAAACAGTCTATTTAATAAGGATAGTGAAGGAATAAAAAAACCTGCAAAGATGATCCATATTGGGTTTTTTTTGTGAGTACCGTATGTAAATTTGCATTAAATATCTTAATTACAGCTGTCTAGTTTATATCCAGCAGAATATATTTAACTAACATTGTTCAGAAAAATTAACAGACATTCCATCTGGCTAAAAAAGTTCTGTGTGAAATAGTGTAGTAAAATGGCTGCATGACTTCATCCATTATTAAATGAAATTAGGGTGCCGTATTTTTTACTTCTGTGGCTTTTGAATAGGACTGTGTCATGGGTTAGGGGCTGGGGCCATCCCTAATCCAGTGACAGACACTCTGTTATACTGGGAAGGGGAAAGGAATAATAAAGACAGAGAGGACTTGTGGACTGGAAAAAATAAAACTGCTTTAATAATAATAGCAATCATAAAATGAAAAATATATACATGTGTACAAAACCAATACCAACCCACAACCCCCCCTCTTTAGCAACTATGTCACCACTGATACTGTGCGAGCAGAGATGACAGACAGTCCTCCTCAGATGCTGGCCACTGAAGAAGAAAATGGAAGGAAGAGGGAACTGACCCTGTCCTTTATACTCAATATGATGTACATGGAATGGAATAACTAGTTGGTCACTTTAGGGTCACCTGAACTGTCCACTCCTCCCTGAGGTGCAACCTTTTTATTCTGCACCCCCATCATGGTACACAAGAGTTAGCAGCGACCTTCATCTGCGTACCAATCCTCAGCACTAAATCTAAACAGCAGATCTTATCACTGCTAGAATCAGGCAGTGTCTGTGAAGACATGCTGTTAGTTTCAGAAAGTGCAGCTAGTCAGAGGAGCTTTAGCTGAAAAGTAAAATCACTGCACAGAATTTTTCTGTTCTAACCCAAACTGGGACAGACTATAAGAGCAATAAATGGCTATAAAAGTCTACATACTTGCTTTTTAAAAAAAAATAAAAAATATTACACTGATTGTTTTAGGATTCAAGAGCATATTTTCATCTGTTAAATGAGATTGCACCCAAAGGAGATGGCCACGATGAATTGCCCATTGATATTGACTTTTCAGGATTTCATGTGAGTATCCAGAAACACAAAAATTTTCAGAGACCTCCATGTATGTATCCAATGTTCTGGTTACAAGGCTCTTCCAGAGAATCCTCTTTTGTTTTGTAAAGCATACAAAAGCTCATTCAGATTCCTTAATGTCATAAAAGCTTAAATATAGTGTCTGTTTTGTTTTTTTTCAGTTGGGTTCTAAAACATGAATATTACAATGTCTTCCTCAGATTTGCTTTTACAGAATTCAGACAATGAGAGAGTAGAGTTCTTAAACCTTATGATCCTTCCTCAAACCAAATAGCATTCAGAAATAACATCTGAGCTCTTCCAATAACCAAAAGGAAAGGGAAGTGTGGCATCCATCACGCTTTAAGGAATAGAGGGTCTAAAACTAGCTGAGGTAGATGTGAAAACACTTTTCTTTAAGCTGCTACATATTGCTCATCAGAAGGATCATTCTGAGTATGCATTTGATAAAAAATTGAACGGTCTGCCTGGGATGTCTCTGTCTATTTATCAACCAGAATCTTAAGTAGAATCTTGTTATTCTTCTAAATACGAAAACCCACATGCAAAACTGTGCTTGCTTACAAGCTTTAGTTCTTTCAAACTTCTTCACATGGAGAGCTCTATTTTGTTTGTTTGCTTTGGTTTGGGGTTTTATTGGGACATTAGAAAGGACAGTAGTTGATTTTTTTTCCATGTAATTTCTTACATTTCATATTATCATGTTCTGTAATGGGCTATAAACCAGTGGCAATAGCATATAACACCTTATTCTCGAGGAAGCTTCTAGTTGGGTTTACCAACACTGAATTGCTCACTGTTACTCAGTTCTAACAGAAATTCAACTACTGATTTCCCTATAAATAGTAACTCTTAGTGTTATGAAGATTAAAGGCAATAAGTATATGCTACATGGTTTTGAAGAGTTTTATTGTATGTAGAATAATAGTAAAGATCAATAAACAAAAAAACACATAGGTTACCAATTGAAGATGATTCAGAGGCAAAAATATTAAAAGGAAAGCAAGGTAGTGAATTATCACATTCTGAAGCATTCAAACTCTTAGTGAGGATTTTGGGTATCATCTGTACTTACTATGTTTGGGAATATTAGTTTAAAGCAGAGGTGGTGAACCTTTGGCACATGTAGAAGAATGTGCAGTGTGAGAATCAACAGCCTGGAAATGGAAATATAATCACTCTACCTCTGGCTGCTACTGCTGCTGTTGTGGTTCATGAGGAATGCTCTGCAGGCAGCCACAGAAGTGAAGGACCAAAAGAAAGTGGAAGGAAGATGGGAAGAGGGGAGTTGTTATGGGCTGTAAGAGCTAGCTCAAGCATTGGGGGAATGAGGGAGGACACGAGTTATTTAAAGCTTTGCCTAAAAGATTCAGTAAAGAATGGAAACATTGATTACAAATTAATTTTTTTTTTCTTTTAGGATAAAAATGACTTGAGGAGGGCTGAGTACATGCTCCAACAGGCAGATAAATTGGGCTGCAGACAGTTTGTAACTTCAGCTGATGTGGTTGCAGGCAACCCTAAGCTCAATTTGGCTTTTGTTGCAAATCTCTTTAACACATATCCAGCCCTACAAAAGCCTGATAATTCATCTTACGATCTCAATTTATTAGAAGGTACTGAACTTACTAAGCATACTGGAGACAAGAATATTAGTGATTTCTATTTGACTATTCCTTCTAGATTGTGATGTAGGATCCTTGTGTGATGGTGCCATTGTTAACACTAGCATATAGAGCTTTCTTACTAGCTTTCAATGTAAGCCCTAGTAGAAGTCCCTGTTACTGCGAATATTATTCACTTGTGTTAGCCTGATTAAGGGCTCTTCCTGAATAATCTTCTATCATTAATTTGCAGGAGCAAAAACTGTCTTCTTACTCCTTTTCCAGTTTCCTGTGCTTCTTTCCATACTGTTTTATATTGTAGCTGATGCACAAATTCTGCCTTTCCCTAATTTGCAATGCTATACTATGCAAGTGTAATAGTCTTTTGAAGTACTGTTCATGTATTGTGTTAAATATATACATACATACATCATATGTCTGTATATGTATATTAGTTTGTTGCCTTTTAAAACAGGACACATTAAAAAAAGGCTTCTGTATCAACAACCTATATTAATCTATTGCATCAGCAACCTATGTAGATCCTAGCACATCAGCAAGTTTGGACTTTACAGTTCAGATTGCTAGTGCTAGAGAAAAAGAGATAACTGGTAGCAGTCGGTGGCTGTTACCCTTCCTGTGGACCAGATGGTCCTTGATTAGCTAATCTGGGATAATTAAATGGCTCCCACTAGTATATTCCACAGTTGTTCACTGATCTCAAAGGAATGGTGAGAATCAGGGGTGCTGCACTCGGGAGAATCATCAGCAATGTTCACGCATTCCTCTGCACTGCCTACTCCTGCCTTCCTCTTACTGTTCCTTATCAGATTTCCTTTCCATCTAGGTGAGTCCATCTTCCTTTGCTCCTCTTTTATTCATAATTTGTCTGCTCTGCTACACCCCTATGTCACAAATCGTGTATCCCTCAGACCACTCCTCTTTCAGGCTTCTTGCTATTCTAGTTTCAGCTCAATAGAGGTATCAGAGCACAGAAGATAGTCTTCCCTTTTCAGCTGTGATATCTGTAGTCACTGCAGTCCATGCTGTCCAGGACAAATAATTGAAGGGAAGGCCTGCTTTTCCTCTGCTGCATCTTTCTCAGAAATGTATGCTATTGGAAATATACACAGGAGCTGTGTGAAGGTAGAATATGTTCAGTTCAGCATCTCTGTTCTGAACATAAAGTTGCAGATGTGATTCAAAATACTGAAAACTTGGTCAAATTTAGAAAGAGTTTTCATTGGCATGGCAAAAACCCATCTGCACTACTTTCTGAACTTTCCCAAAATGTTTAGATAAGATCAAAGTCTCACCAAAAAGTTTGAAAAAGTTATTATCACCTGAATATTAGGTTATGATTTGGTAAGAAAAAATACAAGCCAAATTTAACTTGCTGTTTCAATCATGCCAATATTATCTGTTCAAAGGCAACTAGATGACTCTCCTTTGCACCCAAATAATAACTCCTGTGATGTCATGTAGATCTAAATCATCAAAACAGTTATTTCAGCCAAAAGATGATGTTGATGTGTTTTTCGGTTAATTTGCTTTATTTTTCCATAAAATTCTCTAGTTTTACTGAAGTTTTCTCAAAATAGTGATATAAAATATGACACATAGATTGTCTGTTGAAATCTGACTCCTAATTTATGATGTTTTCCTATTATGCTTCATGAAATGCAGATTTGACCCCTCCTAATGTAGGTACTGTACTTAGTATTTCTCTGTACTCCTTAAAAGTGTTTACTATGCAATTTTTTTCCTTCCTCCTCCCCCAGTGTTTTAATTATGTCTATCCTTTTCTGGTTGATTTTTACATTGTTCTTATATTTTTCTATTTCTTTAATACACCAGCATAAGTAAAAGAGAAGAAAAAGGCCCCCACAGGTCTAATATGATGCATGTAAAATGTGGGCAGGATTTGTAGTATCTCAAATGCCATGTAGTTCTTTCTGTGGGTTTAACCAGTAGGGGCTTTCCACAATTCAAGACATAAAGCTCTAGGCATGTATGGCTGAGTACAGCTTTCTGAGTCTTCATTTTCCTGTATAAATTCCCTGGGTTTAGGGACTGTTGCACCCAGAGAGTACAGTGTGGCTGTTCTCTTTGGTTTAATACAGTGAACACCATGCATAATTTGACAACTGCTCAGATAATACTTAAGTCTGGTGATGTGCACTTGTATACAGAGAGCATAATCCCTTGGGTATACTGACACAACAAGACAAAAGTTAGATATTATGTGGCAATGGACAGGGGAGTCCTGACCTCAGTCAGTGCACAACCTTTAACTGAGTATTGCTTTGAGGAACCTCTCGTTCTGGGGAAGGCAGCAGAGTTTGGAGACTAAATCACACAGAAAGCCGAGTTCTTGCAGGGAGGAAGAGAAAGGACTTCTGTCCACCCACATTTTCTTCAGTATAGATGTCCTCTGCTGCTGTTGCTTAGTCCACTGGCAGCCTTCAAGGCTGGTAGCATGGGAGAGTTAACTACTCCCACTCAGGCCAGCAGAACTTAGGGGTGCAAACAGCGTCTTGATCTCTGTTGTCTTTTAGAGAGAACTGTGGGTATTTGGAGCCTTTTACATTCTAGACCCCAATCTGCATGCCTACTCTGCACTCAGTTCCATAGTGTAATATCTCAGAGAAAGAGATGGCCAATTTCCTCCTCTCTTCTGTGTAGCTCTGCCCCCTTTTTGCAGTTTTCTAATGATTTTGGCTATCTGCTGCACCACTCAGCAGAAGATATGCTCCTGATAGGATCCTGACAGGATCACAAGGTATATTGAAAAGAAATTAATAAAAGATAGTCATAATCATAATACAGAGAGGAAAAAATTGGTCAGTTCTCAGCCATCTGGAGAACTTATGAACACTTACGTGTTGCATGCTAAAGGGATTTGTGTAGAGTGGCATATTAAATAGAATATGCTGGGTTCCTGGATTTCCACTGTCTGGAAGGGTGCTGCCCAACTTGCATGCTCTTGCTCCTGATTGGCTCCTTTGGATTCTTTTGATAATGTTAAGCATGCATTTTAAAATTCTCAGTCTGAGTGCAGTTGAGTATCTGGTTTTGTAGCTATCCTTTGTTTAGTAAGAGTTCATTCATAATCTTGTAACTGACCTTTGCAATGGATGAGTGTTCCAGAAAGCACTTTGCAATCAGTATTTTCGGTATTGCAAGCCAACTTAAAGCTTAGAAAGCCTAAAAACTTCAAAAAAGGAAAAAAAAAGGCAAAAAGCTTCAAAATATTATAACCTCTTAAGTTACTCCATATAAACTTAAATTATACATCATGCTTGTATTTTGTTTATATTTTTTTAATGAAAAAACATTGATATTTTTAATAACTTTGTTGTGGGAAGAAATATGTGAAACAAAGTTGACTGCCTGAATACCTTGCAGAATAGTATTTTTCTTTGTTTCAGCATGTATTCATCAGTGACTCTTGAATTTTTACAAGTAAATCTTTGAAACAAATACTAGTTTCAATTGCATATGAAAGACCTCATAATTTAGAAAGAAACTGTATCAGTAGGATGAATATCATCTATTTCATAATAACTGGAAAGTAACTGGTAAGCTGGCTGAAACTTTTTAAATAAAATTAATTCTGTTGGAAAATGTCAATTGCAGCTGAAACTTCTGAAATGAATTTTTGTGTAAATAAATTTTGAAGTCCAGGGCTTTTTGTATATAAGAGAAAGAGACCTAGATTAAAACTGTAACTTCTATCTAAAAATCAATGTTATGACATATGTCTATTCCATGAAAAAATAATAGTAAAGAGGTTTTCTTTCTATTGTTGTGATAAATGCATGGTTGTACAGTAAATTCACTTTGCAAAAACATTCATTGTTCTGTATTCCACACAGAACTGCAGTACTAAATGGGACAGTTTTCATGCTGCATAAACCTCACTAAACCAACTCAGTACTGTTATTCTCTAAGGAACAAATGAAAAAAAGCAAAGTCATGTCTTACTTAGCTTTTTATGTCTTTCAATTCTGAGAAATCTGTTATTTTGGGTTTTTTGGAGAGGTTTCTCCCTCCTCAGTGTCCTTTCTATTTTCTTAACTGTGGATTATCAACCCAGGAGACAAAGCAATGAAGTTACTCCAAGCTGACACATACAGGCTAAATATTTTCTTAAATGCTCTTCCTTGTTGTAAGAGGAAACAGCTTATGCACCACTGATTCATGTGCAATTTGCCACAGATACACTGTTAAAACTTAGGTAATGTATGTAGAAAATTAATGTATTACTGCAAACTGTAACTTTACAGAGAGTATTAGTTTAGGAACTCATGATTACAATAGATAAAAACTATCCAAGTCAGGAAAATGAAGGGTAGATTATTTTCTACTGAAGTTTCTGCATTTCCTATAAGCAAAGTTGCTAGTTGAAAACTGCAGGAATAACTAGCCCTTGGCAGCATAAACACCTTCACAAATTTAACCAATACAATACTGCCTTGCTAAGTCTCCAGCATTAAAAAACTAAAAAGGTGAAGTCTGTTGCTTTGGGGAGGACCTCCACAAATTAATACTGAGAACTTTTGTGTGGAGAGAAGTGGAGCGATGATTTCTAGAGTTTGATGCAATTGCATAAGTGTGTTAGAACTAACTTTTAATAAAAATAAGCCATTTCAAACAGATTTAAAGATGCTGCTGAATACAGTTTGCACTGATTATGGTTTTAAGAAATAATTAAGCATCACTATTTTCTCTGTGATTATTAATTATCCAAAATATAACCAACAAACTATTTCTATATTTTATCGAATTGTACTTACACAGAAAATGTAGTCTTGTAGTACTCCCTGTAGTGCCTCTGACCTTGTGCCCAGAACAGAGTAAGAGTTGCCTTGACTTACTGGCCAGAAAAGACTACTGTTAGGGAAAGTATCAACTCATTTCTAGGGGGGGGTGGGGGAAGGGCTGTGAGAGTCATTTAAACATGGCTTATTAAAGTGTGTTCTCTGATAATTTATATAGAATTGTATTTGTCACCATAGGAGAAAGCAAGGAAGAAAGGACTTTAAGAAACTGGATGAATTCACTGGGTGTAAGCCCATATGTTAATCATTTATACAGGTAAGGCTTTTTTCTTAAAACAATAATTTGATTTGCCTTGGTTGACAGGGGAAGAAATAAGGGAAGAAGGGAAGTTGTATTTCTACTTGAAAAGTGATTTCAAATTTCCACACTGTGTGATAGGAACTTCAAAACTGATCTGTAGAACAACATTAAGCAGTATCTGACTCAAATATTCTATACATGATCTACAAATACTAGACCACTTCAAAGGTTTTGTTGTGCTCTCCCCACTCACTTGTACTTTGAATTATGTTTTTTTTTTAAATTTCACATAATTGTATTTTAATGCATGATTATTTTGTCTCATGATGAAATGACAGATGAAATTCACAGATGAAATGACCACAAACTTATTAAAACAGTGATGTAATTCTAAACTGTAAGAGAGGCTAGATATCTGCTGAGTAGACTGTAAGGAGGATCTATGCAGTGTGGTATTCTCTCAAAATGAAGGGCTTTTCAGCATGCTTGCTAGATGCTTCTGATCACGTTCAAATTGTGCCAGCAGTTGATTCAAGTACTATTAATAAAAGATGGGTTATGGGAACCAACTGGGAACATCTGCTTGCACGTATACTTGCTGTTAGGTTTGTTTCTGGTTTCTAACCACTGTAAAGTAATACCATCTTTAGACAGCTTAATGTAGAGAATTTAATTTAGCAAGTAGCTGAAGGGAATTATTAGGAATGCAATTTATGATGGGAAAGTAAAACATTTCCTAATACTCTTTTTTTTTTTCCCCACAAGATAAGTATCTTGGTTTTGATTATTCTTTAGCAAAATACATCTGTAGGTGCAGATAAAGCATGAATATTTAACATTTTGGCAAGTCCTGAGGGAACTAAAACTAGATCAATAAATGAAAATTCTTCAGCTAGATGTTTTGCCTAGTCTATGAAAGCAATTATTTAATTAAAGGTGATAAAACCAGTGACTGTGCTTACTTCACTGAGATTTGTGAAAAAATGAAATGTACAATTTAATGTAATTAATCACAGAAGTGAAGCCATAGGGTACAGGCCAGTTTCTCCGAGGAATGACACACATTTTTGTTTCTGTGACTGGAATTAATTTGGCTTCAAGAACCCTCAAGTATTAACATTTTCATTGTGAATATGAACTTTTGTACTTAAAAACATTGTTTTATTCTGGTATAGTGACCTCTCTGATGCTTTAATAATTTTCCAACTGTATGATATGACTCGTGTGCCAGTTGACTGGAATCACATCAACAAACCTCCTTATCCATTACTCGGTGGTAATATGAAGAAGGTGGGTAGATACTTTGCAGTACAGTCCAGTTTCACTGTCTCCCATTGTGCTGTTTCTAGTAATCTGCATTGTCTAGATTTGCATGCTGCTGAGACAGTCCTGGCCAAAAAAATAAAACCAAACCAGAAAAAAGTGTGGGGGAGGGATATTCCAGATGATATCCCAAGGAATAAATAGAAGTTGTGGCATGTATCACTTTAGTTTCAAAATGTGGACACCTTTTGACAATATTTAATTAGGTTATGTAAGTCTACTTAGGGTATATAAAGAAAAGTTTCAGGCCTGAAACAGCTGTTGTTGCCTGATGCTCTTAGATTGTGAGGTGTTTCCTCACAGAGCAGTTTTATGTGCTACCAAAAGAATTTGTGCAAGACTTACAGAATCCAAGCTTTGTGATCATTATGAAGCCAGAAACATAGTGGAAAGAAAAAAGTACTGTCTAAGAAGAATACAAGTCTATATTTTTTCCAAATTCAGTTTTGATGTAAGTATATATTAATTCACTGACTTTAGTGGAGATGAACTTGATTTACTCAAGTGTGAAAAAAGATTATCATTGGAATCTTGCATACTTGTATTTATAGAAAAAATTGTGTTCTTTTAATCACAGTGTAGAAAGGCTAGAAACCTTTCTCTAGCTCTAGATCTCACCACAGCTAACGGCAAGCCAAAATAATTCAAAATACACATGGGTTATATAGGTCTTATTATAGAAATATGAAGGTGTTTTCATTACTTGAACACAACATTTATTTTTAGATTGAGAATTGCAATTATGCAGTAGAACTTGGGAAGACAAAAGCCAAATTCTCACTGGTTGGTATTGCTGGACAAGACCTAAATGAGGGTAATCCAACTCTGACTTTGGCTTTGGTATGGCAGCTGATGAGAAGGTAAGTTAGGCACAGTCTATGATAGATGTGTATATGTATGTGTCTGTGCACATGTGTATATGTGTCTCTGTTTATCAAGACAAAGTAAAGCTAAGTACAGAGTAATTTAAATTAAAATCAAAAAATAAAGATAAATAGGAAGGAATAACCTATGCTATACAAGTAAAAAGGGGAAGAAATTTTTAGGCCATCACAGCTATAGTAATGTAACTATCAAAATCTTGCTAGTGTACTAAGCAGGAAAAAATAGATTAGAATTGTTTTCAATAAAGAGTATTTTATTGCAAATATTTTCCAGAAGTTAATTTTCATACACCTGCCACAAAATGCTCAATCCTTTTTGTTTCTCAGGCTGTTGTGATTCAGTTTTCAAGGTGAGTTGGATGTACAGAGCTACTTAATCTTATAGAGTAAAATCAGTTATGATGTACTGAGTAAAACCATTATATGAAGAAGATTGAACAGTGAATATTATGAGGATTAGGATGTTATTTTATTCTTGCAACAACTGAAAAAGTGATGTAAATTACTAAATAGTTTGTAAGGTAAGGGTGAGGGTACATTTTGAAGGTGTTTGGCATTGTTACTGTGTTAAGTAATATTTTACTTTTGCTTGTAGCTTTGTACTGTTAGCAGAGTTGAGGTCAACCACTCACTTTAATTCAGACTCTTACCTTCTTTGCTAAAGGTATACTTTGAATGTACTGTCAGACCTTGGAGAGGGGGAAAAAGTAAATGATTCTATGATTATTAATTGGGTGAATCAGACACTTGCAAAAGCAAATAAGAAAACTTCAATTACAAGTTTCAAGGTAATGAAATTAATTTACTTTCTGCTTTCTTCATATAATCCAATCTGGGATTTTTAACTGATCTGCTCATAATTTGGCTTTAACAGTGGCTCTCCAATCAGCTAGCATAATTGTATAAGGAACATGAGACTTAGAATCATAGAACAGTTACAGCTGGATGAGACCTTGAAGATCATCAAGTCCAGCCTTTGCCCTAGCCCTATCAACTTGCTAAATGCTGCCCCCCAAAGCAACACCTACCCGCCTCTTAAACACCTCCAGGGATGGTGACTCAACTACCTCCCTGGGCAGCCTGTTCCAATGGCTGACAACCCTTGCAGGAAAGAAATTCCTCCTAATGTCTAGCCTGAACCTCCCCTGGTGCAATTTCCATCCATTTCCCCTTTTCCTGTCACTCTGTACGAGGGAGAACAGACCAGTCCCTGCCTCTCTACNATGTTAGACAGGAGTGGCCTCAGTACTGAGCCCTGTGGGACCCCACTCGTTACTGGCTGCCAACTGGATTTAACTCCGTTGATCACAACTCTTTGGACTCGGCCATCTATCCAGTTTTTAATCCAACGAAGCGTATGCCCATCCAAGCCAAGAGCATTTAATTTCTTTAGGAGAATGCTGTGGGCAACTGTGTCAAATGCTTTGCTAAAATTGAGATAAATAATGTCCACAGCTTTTCCTTCATCCAGTAAGCAGGTCACCTAGTCAGAGAAGGAGATCAGATTTGTTAAACAGTACCTGCCCTTCATAAAGCCATGCTGACTGGGTCTGATCACCTGGTTGACTTCATAAAGGAGCAGGGGAAAGCCTTCATGCAATAAAAAAACTTGCTGCTGTCTTCCAATAAGTATGTAAGATGTGCCGTATGGTTTTTTTGCATTGTGAAGATGGAATATCAAAGCAAATTGCTTGTACTAATATTTTGAGTTTTTTGCTTTTAGGACAAATCAATTAGCACTAGTTTACCTGTCCTAGATTTAATAGATGCCATTGCACCAAAAGCAGTTCGTCCAGAAATGATCAAGAGAGAAGATCTTTCTTACCAAGATAAATTGAATAATGCTAAGTAAGTTTTAAATTAATACTTTGTATTTTCCTATAATGCATGAAATGCATGAATTCATTGTGTAATGAATAATTTATTGATTTGTTGAGTGAGAGAGATTACACTAATATCAGTTGGTATGATTCAAATAGAATGTTATAAATTCTATTATTTTAGAGCTATTTTTCTCACATATTTAAAATATGAACTCAAATCCACAGCTGATATTACCTACTACCATTGCACTCCAATTGGTTTATTAATAGTCTGGCATAACCCTTACTGGTTTTGACAAAAATAAATGCTTTTATAACCCACAGCAAAATGTCTGCCAATACAATCGCTAAGACATGCTTTCCTTACATTAATGTGCATTTTCTCTTAGAGCATGAGCACTGACAGAACAGGTGTATCCTGCTGTTAAAATCTGTTGTTGTGAATCTTGGCACCTAGTAGGTACAAGGAAAATAATAGTATTTATTTTCTCTTGTTTTCCAAGGTATGCAATTTCAGTTGCTCGAAAAGTCGGTGCTCGTATATATGCTCTTCCAGATGATCTGGTTGAAGTGAAGCCAAAAATGGTGATGACAGTGTTTGCATGTTTGATGGGAAGAGGACAGAACAAAGTAAAACAATGAAAACCTCTAATGTAACTTTGTGCCCTGTTAAGCACAATGAATGCCTCACAGTTTAGAGTTCTGAAGTATAAAACAAGAGAATTTGTATACACAGATGTACTCATTCATATTAGTTAAAATTAATACATTGATTATTTATGACTAATACTGTTTTCAAAAAATATTCATTACCAAACTGACACTGCAGACTTGTATTGCTTTAAAAAGAAAAACCACATCATATCAACCAAGCTTTACTTGTATTAGTTTCCACAGTGTTGTAAGAATCTGCATAATTTTCCATAGGTTATTTCAGGATGTATTGTGAAACATTGTTTGATTTTATGGGTGTTATTTACATGTAGTCATACAAGTCTAAAGGTGCATTCCACCTATGTATTACTAATAACTGCACAGAAGTTATCATCCTTGCCTTATTCTTCAAGGGCTTAACTCCTGTTGAGGCCAATGAGAGTCATGTCATTGACTTCAGTGAGAGCAAGTGAAGGCCTATGATAATATCTGGAAATTGATGAATACTGATAAAGCTGATGAAACTCTTTAAATATATGTAGTAGATTTTTTTCTGTTACTGAGCAGGAATTTGTACAGTCAGTATCTTAAGAAAAAACAGCAAATAGTAAGCAGAAATATAACCATGTCATTATTTGATCTGCATATACATTAGCTTTTGCAGTTGGATTAAACATCTGTTGGGGGTTTTTTGTTTGGTTTTATTTTTCGTTATTTTGTTATTAATTTTAAAGCAAGTATTTGTACTCCTTTCTCTACAGCTGTAAATTTTCATCAAACATTCTGGAGCTAGAAGCCAAACAATAAGAAAGAAGGAAAACTGAACAAAAATGGATGTGGTTTTGTTGGGGTTTTTGTTAGTTTGGGGTTTTTTTGGAGTGCTTTCTCACCTCCTAAGGCAAAACTCAAGAATCTTGATGAGTGAGGAGTTGGACTAAGCTTTACATCCTCTCTATCTTGCACAACATCTTAATAGGAAGATGTATCCCTTTAGTTTCTGTTATATAAGGGGACAGTGGGACTTGAGAGAATTACGTGCTTGGATTTAGATCCATTTGTCTCTGTTTACTGGTTTGAATTGTCTGGACAAGAATAAATTATTAATATTTGATAGTTACCTGGTTTTTATTCCCAGTCTCAAACAATGACTGTGTTGTACAGAATTTGAGTTTTTTGCCCTAACTCTGGAGGCAGTCAAGTCCTCATTCAAGATAGCCTCAATTAAGGCTTACTTAATCTCTATACTGCAAGAACAAATTGTCAGTTCTTGAGATATGCAACCCTAAAGTACTGTATTTACCTGCTTATTGCTGTAGTGTTTTGTTCAATTTAGGAAAAAATCTGCTACAATTATGTGGCTAATTATGATGTGTCCAGAATTATTTTAAACTTGCTTTGATCAAACTGTAGTGGGTTTTCAGGGCCAAGCATCTCATGCTTTTTAGCATAAAAATTTGACATAGAAGCTAAGTAAGAGCTGCATGTTGAAGGATAAATGACAGCTAACACCATCTGAAAACAATATTCTCAGACTAATATTCATTTTAAAGAGGGCAACTGTTAACCAAACAAAATTTTTCTGAAGCAGATTCAAAAAACAGTGAGTCAGACTTTCAGCTTATAAATTCTTACAGCTCAGCTGAGGTTAGTAAAGCTATGAACTCTGGCTCTGTACCTCTACGTGTTGCAAACGTACACTAAGAAAACAGGTCGTATGTTCTTCTGTATCATACTATAGTAATGCACAAAGAATTAGTTTGGTAGCTCATATAAATGTCTTTTTGAAATTTAGGAACAGGTTGGCATGTAATTTTAATATGAAAAGGGAAGATGGGTATTATTTCTGAAGTAAATTAAAGACAGTTTAACAAGTATTTGAAAATTAGTGCCCAAAGCAGGTGCAGGTGCATGAGCATCGCACATGAAGCTATACAGTCTGATGCCGGGGTGAGTAGGGCCGCAGTTACTGTAGCGGGTGGGAGAAAAACGGATTTAAGGGAGAACACAGAGATGGGGACAATCGACAATTAAGATGCTGGTGCTGTGCTGCGGTTTGTGTTCTCGATCCTCACAGTGTGGCGAGATGACGAGCTCCCTAAAAGGAAGCCCGTACAATCCTCCTCCAAGTTCCTGACGGGTGCGGGGCCCCAACCCCGGCGGACTCTGGCCCTCTAAACGCTGTCAGAAGGGAAGCGGAGCCTCGGCAGGAGAGGAAGACAGGCTGGTAGCTGTGCCAGGGATGTGTCGCGGCTAGTCAGTTGCGACAGCCACCCCGCAGCGCTCCTCCTCCGCCCACCACCCGCTGCCCCTCGTAGACGGGGGGGATGCCGCCATTGGAGCCTGCGCAGTGCGGCGGGAAATGGTCGCCTTCCTCCTTGCCGTGCATTGCCCTGCGCTGCCTGCCTGCGAAGTGACAGTGCCAAGTATTGCCGCCCCGCTCTCTCCGGGGTGGCACCGGGCGTCGGGAATCGCGCTGTGCCGCGGCACTGCCCCGCCCGCGCTCTGATGGGCCTGGCGGAGCCGGTGCTATGGCCGCCTTGTACCAGAGCGCGGACCCGTCCGCCTCGACCTCGCCGAATAAGCTGCTGGCGCTGAAGGATGTGCGGCAGGTAAAAGAGGAGACCACACTGGACGAGAAGCTCTTCCTGCTGGCCTGCGACAAAGGTACTGGACTCGCTGGGGAGGCATCGGCTGCTCCCTCCGAGGGCCCGAGCTAACCTCTACTCAGTGGCAGCGCCTCGGGCCCCAGTTGTTTGGGCGGAGGCTGGGCTATAGACCCTGCGAGTGCCCGCTGCCTGCCTGCCACTGCCGAGCACCGCGGCGTCTGGCCACGCCTCAGCTCCCGGCTCAGGAAGCGCCTGCGGGCGAGGCCGCCCTGCTCCGGCTCCGCAGCCCCGTCGCCTCCCGCTATCCCCAGAACTAGCGGGCGCCGGGGAAGGGAGGTGTTGGGTCAGCTAGTTCTGAATTTGTGGAGGAGTTAGTTTTGCGTCAGAAGGGTTCGTAAGATATTTGGGGCGTTCGCTGTTAAAGAGTCTGAGTATATAGTTGTTGTAAAATTGGGCGCTTATCTAGACATCCTATGGTGGTGAATGGGAAGATATTTTCCTTACTAAAATATGCTGCTTACTTTAAGCATATGTGTAGTTGAGTTACCCTTGAAACACAGTCTTAAATCAAACTGATCTTAACATATCTGAAATGCTGGAGTCTGAGGTAGGCTTTTAATCATGTACGGAATGGTTATGTGTACTTTAGGTCATAAGCATGGTTGTAGAAGCTAGTGTGTTTATATGCAGAGCTATCTGCTGGTCCTGTGTTTAGGTTAGCTCACAACTCTAGAAGTGTTTCTGCAGTGATGTTAGCTAGCAGGCTTTTAAGTCGGTTCTGGTGCTTGCTCTCTGTGCTGGGATCTTTTGCTGTTAGACAGCTGGACAGCCTGGCAGCTGTGCTGCTGTAGTAGTCTGTCTTGAAGATAAGACTCAGCCGCAGCTTTCTAAGTATAAACAGGCTCAGGGAGCTAAAAGGATGCACAACAAAAAAAATATAAAAAACAAACCCCAGTTGTCTGTGTAACAGCTGGCTTAGTACTCTTGCCGACTATTTATGTATTCTACTGTACACAGAAGTATCCTATGTATACTGCACTAAGGTCTATTTTTGTCCTAGTCTTCTCTGTTGCAAACTAATTTCTTACTCTAGAAACAAAATTAATTCAAAGCTTTTATTGATTTTATTGATTCAAGAAGAATCAATGAAACAGAATAATACTAAATGATGTGTCTGTATTTCAGTTAAATATTTTACTGTAGTTAGCTTTACTTGCTAGCTTGAGTTTTATAACATTGCAGCATCAAATCACATACACTTTGATGATATATGTGCTAAAATCGGAGTGATACAGAGAAGATTAATGTTGCTTCTGCTCCAGGAAGATGCAAACCTCTTCGTAGCATCGCAGAGAGGACTTTTCTGAGCCTGTGGGTTTTGGTTTTCTTTTAACTGAGAAGCCTTCTATGATTTAGTTGAACTGAATGTTTCATTTATCTCACAGGTTATATATGAGTATTGCCTCCGTTTTGAAAAGTATCCATGCTTTTGTATGTGTTTGCTTTTAGTACTGGAACTAAACGGGTAGATTCCAATCTCAGGGATTCCCTGAAAGAGAACCTCCAAATAGAGCTTTTGTTTCCTTCCGGATGAGTGCTTATCTACCTTGACTTCTTAATTGTCTGACATCCTCAATTTCTGTTGTCAGCTATGGAATGTTATATTGTTTGATGGTGGCTGGTACTTCTGTTCGTGTGCTTTTAGTGCTTTATATAAGTGACATTCATATGTTCCATGTGCAGGTGACTATTACATGGTTAAGAAACTCTTAGAGGAGAACAGCTCAGGCGAAATGAACATAAATTGTGTGGATGTGCTTGGACGAAATGCTGTTACCATAACCATTGAAAATGAGAACTTGGACATACTGCAGCTTCTTTTGGATTATGGCTGCCAGGTATACAACACTTAAGTTACTGAAAATTCTCAGGGTAGTAGTTGATCTGTGTATTCTGCACTTTATATATCTACTCTGTTAATCTGTCAGAATTTGTAAGGAAGTAAAATCTACCTTTATAGGCAATTCAGTTCTTTTTCCATTTAGTAATTGTAGAAGTGTTTTCTTCTCACTGGTTTACTTTTCTAGTGGGATTTTATTGGCATGGCAAATGAATAGTAACATTTCTAATGATATTAACAAGTCTGAATTTTATTTTAAATGTTATTCCTGCTGCAGAGAATGTATGAATTTTCTTACAAAATAAACAGTACATAGTCAGAGAGCAACATATTAAAAAGTGTAGCATGCAGAGATCTCTTTGGTCGTGGAGTATAACAACTTTTACAATGGTAGTACAGTAGAAAAATGCTCATTATATTAGGCAATTTTAAATTAAGGTGAGCATGTGTTTCTGCATTGCTTCCTTGTTAAACTTGACCTGTGTTTCATGGCAGAGGCAGTTTCATACCAATAATACTTCCTTAACTATATGCAACACCTCTGCAGCTGCTGGGAGAATTCTAGCTATGATGGCTTAAGTATGTAAGAGGGAAAAGCAGTATCTTTTGCTTGGTTGTTTGATACTGGGCATGGAAAAAACCCCGCAACATACTTTCCTTTTCCTGGATTTTATTTTTGATGGCAGTAGTAAAAGCTGTGTCTTTTTCTTTTCTTTTTAAACTTGAATTTTCTCAAGTGAATTAAAAAGAATATTACCAACTGTAGGGAAAATGAAAAGATGCTTAGCTCAACTTAAGAAAAGTTTCAGAAGTAGTTACCAGCCCAGAAAAAAAATTATGTTCCTAGCTTTGGCACAGAACTATGAATGTAGAGCTGAAGTATCCTATATTTCTGAATTGTGTTAACAGACACTTAAGATTTTCTTATAACCTGGTAAACTGTCTCTTAGAACTTGATTTTTGCAAGTATCCTATGTCATCTTTACTGGAAAGCAATTTCTGCAAGTGATTCTTCTGCCGTTCATGCAATTAACCAAATTGTCAGCAATGCCGTGCTGACTCCTGGAATGGCAATCTGAATTTGTACCCCGATCATCCCATGGTGATAATAAAGAACATTGGTTTAGTTCTTTACAAACAAATTAAAACAAACAAACAAAAAACCCCCAAAAACCAAACCAAACTGCAGTTTGGCTTCAGATTAATTCTTTGTACTGTTTAAGTTGTTGCTGTTTTCACATATGACTTTTTTTCTTTCCTTAGTCATCAGATGCACTTTTGGTGGCTATTGACTCAGAAGTTGTGGGAGCTGTTGACATTCTGCTTAACCACAGACCAAAAAGATCCTCCAGACCAACCATTGTAGTTGAGTGTTGTAATTCCTTGATTTTTGGCCGGGAAGTGGTGGGCTGTGCTATTGTGTTCTGATTAACAGTAAAACAGTGTTCTTAAATCAAATTCTGCATTTTTAAGGTGATAGGATCTGGATGTTAGAGATTCTTTGCATAGCCTCTTTTGTTTTAAAGGTTAGACTACATAATTTTGCTTTACTGCCTAAGGAATCCATTCGCTTTATATATGCTAAATGCTAACAGATGCCTAGTTAGTTCAGAAGAGAAAAAAATAGATTGGTTATAAATCTTTTCTTGTAGAATGTCTGCAATAGCTGTTGACCTATAACAGGTATGTTCATGTGTTGAAGCTTTGTAGATTGTTTGAGCAAATCTATAAACATCAAATCTTCACCTTAAAATTAATTAGTCAAAACCTATCTTGGCAATGCTTAAATATCAAAGAACTTTTAGATGTTCAAAATTAGAGGTGGAGGGAGGGAAGGAATGAGGTCTTGTGTAACAGAGTATAGTACAGTCAGAATATTTCTTTCTGCGCTTACAGTAAACTTAAAATTTTTTTCTCAAACTAGAGCAAAATACACTTTTTAATGTCATGCATGTGTATTGGAGAAGGTAGACAATGAATGTTAGGTTTTCCATGCAAATTAACCAGAAAGATTTCTGTGACCATTTTTCTTTTTCAGTATTTATCTGAGAGTTGTCTGAGTGTTGTTAAAAATTTTTCCTGATTCTTCATGTTCTGAAACATAGAAAAAATTTTGAAGGAGAGATTCATTGTTGAACGTTCCAAAAACTCATTCCATGTAAATACTGTAGTAGAACTGCATCTAATAAATTGAGATACTTCCTACATTTTATTCCAGAAACTAATGGAACGCATTCAGAACCCAGAGTACTCTACGACCATGGATGTGGCACCTGTCATTTTAGCTGCTCATCGTAACAATTATGAAATTCTCACCATGCTGTTGAAGCAAGATATATCGTTACCTAAGCCTCATGCTGTAGGCTGTGAATGCACACTGTGTACTGCAAAGAACAAAAAAGATAGTCTGCGACATTCCAGGTATGATTTACCAGTCACACACAATAATAATAAATAGCCTTGTCTTAAATTTTTGGTATTCTTTGGGTTAGATTTATGCAGCATGGATTGATTAATGTAAGCATCCTGGCTTGTATCCAAAATCGTATGGCCAGCAGGACTAGGGCAGAGGTTGTCCCCCTGTATTTGGCACCGGTGAGGTCACACTTCGAATACTGTGTTTGGTTTTGGGCCCCTCAGTACAAGAAAGGCATTGAATTGCTGGAGGGTGTCCAAAGAAGGGCAACAAAGCTGATGAAGGGTCTAGAGCATAAGTGTTATGAGGAGTGGCTGAGGGAATTCAGGCTGTTTAGGCTGGTTAGGTTTCGGGGAGATGACCTTGGTCACTACAGCTCCCTGAAAGGAGGTTGTAGCAAGGAAAAACTTCTTCACTGGTGGTTAAGCATTGGAACAGACTGACCAGGGAAGTAGTTGAATCACCAACCCTGGAGGGGTTCAAAAAACGTGTAGGTGTTGCACTTTGTGACATGGTTTAGTGAGCATGGTGGTGTTGGGTCAATGGTTGGACTTGATCGTAAAGGTCTTTTCCAACCTTAATGATTCTGTGATTCTATGAAAGGCTGAGAGAACTGTGGATGTTTAGCCTGGAGAAGAGAAGACTGAGAGGGGGTCTTCAATGCTTATGAATAGCTAAAGGATGGGGCCAGACTCTTTTCAGTGGTGCCCAGGGACAGGACAGGGGGCAGCGGGCACACACTGGAACACAGGAGGTTCCGTCTGAACATGAGGAAAAACTTGTTTACTTTGAGAGTGATAGACAACTGGAACAGACGGATGAGAGAGGTTGTAGAGTCTCCTCTGGAGAGATTCAGAACCTGCCTGGATGCATTCCTGTGCAGCCTGCTCTAGATGAGCCTGTTTTAGCAGGGCAGTTGGACTAGGTGATGCCCAGAGGGCCCTTCCAACTGCTGCCATTCTGTGATTGCCTTAAATGCTTTATTTCCCTCTCATACTTCTGCCTGAAGAAACATAAGAGCTACTGTATAACATCTAAAATGCCAAAATTTGCCAATACTGTTACCTTAACTGATGAATTTCTACTGATGTACTGATAACAACTGAAGTATTGAGGAAAAGAGGAGGGAACCAGTTGGGCCAATTTTTGATACTTTAAATAATAGGCATTTTAAATATGTGACACATCACATTTAATGCTTGTAGTGTCTGATTTTGAAAAACATGATTGTTTTGTCTTGTAGGTGGCTGTTTTATGGAATCTTTTAGAACAGGTTCTGATTTGAAACTGCTAATCAAATGAAACATCTTCATTTTACTTGCTGTTCTTCTGTCACAGGTTTCGTCTTGACATATACCGGTGTTTGGCCAGTCCAGCTTTAATCATGTTGACAGAGGAGGATCCAATCCTGAGAGCTTTTGAACTTAGTGCAGACTTAAAAGAATTGAGTCTTGTTGAGGTTGAATTCAGGTAGGAATTGAAAACACAAACCAGCTTGAATTGTTTTATGAAATTACATGTATATGTGTATACATTAGGAAAGGCTTATTCTTAATTTTTTTGTAATTGGAGTGCTTAAACTCATAATTTGATATAATAACAAGTTATGTGATATGATTTATGCATCATTAGCAGTAATTTTGACAGTTTCATTACTTAAAATCCTATTAGATGTAGCTAGTTCAATGTGTATAGTTGCATCAGCTGTTCAAATTTCTCTTCTCTGGAAAAATAAATAGAAATGATGCTGAATGCTGACTTCAAGATCACACACCTATTAATCATATCAATATCTCATTAATTCTTTGCACTTTTTTTCCCCCTACATGAGGACAGAAGTATGCAACACCTTTTTGATATTGACCTGACTCATGTTGGAAGTTTTTTTGGGTACTGTTTTTTAATTTTGCTCCTTAAATTATAAGATTCTGAACTATGTGTGTATGTGTGTGTATCTATAATATGCTTATGTCTGTAGAAGATTTTGTATTGAAAATGCACTGAACAAATGCTCAACATAATTTTATGTTTAAGCTATGCGAGCTTCTACCATTCTGAAATTTATCAGCACAAAAGCATCTGTTTTTATGAGAACTTGAAAGCAAATGTTCACATGGTGTAAAATTCTACTTTCCTGAACAATATATTAATTTTATGATTGTATAGGTGATTGTCTTTTTTAATTAGAATGTAATTGTTGCATTTTTGTGATTCAGCTTGGGACTAAAATGTTCTTTGTGCCAGGTGAGACAAGCAAATTGTGTCTTTTTTTCTTGCATTTTCTGTATTAATAAATAGTTTTCAGTGAATAGACTTTAATTTTCAGATGACAGGAATAAAGCCAAAGCCAAAACAGGCTTCGCTTCCAAGTGGAAAATCCAAATGATGAATTACCAGTGTCATATTTTGTGACTACTACACTTTTTATTCTCCTGGAAATAATTCTAAACTTTAACTCTTTATATGGAATTTACAAGATAAGAATTTTTGTATACTGTAAGTCTATCTCTCAATTGTTCTCTTTCTGGTACAGTTGCAAACTGAAGTGCAGTTGTCACATTACATGGTGACATGCAACAGAGTTGTCTTCCAAATGCTGGGATCCTGACGTATCTTGGGTTGGGTTTCTTTTAATTTGTCTTAGCATAACATACAATCCCAACCAAAAATAGTCAATGATTTAATGGAAAATAATCTGAGCAGTGTAATAGTATGTAGTGTTTCTGTGTCTTTCAGAAATGATTATGAGGAGCTAGCTCAACAGTGCAAAACCTTTGCTAAAGATTTGCTTGCGCAAGCACGGAATTCACGGGAGCTGGAAGTTATTCTGAATCACACGTCTAGTGATGAACACGTAGACAAGCGAGGATTGTTGGAAGAGAGGATGAACTTAAGTCGCTTAAAACTTGCAATCAAGTATAATCAAAAAGAGGTTGGTCTTTGCAGTAATTTGATAGGCTTTGTATATCATATTTTGCTAGTAATCCGTTTAATTCATTGTTTTGCCTCAAGACCTATAAGTGGAAATAAATTTGCCAGAGTTACAGAAGAGATAGCAATACACAGGACATCTGCATGTGAAACAGGAAAATGATACTGCAAGAGAAGACTGGGAGGGGATCTTATCAATGCCTATAAATATCTAAAGGGTGAGTGTCAGGAGGATGGCACCAATTTCTTTTCAGTGGTGTCCAATGAAAGAACACGAAGCAGTGGGCCTAAACTAGAACACCTGTATTTCCACCTAAACATAAGGAAAAACTTAGTGACAAAGCACTGAAACAGATTGGCCAGAGGTTGTAGAGACTTTCAGAACCTGCCTGAACGTGTTCCTCTACAGACTGATTGAGGTGAACCTGCTTTAGCAGGGAGGTTGGTCTAGATCATCCCTAGAGTTCCCTTCCAAACCCTACCATTCAGTGATCCTGTAATACTGAGTATTTCTTCAGCATTTACTGTGGAGAAGAATCTAGGGGGTTTTGTACTGGAGTGTAGACTGCCATTCTTTATGAACAGCTCTGGTAGTGGTAATTATTTGTTCAGATCTTTGTTAAATCCTTGCCTAAGGAAGCATCCTTAGGTGCCATACATGATTGATCATCTTCTCGCTTGTCATTAGCTGTTCAGCTTTGGCTCAGGCCTTGTCTGTACTGTTCAGAATTATGTTAGACCCCTGCTGCTAGAACTAAATAGTGCCTTTGTTCCCAGAAAGTAGTGCCTTTTTATGCCATCAGTATGGAACTTATTTCATGTAGTAGGTCATTGTTGCCTTTATCCCTTGATAAGTTATAACTCTAGTTTTGCTGTACTTGGAGGCAAATGGGTGTTTGTGAGATTTTAGTGTAAGGACTGGAGATTGAGAAAGTGTCCTTTCCATATAAAACCCATATTCAGTTAGCATTTGCAGAAGGCATTATAATTCTGTCTATACGTGGCTTAAACTGTTTGTGAAACTGTTTGAAAGTCACTAGCCATAGTTAGAGAATGTCATAGAACCAGCATTACACATTTCTGTATGCACTAAACAAGCGTATTCAAGTATTTTAGATGTTCTTCTGGTTTTGAGCATAGTTTGTTTTTACCACAGTGGCTGGAGAATCAAGACATCTTTTGTATGGTATGAGGAGAATATCTTTGAAGAATATGTATTATGTTGGGCAGTTTTGATAATTTTTTTAAATTAAATGACAAAGAATTCTCTAGTGAAATACTTTCTTGTAACTCCATGCAAATGAGCACCTGAAATTTGAAGGTACATTTGCATAACATTCAGACCAAAATTATCTTCTTCTGATGGACTGATACAACACAGCTTACTCTGATTTAAAATTAACCCTGCTGAATAAAGCCATAATGATTTTAAGTACTGATACCTATAAAACTGCTTGACCATTTTAGTCCTCATCTTAAAAGATGTTCTCTTATACAGTGTGGGTAATATTTTACAGTAACAGTATCTTCTTCAGATAAGATCACTGTGTTATATAATAACAGACAATGAAACTGTCTGTAGTATGATGTTACTTACGTGCTAGATTTCTAAGTAATTAGAAATCAAAACCCATTCTTGACCTGAAAACCATTAGAAGTCTGGCGTGCATAATTCATGTTTAATTGCTGGTTTTAGAAAGATATTAAAATTGTGGATCTTTATAATCATAATGAGCCCATAGCTCTTTTGTTCTTGTATGAGGTAATTATTTCAACTTAATATTCTTGCATTTTCCTGTTCGTTGGTAACTACACATAGTTTGAAAATGTATTTTAATAATGTAAATTAGTAATCTATATTAAGAAACCTGAGACTGATTTCTTGTTTGTTTCTTTTTTGTTTCTTTTTTTTTTTTCCCCCACAGTTTGTTGCTCAGTCTAACTGCCAGCAGTTTCTAAACACTGTATGGTTTGGACACATGGCAGGCTACCGACGCAAGCACACGTGCAAGAAAATTTTGACTGTTTTGATGGTTGGCATTTTCTGGCCAGTTCTATCCCTGTGTTACTTGTTAGCTCCTAAATCTCGAGTAGGGCGAATAATTCACACTCCTTTTATGAAGTTTATTATTCATGGAGCTTCATATTTCACATTTCTGTTATTACTTAATTTGTATTCACTTGTCTACAATGAGAATAAGAAGAATACAATGGGACCAGCCCTTGAGAGAATAGACTATCTTCTGATAATATGGCTAATTGGTAGGTATGGTTTGGGTAGATTGGATAACAATTGCTGATGTTGATTGTAAAAGAATGATTTGTAGTACCTTCTTATTTAGTTAGCATGTTATTCATTGCTTGACCAAATTTTACTGTTTGGAGGATAGTGTTACAGGAAAAACACCTTCTGAGGAAGGGATGTGAAGTGTTAGAACAGTCTCTAAGTATCACAGAAAGTGAAGTATCAAAACCAGATTATTGTAGCATCTAACAGAGGAAGAATGTGAATTTTTCTTCAGAAGGACTGATAGCATTCAGAGTGATGCAAGTGAGATTCAGTTGAGCAATAACAGATTAATTTAAAAATTGTGTGACTTCCTAGATGTTTTAAAATTCTGATCTTGGAAAAAAAACCCACACTAAAAAACCCTTAATGCAAAGCAAGTGTGGCAAGCGCGTGTTCCTCAGGCTAATAGTTTTGTAACAGGTAAGAGCCAGTCATTGACTGGTTTTCCTTTGTGCTATGTTGAGGAATAAAATTAATTCAGACATCACTACAGATTTTTTCCAATGGTTTTTCATGAATTCCAGTGGTTTCTCATGAATAGGTAGTATTATGTAGGATGTAGGTGGTGTTTAATACTTGTGAGTCAGTTGTTTTTTTGCTTCTTCATCAGCCAACAATCTGTGAAACTTTTCATTTCTTCTGTCTCTCTTCTACAAGAGGTGTTTGGACAACACTCTTAGACACATGGTTTAGCTTTTAGGTTGCCCTGTGTGGAGTCAGTAGTTGTACTTGATGATACCTGTGGGTCCCTTGCAACTCAGGATATTCCAAGAGTCTATGAACTCTATAAAAAACTAGTAGGAGTGATGTGAGCTTATTAATTATTTCTATGTCTGTATATAGAATTATGCTAGAATCTTAATATTACTGATAAAGTTTCTTTGAAAACCTAGCTAAGATCTTTATGTAATCATAAAGTAGATTAAAAGTATTTTTGTGTTGTATGCAAGTTAATTACAATTTTCCTGGATGGTAACTGTTGGAGTGAGCATGCAGTTACAGTCAGAAAAGCAATTCCTGCACTGTGTTAATTTCTATTTTAAAGTACTCTAACAAGATACAACAGGAGGATTCTGTACATTTTTGTAGGACTAATCCAACTTTAAACAATTGCCAAAATTTAGGATTCTGCAAAAGTCTTTCATAGTTGTAAACATGAAATTTCTGTAGCATTCTGCTCAGCTCAGGGAGAGAACATATATACAAAATTACTATCGTGACCAATTCTGTAATGCTTGATTTGAAAAGTTATTAATAATACAATTTGTTGCAGAGTAGGCATGTTTAAAGAAAGTATGCTATGTATGTTTATGTATGCATATTCCATCTTAGTCTAATAAATTGAAGGTGTGCATTTACCTCATCCTTGTTTTAAAACACAGAAATAAGTATTATTTTCCTGTGTTATAACTTTCTGTATAATTTCACCAGTTATCATAACTGTACTTGAAAGGACTCATGTTAGTTCTGGTTGATGCAGTAGAGGGAGCACAGGGATAATTTTGGTTGACTATTCATGAACATTTTGTTTTGGTTGGAAATTGATAAAAACTTTTAAGATGATTTTGTTTGTTGGTATATGCTCTAAAGCTGACTGAACAAGTAATCATGCATAGATATCTGATTTTTTTCTGTTCATTGGATCTTGCTCTTAATGAGCCAAAGTGTTAGAGAAGTTGCAAAGTCCTAAAGGCTGAACTAAGTCTAATAGTTTTTACTTTACATTTATACACATGCTGCTTTTCTTCTTGTCTTTAATATAGTAGCACACATTTGAAGTACTCAAATGTTAAATAAATGATTATTTATAGAAATCAAAGGTGCCATTGTATTTAATCTAATGGTCCTTTCAAGTCTGTGAGAGATACTCAGTTAGTAAAATTCTTAGCAACTGCATTTTTCCATAGCCAGACATGATTAATAGTGTCTGTTGCTCAAAGTTAAACTTCTGATTTTTGCAATCTTAAGACATTGTCTCTTTTTCTCTGCTAATCAGTAAGGGTAGGAAAGGTTTCTAATTTTTTGAACTTTTTAGTAACAGTTATTGAGCTGCTTATTCTTAAAAAATATTTTATAAAACCTACACACTTCCAAAAAATACCTGATACTTTGCATGGCAATGTAATCCTTTCTGTAGTGCTTTTGGAAAAAGATGAATGCTTTTCATTCAAAAAAAGTATTTGTATTCTAGCCCTCTACCTTTATTTAAATTTGACCTTCTCCTGTTCATTTCCTCACATGAACTTTTTTATTAGATAATGTGTTTCTTAGTTGGAAAGTAGGCTTGAAAAGGTTAAACATCTTGTTTTCTTGTCATTAATGCTTGTAATCCAATGCAATACTTCTAGTAACTTTACTTGATTACTCCATTTCTTTCTCTTTGCTAAAATACCATTTACAGAAGCCAGTCAAAAGTGCTTTAGTTGTAAAAGAATATCTATTCAGTGCAATGACTTGACTTCCCTGGCTTGCTTTTTTTTTTCTCCTGCAGGAATGGTGTGGTCAGATGTTAAAAGACTCTGGTATGATGGTTTAGAAGACTTTTTAGAAGAATCTCGTAATCAGCTTAGTTTTGTCATGAATTCCCTGTATTTGGCAACCTTTGCTCTCAAAGTAGTTGCCCATAACAAGGTGAGCACACAGCTGTATAGATCCAAAGCTCCTCTGGGACTGACTAGGCAAATATAATTTTAGTACATTATTGCAAATTATGCCAAAATATGTTGCATGTGGTATGTTAGTAGTAGTAGGTTGTAGTTAAGTGTACTATACTAGTACTGTGTGGATACAGTTTAGACTTCCAAGTTAAGTGATCTGTGTGGTACATGCCATGTAGTTTTCAAGATCTCCGATCTTGTTCCATGTTGAGCTTGAAAAAGAAGTTGATGAGACAAATGGGAGTTAGGAAAAAAACATCAAGACTATGCAAGTACTCAGGGACCACAAACAGAGCTACTGTCTTTGTCAGAACTTGCTGGCCTTCTAAAGGCTTTGATTTTCATTTGGAAAAAATCTTCCCATACAGCTCCTCTGATTTTTACATTTGAGTTTGCCTGATCTATAGATCAGTACTATACAGAAAGCTAATAGTAATCTCTGTGTTTAGACAGCCTAAAGCTTTTTTGTAACAAAGTTTTATTTAGCTTCTGATTACATATGCTCAAATGTCATAGGTACTTGGGGGATGTTAATTATTTTTGTTTGGTGGGGATTTTGTTTTGTTTTGTTTTTGCTTTTTGTAGTAAAGAGAAAAGCCCTGAAACTGTAGAAGTGCTTTGTCTTTTCTCTGTGAAAAGCCATCTGGATTTGATTGAAGATAGAAGTTTTGCAGATAATCATTCCCATTCTGTGTTGGTAGCCACACAGCATTTGGCAAAGTGCCAGACCAATCGAATATGAATATTTTAGGAAAAATCAAGCCAGTGCAGTAGCACCATTATTTTGAATTGCAGACTGTGAATTGACAGCAATCTGGCAATTAGGATGGAAATAAACTGGTTTGGTTCTTCCCATGTGATGTTTGGCTCATTTCCCTATCCTCACATTGATACAGAGGGTGGCAATCATTTGGAAAAAATAGAGAATGCCGTGTTGAGCTGTGTTACCAAGCATCCCTTATTGGATGTGGTGGGGAACATGGTCACTGAGGATGGGGAAAACGCTGAGCTATTCAATGCTTTCTTTGCCTCAGTCTTTAACAATCAGCTCAGTTATCCTCATGGTACTCCGGTCCCTGAACTGGAAGATGGGGAGCAGTGTGAAGCCTTCTTAATCCAGGAGAAAGTAGTCATTGACCTGCTACTCCAATTAGACAAAAACAAGTCCATGGGGCTGGATGAGATCCACTGAGGTGCTTGCTAAGCTACTTTATCATTTATCAGCAGTCCTAGTCAACTGGAGAGGTTCCAGATGACTGGAGACTTTCTAATGTGAAACCCATCTACAAGAAGGGTGGGAAGGAGGATCCAAGGAACTACAGGCCTGACTTTGGTATCAGGGAAGGTTATGGAGCAGATCATTTTGAGGGTGATCACGTGGGAAGTCCAGGACAACCAAGGGATCAGGCCCAGCCAGCATGGGTTCATGAGTGGCAAGTCCTGCATGACTAACCTGATCTCATTCTATGATGAGGTGACCTGCCTAGTGGACAAAGAGAAAGCTGTAGGTGTTATTTACTTGGATTTTAGTAAAGCCTTTGACACTGCGTCCCAACACATTCTCCTAGAGAAGCTGGCAGCACATTGTTTAGACAGCTTTACTCTTTGCTGGGTAAGGAACTGGCTGGAGGGCCAAGCCCAGAGAGTAGTGGTGGATGGAGTTCAGTCCAGTTGGTGGCTGTAGTTATTCCTAAAATTCACTGAAGGAACCCCAGATCCTAAGTATTTCTAAACCTTTCTAAACTTGTTGAGACTGGTTGTCACCACATTGCAGTTGTATCTGTACATTAGTTTTCTTTGCAGGATTTTAATGTTTTTGACCAGGACCTATTACACTAGATAATGCTCACTTCTGTAAAGTATGTGAGTCCCTGTTTCAACAAACCATGAAGGAAAAGCAGAGCAGAGGAATAAATAGTTTGCTGAGAAAGTGAGGGGCAGAGTTAGGTGTTGAATTTAAATCATCTGATTTCTGCCTCCCTCTAAATGGCTTTTAAAATGTTTTTTGTCTAAAAACAGAGAGATACCTTAAAAAGGCAAGCCATCTATGAATCCTGTCTGTTAATTTCTTTTATGCTATTGACTGTTTAGCAGCAGAAGTAGAGAGCAGAGCATGGGTACATTTCTGTATTTATCATGTTAATGATCTCAGTTTGTGCTTTTTATATTGCAGTTTCATGATTATGCTGAAAGGAAGGACTGGGATGCATTCCATCCTACTCTAGTGGCAGAAGGTCTTTTTGCCTTTGCTAATGTTCTTAGTTATCTGCGTCTCTTCTTCATGTACACAACCAGCTCTATTCTGGGACCACTCCAGGTGAATATCATTACTGCTGAAAATATTAAACTTGATCATAATTTGCTAAGAAAAGTCTTGCTGAAAAGAGAAAAAGAAGTTAAGTCATAAAGTAAAAATTAGAAGGAAGTGATATTACACTGAAGTTTGATTTTTATTTTTTTTTTAATTTCTGAATGTAAAATTTACCTTTTCCCATCTAAAACAGTAAGAAAAACGTAGTGTGATTCCCTTTCTTGTAGCATTTTTTCCATGATAACTGTACCTATACTGTCTTTTTGCTTTCATTTGTTGTTAGCTTAAGCTGCACAGACTCTCTCATCTTATTGATGAACACTATCCATCATGGTAAACTTCAGACAAACAAAGTGCACCTGAGAGTGCAATATGACATTATACAGAATATCTAGTAACTTTGGGGATGGGGGGGGAACCTGAACTATTATTAAGACATCACATTTAGGATGCAGTTACTTTCCTCAGTCCTTTTTAGATTAAAAGGAGGAAGAAAGCATCCTTCTAAAAAATATTGTGAGTAGAGGTCACCTCTTATTCGACTAGCAGTGGTTTTTTTTCCTTCTGTGTATTTTCTATTCAGCTTGAGTCCTCAGCACTGACAGACTTTGCTACTTTGCCAGTGAAAAGCCCTTTGTCAATAGGTCAAATCAATGTTTTGTCCCCTCTTCTAATGAATAAGGCTAGTTTTAAGAGCTTTTTGGCAAGAAGATGATCTGAAAAGATGCTGCAAGAAACATTACCATTATTAAGCAAAAATGCAGAATAAATATTTGTGAGCTGCATTTTTTTTTAACTTGTTCTACAACTAGAGCTATGCCAAAGGAGGTTCTGAAGTAAATAATTTTAGCTTAGACCACTAGATCTTATATCAAGGCTTTAGGATCTAACTGAAAACCTCCAGCTTGAAGGTTCAGCTAATTTTGTGAGTCAGAGTGCTTAATCTTGCTGCACAAATAACTATCTTTTATTTTAGTTTCATAGAGAATAGTCCTTCTTTGAAAAGAAAAATAATTACTTGTTAAATTCTTCTTTTTAAAATCATCATAAAAAGTGGATTAAAAAGAGCATTTATGGTTCCTGTAACCGGTTTAATGTTATTGGAAGATGGTTATTTCTCCTTTCAGGGTTTGGGTTTTTGTTTTTTTTTTACTTCTTGCCCTTTTCTGTTAAGCTGTGACTGTGCTGCTGTTAATTATTTTTGTATTTTTTCTTTTATACATTTGTACTTACAGACTTTGGAAAAAAAAATACTGAAGTCTTGGTGTTGCAGTAAGCATCAGGCTTGTTATGCAAATCGATCGAACACTGAAGTCTCTCCACGTTTTACAGATTCACTTTTTAGTGTGCACATTTATGTACTAGATCTTCCACAAGCTTTTTATTAGGAGGCTGTGTTGGGAAATTTTCCGTGTAAATAAAACCAGTTAACAGTCACCCCATTCAGTGGTACACTGAAACTTATGTTATTCCTGTTGGCCAGTACAGCTTGTGCAACAACTCTTACAGTATTTTCTGAAAGTAGGTCATAAAGTTCAAATTGTGGTAATCAAATACAGCATGGTAACCCAGTGGCAGGAGGAGCTACTATGCCCTCTTAGCTATTAGAGTTATTTTTAAGCATTCAGTTACTTTTATTTACTGCTTAATAAAACCTATTTTAATACAGTTTTTTGTGTGGTTTTTTTAACAGAAGATAGAATTATATTCCCCTAGATTAGATCATTAGTTCTAGATATTTTGAAATGGAAATGAATGATTTGAATTTAATGTCATATCTTCCATACCCTTCAATTTTTATGTGCTTACACACCTACACATTGTGTATATTTAAATATCTTACCTAAAATGTGCAGTGAATTATGTGTTCTGCAGATGGGCTTTGGTATACTATTTTTTGATTAGTGATGATTTATGATTCCGAATGTTTTGTTTGATTCAGTGTCCTTATTGTTTCCGTAACTTTCTGTGATGGTATTTATGTTCAAATGCATTTTATTTACTCCTTTCATCTGTTGACTTGTGAGTTCCTTATTACCATTTGTATTACAAATAAAGAATAAGGTGTACATATTACAGCTTATGGTTAACTGACAGATATGAACTTACCAGGTGATGTTAAAACTACTTACATTTTCTTCTTAACATCTAGATTTTTTTACTGGAAATTGATACAAGAATACTTCCTGATTTTGAGGGGGGTTTTTTAGCATCTTTTAGTTAAACATTCAAAATGTAAGTAGATTTTGTTGTTCATTAGAGGCTGAAGAAGACGATACAAACAGAGATGACTACATGTTTTACTAAAATTGAAAATAAATCTATTTCACAGATTTCAATGGGGCAGATGCTACAAGATTTTGGAAAATTTCTGGGCATGTTTCTTCTGGTCTTGTTCTCATTCACAATTGGACTGACCCAACTTTATGATAAAGGATTTACTGTAAATGAAGAAAAGGACTGTGCGGGTATTTTCTGTGAACAACAGAGCAATGACACATTCCATTCGTGAGTTTGATATCTCTGAAATAGCTATATTGTTCTGGCCCTTTATTTCTACTAATTAAGCAGAACTGGAATTTTTCACTGAACTTGAATTTATACTAAGTAAAGTCACTTTTGATGTTTGCTATACCTAACTAGATTTTTTCTTTCTTGTTTTGTAGGTTTATTGGCACATGTTTTGCTCTGTTCTGGTATATATTCTCCCTGGCACATGTAGCAATCTTTGTCACACGTTTTAGCTATGGTGAAGAATTACAGTCTTTTGTGGGTGCTGTTATTGTTGGTACCTACAATGTGGTGGTTGTGATAGTATTAACTAAACTCCTTGTGGCAATGCTTCATAAAAGTTTTCAGCTGATAGCAGTAAGTGATTTCTGATTCATTACCAATAATTTCTAGCTGTGTCTTTGGATTTTACATGAATTTCTTTCTGCAATGGGTAGACTAATAAACAGAACTCCATGGATGAGCCCTGATTCTGAGCTTTACAAGAGGCATCTTTCCTTCAGATATGAACTTTTTATTTACTTTGTTCAAATAAAATGGATACTTTGCATGTTGAACATGTGCAAGGCTTTGGCCCTCTGTGAACTGAAGACTTTCTTGATGCAAGTCAAGATGCTACTGTTGATAAGGTGTGGTGCTTGGGCATTTGATAAGGGGTTTTATACCTTCATAGCTGAATACAGTATATAGTGATTGAAGAGTTAGGTGGATTAATTGTTTAATATTAGTTTATTAAAATAAATTTATTAAGATACTATATATAGAAGTACTGTATAATGAAAGTTAAATAGCAGTCAGTTTTTGAGTGATGAGAAAATTAAACTTGCTAAATAGCCTGTTAATGTCTTTGCTTCTGATCTCTGTTACTGTTTCTGATGCTTTAGAATCATGAAGATAAGGAATGGAAGTTTGCTCGTGCCAAGCTTTGGCTTAGCTACTTTGATGACAAATGCACACTACCTCCACCTTTCAATGTCATTCCCTCTCCCAAGACCATCTGTTATCTTTTCAACAGTCTCAGTAAATGGATCTGCTCTCATACATCAAGTGGCAAAGTGAAACGTCAGAACAGCCTAAAGGTAAGAAGTGATTGGGAGAGCTGTAGGCTCTGAGCCTGGAATGGTGCTGCTTGCTGCAGTGGTTGAGCAATTGCTGCATGAAGCTGCCTGTCACGTGGTGAGTGCTACTAAGAGAAATAGAAATTATAGAATAATGGGTGTTGCATCCAAAATTCAAATAAATAAACCAAGATTCTATTAACTTTCTGTTTGGGGAACTTCAACTCCCTTCCCTCCAACCCCCCAGAAATGGTAGGGTGGAAAATGTGTTGGTTGATTGAACGTGCATAGAAACCTGAAAGAAGTATGTACTGATCTCAGAAATGGTGAAGTTAGAGTATTCTTCGTGGAAGGTAGTTGGTTTTAAGTGTGCTATAGAAGTGTCAAAATAAATGACCTAAAAGGATCATTGAAGCCTCTCATTGTTTTATTTTAATTTTTTTTTTAATATTTTTATTGTACCCTGTACTTTTGCATATTCTTGATGACAAAAATAGCATTAAATAAAGTAAATTCAAAGACTTTATATAATGTGTACTGAGAAACATCCAGGATTATGGAACTTCTAATAGCTCATAGAACAATTATCAAGACAGGTGGAGAGTAACTATAATCAGTTTTCTGATACAGCAGATAATTTATTTTAAATTTTGCTGGTAGTTTACATGCATTGTGTGTATTCATGCATCAGAATGTAGCTATAAAATAGCTTTGTTATTTCATTCGTATTTATTCTCTAATTATATACAGGGTTAGGGCTCCAAAATCACTTTTCCGTAATATGTGTGATGTTTGTTTAAAGGAATGGAGAAATCTGAAGCAGAAAAGAGATGAGAATTACCAAAAGGTGATGTGTTGCTTAGTCCACCGTTACTTGACTTCCATGAGACAGAAGATGCAAAGCACAGATCAGGCAACTGTGGAAAACCTCAATGAGCTGCGGCAGGACTTGTCAAAATTCCGCAATGAAATGAGAGACCTCCTTGGCTTTCGAACTTCTAAATATGCTATGTTTTACCCAAGAAACTAAGGCCTAACTTTAAAACAAAAAGTGTGTATTTTCAGGTACCTATTGGTGAAAGTGTTAACCTAAGTCTGTTGCCACACCAAATGGAAAAGATTATTGCACAATAATACATTTTGCATCAGTTGGGGAAGTGGTGGAAATAAATGCAAAAATAAGATGCAGTAGTTTTCTTAAACTCTTAATTTTAGTGTGTATATAAAATTTATATATAGGAATTTTAATGCTACTCAGACTGCAGCTGTCACGTGTTAAGAGCTTCATAACTAGCACAATGTGTTTATTTCTTCTATTTTTGCTGTTTGTTACTTTTTGATACTTGTTTTTCAAGTCATGGGAGATGATAGGCTTTTTAAAACAAAAAAAAAACAGCCTATGTTTATTTTTAATAGAAAAATCAGATATAGAAAATTTCCAGCACAGCTGGAAAATATGTTTGACTGTAGGTTACAGTGCATGCAAAGACTGTATGGCTCTGAAAGAGGCACGTCTTGTGCCAAGTTTTGTGTGTTAACATTGACTGTATACTAACATTTATAGAATACAGAAAGTCAAATAATCAAGACTCTTCCCTCTTGTGTTTATGGTTAAATGTAAGACAATCAATTTCTGCTTGGCTTTTTCAGTGGTGCCTCAGAAGTCTGCTTTACTATACCTGGTTAAGATTGGGAATGGAATTTTAAAACTAACCCTTTAATGTCTTGGGTTTTTAAAGTCTGTATGGTTAATTATTTGAATTATTAAAACCTATGAATTAAGAAAAATGAGGTGGAGCATGGGAGTGCTGTTGTTTGCAGGGCTGAACAATTCCTGTGAAACAGTGCATGCTTCCTTCTGTGAGAACACATTGAATCTGGTCGTTGGGCAGATGTAGTTTTGGAGGGCTTGCTTTAGACAGGATTTACATATCCTACTTTTAAACCTGTCCCTTTTTTTTTTTTTTTAAACCACAGCTGTTGCCAAGCTAAACATCTTTTTGTGTGTGTGTGAGGAATACTATGTTTTGTGAAAATATATGACTTTGCTTACAATGGACAACAAGGGCTTTGTGGATTTTCTGTGCTAGAGGGTCCTATATGGCTTTATATGCTTATATATAATTCAAGTTGACAAATTGTGATTGAGAAATGTGAGATTCCTGTATTTTTAATTATAAAATAAGTATATTTCTAACAGCTAAAGGATTGATTGACAATTTTACTGTTATGATGGTGCTCTTCTAGAATGATCTTCTGTCCAGGAGAAGCAGATAGCCATAGTGGTCTTTGACTACACTTGATTTTGGGAGGCCAATAGACTGGAGGCTTACATGAATGTTTACTTTTTTGAAGGAATTCTTATAAAACTCTTTCTTGTAAAGGTATTTTCTCTGGTATTAAATTATGTATATCTGAACCTAGGCTTTAATACTCTGCTTCCAGGAGTTTTGTGATATAGAGACAGATAAGTGTTGGCTTTTTGGCTTTTCATGTGAGTAAGAAGCTAACATCTTGTGTTCAAAGCAAAGAGGATGGATCCCTGAATTTTGTATTTGGACTCAGATCTTGTTCAAGTAATATACCAACATAAAAAAATATGTGCTATGTATGTTAATGTAAACCAAAAAAGGAAGCAGGCAAATAAAATCTCTTTGAAAAATGTGGTTGTATTAATATTGGTTGTATTTGAAATACATTATATGGGATACTACATTGAAAGTAATTTCTTTGTAATGTTAAGTTTAGGGAAGGTAGCTGGTGTTAATGTGTTATTACCTCTTTTCCTTGAGGACCCATTCTGTTAGCTTGAAATACCTTCATGGAGTGCCATGAAGTGATACCTGAGCTAGTTCCAGACAAGCTAGATTGGATTCCAGATGCATTATTAGCTGCCTGGCACTTTTCACATTGGATAGTTCTATGAAGCTGGGTGTGTTTATATATATATGAAGCAGCATGCTAATGTAGCTATTTCTGATTACTTCTGGTATGTTGAGTCATTCAGAGCATCAAAAGCATGGAAATGATCATAAGAGTTTCTATGTTTAGCCTGCCCTACTTTACACATAATGAATAACTCATTGACCAATGATTTAATCTTAAAATACTTTATTAAGCATACATAATAGTGAAAAAATCCATGTAATAAAACAACTTCAGAGAAAAAGCTAAGTTAAAATGAGTTGCTATAAATATTGCATTTAGAATTCTTATTTTACATACACAACTCCTTAAAAAATTGGACAATTATAAATTAACAGCTTCCAAGTAATTGGAATTTGGTATGTTTGAGATCAGAAGACTTCAGCTTTAAGACTTAAGAGGATCTGTTATCTTCTACAAGTAACAGATACCGCTTTGTGACAGGCTGTGTGATTAGGTGGATGAGAGGGAAGAAAGGTTGAGCATGGTTGTAGGTTGACAGTCAGTTGTATTGACTTATACTAAGTGAAAATCATTTTTTAAGAGAGGTGATAGAATGTAGCTGCAGAGTTTAGTTATAACATGTTTTGTTTTTTAAGGCATTTAGGATCTTTGAGTTCTTGGTCTTAAAACTCATGACAAAGCTGTTGGGAAAGACTTTGCCTCTACCATCTTCTTCTACCTCTCCCATGATGATGTAGTTTAAACCTACAAAGAAAAGCATAGAATCATGATGCTACAAGACAGAAATCCAGGACATGGTTTGGTAAGTGTAGTTCTTTATCTGTGGTCTCTATTCAATTGCACTCTTATTACCAGTGCCTTCTAACATTCTTTTCCTTTGTACCTAAAGCATATATTTCCTTGCCCTTGCTTTTATTAAAAAAAAACACCCAACTTTTTCAAATTCCTTTGATCTGGGTCTAATCCTTTATAAATAAAACTGAAAAATGTAATATAAACCTGAATAGCTAGTTGTTACCTTAAATTGATTCTAATATTAGTTGCTGACTATAGAAACAATTACTGTAATTTTACTGATTTTTGTGGTCATATTTCAAGTAGCACTTTTCAAAACTCTTGTCTTTTATAAACACACAAAGCAGCTGTTTTTGTGTACTTACCTCTTCTGATGAGAGGACACTGCTTACATACAACAATAATCTTGGCACTCATGCTCTTGCCAGCTTGCTGAATGGCTAGATTTCCCTCCTTATATACATTAATGATTGATATTGTTGCATGCAGGCTGCCAGCTCGTGTTATTGCTGTGATTACAGTTCCAGTTATTACTAGAAGAAAAGACATTTGATACATTTTTTTATTATTTTAGACCCAAATTTTGAGGCATTGTGAAAACTGAAGTAGTGTATTAATCTATAATAAGGAAACTAACAATACTGGAACTAGTAACTAAAAATGTATCACCTGTAGTAGATAATTCACTACTGACAAATTTTGGTGGCAGCAAATATGAAACTATTCTAAAGCATGTAAGTCTCTTGCAAGGCCAGTTCTAGCTTTTGATAATTTCAGTTAAACAGTACAATTTGATACTACTTTTAATGACTAATTTTAAAACAGTGGATAAGTTGAACTGAACATATGTTCTAGTCAAAAACTGAATTTCTAGCTCTCTGACACTCTCAAATGAGTAGCAGGGGATAAGTAATGCCCTAGAAGCTATATTTTGATGTGTCTGAGGCCTGATACTCACACATATTTGCCAACCTCAGCTAAATTTAAACTACAGATTAGACCATATCTCCCAAAGACATCTCAGTATGAAAATAATGATACTAGACTAGATTAATTTGTAGGCCACCTTTATTTATCAAAAGGGAATGGTAAATGGTATTAGCAATTATTTTTTTTTTCTTCTCATACCACCTTTTGTAAATAAGCTATTCTATCCTAGGATCAATTAGATCTTCAGTTATCAAGTATGTGCAGTCAGATTTATTGATTACAAATTTGCATAATCCACGTTTTGGGGTAGGTGTTTGTAAATTTGCACATTGTCTTCCTTTAATCCAAAGCTTTTAATTAAATAGAAATGTTCAAGTTCAATCAAAAGAGTACTGTAGATGTTAAAATGCTCAGTATTGCAGTTATATTTCTGGAAACGATGAAAATGATGAAAGAAAAATAGTTCTTTTTTTCCACATTCATTAAGGCAGCAAATAAAGACAGAATAAATTATATTCTCCAAACAACACACTTTCTGGTCTTACCTTAGGATATGCTTGCATTCACAATAGCATATACAATATTTTTACTTTTACTCATAACGTGGTAAATGCTGAAAAATTGCAAGTATTTGGCAAAAGGTGAGAGGAGAATGTGATTATCCTGATACTAGAGGAAAAAGAACAAGTTTTAAATCGTGTCATTTACCATCAACTACAAGAGCTGAGGTGTGATTAGGAAGGAAAGACTGCTGTGTGAATCTTGGGTTTTGGGTGTTTTGTTGTGTTTTGGTTTGTTTTGTTGTGTTGTTTTTTTTTTTCTATCTACTTCTTTTGATCTTGGGCCAGCCTATACTGATTGCGAATTAAGAGGCTGGTGGTGAAGAGTAGTAAGAGGCCATGTGGCAGTGACTCCTTTCTGCTTTAGGGTACCAGCCACAACCTTCAAGTCTGAAGTGATGCAAAGCTGCTCCCACATTGCTGAAACAGCAGATTTCCTCAAATCTCATGGGATTATCTTTAATATTAGAGTTAAAGTCAAACGAACAAATAAAAAAGGAGAGAGGGAAAAGTTGTCCCATCAAATTTTAGGCATATTACAGGGAATTCAAAAAGCTTTCACAAACAAAGATCCAGGGAGGGNTTCCAGTATAAATATGAGAAAATACTCTGAGATGTAACTGAATAAATCAGCAGTGACAATCCCATCCAAATATACAGCAGTTACCATTTTTCCTGAGTGATTTGTGCCTGTGTATGGAAAGCAGTGCTTGTAAGCTTCCATGCCTTCTAATTTCTTTTAAAAATAATTTGGGAGTCTATAAAGTGAATTGTGGAAGTCAGTAGGTACAACACAAAATGTGTATTGGCTGGTTACAGACAAATGAGATGACAATAGAGTAACTGAATCAATACTCTCCTGCAGTAGGTTGTCCTACATTGTCTTTTGCTTTTCAGGGTGAGAAAGTATGTTTGTTTCAGACATATGTGCAGTGCCTGTTTTGGGAGATCTCCAAGAATCTATTGAGTGAAACACAGATACATATGTAAGATGGTGTAAAAATATAGCCTATATAGTAATGATAACTCAGAACTACATCTGGTAAAATTCCTATGAGTCAAAAAACACAGTGCCAAGCGAATAATTAAAAGGAAACAAACTTTGCTTCCTTACCAAAGTTGCTTGAACAATAATTGCTTTCCAGAGTCCCACTCCTCTTACACTTTTGCTGACACAGGGCAACTGTAGGTTTCACAACTTTTTGAAGAACAAAAAGTAAGTTGAAATGAGGTATTTGATACAAATACAAAGCAATATGTTTAAATAAATAATAATAAAACACAAACACCAACCAAAAAAAACCAACCCAGAAGAAATACTAATAATCCTGATATATACATTAATTAGATTATTGCAAGGTATGAACACCACAGTAACAATACTCCTTTTCTCTGCCATCACTTCCAATCATCTTTTTACATGTGTCTCAGCTAGTGATCTTACAGAATAGGATGTTGTGGAAAATTTACATTGTATTGCAGTAGGATCTTACATATGTAACTTAGTGTTGTTGCCTGTTGCTGTACAGCTCTAGTAGTACACTTACATGACATTAGATTACAGTAACATTTCAGAAGGAGGAGTGGCCTTTTCTCTGGTATTACTGTGCTGTGATCCAGGAGATCAGAGTTCAAATTTCTGACTACTTCTATTTTTTTCACGTAGCTTCATGACATGGAGAACTGTAGACTGTGTTCCTAGTGACATGTTGGAAGTGTAACATAATGTTTTAATTATCTCCTGGATACTAGGGATTGACGTTGCCTTTCTGAAATGGATGGCTTTGTTTATAAACAAGTGAATACATTTTGTAATTTTCTCCTCCTTGAGTGGATGTAATAGTCTCTACTTTATTCAGCTAACCCTTTCTATATAATGTCTGGGGATGCAGTGTTTTTAATGTTTTTATGTCCTTTTCAAATATTTTTGGGAGTTCAACAATGACATAATTATTAGAAACACAACGCTGAAACAGCTATGAAACTGCAGCCCCCCTAAATAACCCTAATTTCCAGGAAAAACTTATTTTTAATGTGACATTTCTTTATAGGTTCCAATCACTAAATTTTAAAAATAAAAATGTATTATATATGTTGACAGGATGTTGACAAAATCTGAAGAGTGCTCAGATGGCTTCCATGCCCGTTTTGCTTGATCTTAATAACTACATGAAGAAAAATACAATCAAATTTTCACATATTAACTTGTATAGAAGAAAGAGCTCCTTTAAATAAAACTAGTTCCTCAACTACTTAGAACTTCTTATACAAAAGAATTTTGTTAATCCATTCTTCTATGGAATTTGCTAGTTAACTGTCAAAAATTAAAAAGAGACAGGGAAGTTCTCTCAGCTGGAGTGAATAACTGTTACACTAAGCTCTCATCTGGATAGATTTCCTTTTAATAATAAGTAGATTCCCCCTTGAGTATATTAATTTTAATTCATTCCCTCAACATTTGAAATACTAGCAAACCATAAAACTGTAGTTTTTAATATACTTTCTATTATGTCTTTCTGTAACCCTCTCCTTGTCCTAGAATAATTAATTTTTCTAAGAAATAAAATAAAGATAGTAAAACTCACTCGAGGTAGCAGGGATTGTTGTGGTAGTAGGTGAAACTGTAGTTGTGGGTAACTTTTTTGGTCTGAATTTATAATGGCCAATAAAACCATCTGCTGTTAAGCTTAAATCAGACAAAAACTGAATGAGCAACTCATTCCTCTCAGACAGAATAGGCCTGAAATAGAAAAAAATGAAACAAAATATTTCCGTTGTTCTGAATGTCAAAGCTCAAAAGCATTAATAGCACTCTCACAAAGAAACAAAAAAGAGAGAACACTAAACTTTAATTATTGGTCTGAATGCAGTATCTGTCCCCAGACTATTACTGAAATACAATGTTCCTTTGCTGGCAAGTCAGACACTGGTGTTTTGAGTGTGAAATTTGTTCTGATGAATCATCTAAAACTCTTGATTCCTGAAGATTATGTCAATGTGAGTATCTTTAAATTCTTCTGTGTGACTTCACTTCTATGGAATGGAAGGGGCTAGATTAACACAGTGGAAAAATATTGAAGAAATCCTCAGTATGTAACAGAAGTAAGCAAATGTTTCTTTTAAAAAAAATGTGACTTTGTTTAATGAAAAACATATTATGCATTTGGAAGGCATAAAGAAAATTAATTCAATGTTGGATTCTGAATTCTTCAACAAAAAAAAAAACCAAAAATAAAATGTTTTGGGTTATTATTTCTGTGGGCTCAGGTATTATTTACGATTGGATATTCCTTACTGTCCTGGATTTGGCTAGGATAGGGTTAACCTGAAGAGCTAATGGAGTTATTTTCTAAGAATTTGAAGTGTCATGAACAAGCACTGTTCATTTGTATTAATTTTCAGTTCATAAACTGCCTGGTACCTTCTGTGGCACTAATTGCCTCTAGATGTGGATATTGTGCAATGAGACTTTGTTCAAAGGCAGCTTGTCACAGAAAATAACACAGAATGCAGGTCTAGCCAAAGCAGCACTTCTCTCATTCTTTTGAGCTTTCCACAAACCTTATTCCAATACGTCTTAATAATTACTAATACAAATTTTTCAAGTAAGACCACAGTTTTTTGGAGGAGGAAGGAAAATAAATAGAGAGGCAACAGTCTTGGTGAGGAGAGAGAAAAATAGAAAGTGATTTGAAGATGTGATTTTACTAAAATGACTGTGTTGTTTCTTTCCAGCAAGTCTATTAGAGTTCACGAGCAGGAGTTCTTCAAAACACTTAATTGGGCCTTTGAAGTAAAAACTTGTGATCATCTCCCTGCTTTTGGGCAGATGTTTCAGAAATCAGTTTACTCTGATGGCTGCCTCTGACATAATCAAAAGTAAGTGCCTAGTTATCTGTAATTTACAGATGTTGTGGTAATTGCACAGTTTATGGTTTTCTTGCTACAGTATTGACACAGGCTCTGGACATAAAACACTGATATCAGCTGCCTGAGAGCTTTGTTCTGCTTCCTGAACACCAGGACTGCAAGCACCAAATCTGAAATATCTGACCTAGTCTGTGTATCCTGTCTTTTGAAAAAAAGGCTTTTTGTCTGAGAGGCTAGTGGTTTTGAGTAATTCTAATTAATTGTGATTATTATAAATACCATTCCTTTATGTATCGTAGTAGTTCTATTTAGGAATCAGATATGTGGCTATGCTTGCTAGTCTGCAGTTGAATCTGAATTCATCTCTCTAAACACCAAAAGAATTCAAGGTATCCACTTTACTCATACTTCTGATGCATAGTGTTTCTGTTGCAGAATGCCACATTACATGATCTGTACCTGCTGGTTCCAGCTGACTGTCAGTCACACAACTAATACTCTTTGTAGAAGGCTTGCTTCACAACTCAATTTACACACCATGATTTCTGGTTCTTTTACAACACTCATCCTTACTGTTTTTCTAAACCTAGCTGACAAATTACAATGAGAATTGTGCAGGGATAGTGGAAAATCCCCAGGAGCTATACTTTCCCCCTTTCCTTGAATGTAGAAGCTGCCTATATACAACTCTGCAAGGGAAAGTGACTGTGTTCAAGCTCTGTCTTGGATCTCTGGTTAGGAAACAATGCTGTCTTGAAATTGGCTTTCAGGACACTTCTAATATTCTGTAACAGAAAATCTCATCTCTAAGATATGTAGCCTGGGTCTGAGCCCAGCATTCTGCCCTTACTTGCCTCTTGCACAAAGTCCATACTAAAATGTTTGTATTTTGAAGCCCACTTGGTTTTGGCAGACCAATTTACAGCTTTGATATGCTGTGGGGATAGATGAGATAGATGGGGTCACAGTTGGGAGTTGGTTTAGGAATCTACTCCTAGTTGCCTCTCATGGTCTAACTGGCAGTTCCTTTTGCACTGCCCTGTCAGCCAAGACCAGATCCTGACAGTGCAAAACATATGTGCACGACTGGGCTAGGTTTTAGCTGGAAAGAAGAAGCTAAGTCCTAGGGATTGGAGGGCACCAGCCTCATCTGTAAGAAGCAATTTTATAACAAAGCTGCTGAAAGCCTACTCTGCCACTCAACCTACTCAGGAAAGCAGTCTGTGCCATGAGAGAATGTGCCTCGGCACAGATGGAAGACAGAGTAAGCAGTGATGCAAGGAGCAGCCAGTGAACCAGCAGAAGGGAAGGGGCTGAAGGGAAAACAAGTCAGATAAAGTGAATAATGAGCCAAGGGGCTAGGGAGTTCAGCTGGATCTTAGTACTTCAGTATCTAAATCAAAACAACATATTAAGTGATGTTAGTGTTCATCTACCATCAATATTAGTATTATCCCAATATCAACAGCATTAGTGTTAGTATTGGTGTTATTAGACAGTGCTCCAATGAGGTTTGAGGGGCAAGACATAACACAGCTTGGAGCCAGGGCTAGTCACAGAGGGACAGGGAGAAAAGGGAGAATCTAGGGAAAGACAAGATACTAAGTAACTCCTAGGAGATCAATTGGAAGTACAAAAAGTGGTATTTAATTTTAAAAAGAATAAAAAAACTTTTAGAAGCCTAGTACAGAATTGTTAGCAGAATGACACATTGTGGTAGTGAAGTTCATAATTCTAGGAGGTTACTTACGCTGGTGGACTGTCTCCACAGTACTTCCCAATTCTTTTAGCATCATTGATTTCCCCACCATTAAACACTGCAACATAGTCATATCTGCAGTAGTTGTCTCTCTCCACATCAAACTTCTCAAACTTTAACTCTATTAGCTGCAGGGAAAATGTAAATAACTTGTTACGGTTTTAATATGCAGAATTTACTAGAGCTTCTTATTGTAAATGAACTCTTACTGAGTTCAAAATTACTGTTGTCCCTGTTAAAATTCTGCCTCCTTTGCATGCAGATAATCACTATTGCAGTACATGAAAAATATGTCTTCAGAAACTTGTAGACTGATGGAACAGGATCTTCAAAAGGTACAGGATATAATGCCCTTATTTTTATTCTTATATAGCCTTTAAAAAAACCTTCTCTACAAGCTCAGGAAAAGTTTTTAGGTTTATCTAGAGATATTTAGAAAAATACAAAGTAATCTGCAGTTTACAGATAAGATTTTAAAAATCACTGCCTATAAGTAGGCAGTTAAATAACCTGTATCTAGCAAGCAAGGAATGTATATTAAAGAGGAGTACAGGAAAGACTAAGCTGACATACTGCTTCAGTTCAAGGGAGAAAGTGTCTTGGTAAATGGAAAAGTATGAAAGATCTGAAGAAAATGTTAATCTGGTGTAGCTTTTTTGTACTTGGAGGATTACAGTTAGGAGCAGAAGATTAAGAGGAATGTCACCTTTGCATGTAGAAGAATTAAAAAACCTGGATGGTTCCATGATTCTATGTGGTTAAGAAAAGCAACCTAACAAGCATTTGTGGTGACCAAAACATTCAATCGTCGTAAACTTCCTGCCAAGGTACAAAGCAGATGGCTCAACAACAACCAGAAAATGTGAAGCTAGGATTGGGATTAGCCCTACAGTGTAAGAAACACATTTGTGTTTGCCACATGTGGCAAATGAGCCCTTTTGGTCTGCTGTTCTAACTCTTCAGGTCTTAATGAAGTGGCAGAATATGCTCTGATGGCATCTGGCTAGTTAAGCAAGCACATTAGGAGATGGAGCCTTCAAAATATGAAATAAAACAGATTTTATGAAATGTACATTGAAAATCCTTGTGCAGGACACATGTATATATTCCCTGTACTGTAAGCAGATTAAAGTAATTTCTTCCTTTAATAAATTCAATCAGCTCTGCCTGGGTACCTCAGTAACAAACTGCAGTAAATGCTACAAATGTAGTTAGACTTAAACTTAGCCATTTGTCATCATCATGTTTGGTTCTGAGATGAACACCTGACCTAACTTAATTTGCATGATGTTTTATTAATTAACAAAATAATCTTTAAAAACAAATCTGTTTTAAAACCTCACCAGTCACAGATGCTTTAAAAAAATGAATTCAGGGGTATGTATCAATGCATAGAAGAGGACATATGATGTTGAGAAAGCACAGGAGCTACTGCAGTGAGCCAGTGAGAGGAAGGTGAGGATCACTAGAGATTAAGTGCCTGAACTTCTTGCAAATACCCAGTTTTACATTTCAGCCAGATAGCATTTTTATAGTTTCATTGCAACACAAGCAGCATACTGTGTGAGCAAGTTGTTGATGAGGTGTTAGTCCTTGCAGCCAGTGGCAGCTGGGCCAGGCTGGTGGGGTGATGGTAGTGCCTTACCTGGTTCTTTGGGGCAACGATGTGCCAGGAGCAGGTGACTCCCACTGGGTAGTCTCTCTCTGGCCAGTTGGGTGTTTGGAAGGACCCTGATGGCTTCTCCAGTCGTCCCCCACAGTACTGATCTCCTGCAAGTACAGGGCACCATGGTGACTAGAGTGCAACAGGGATGCAGGTAACCCATTTAATGCACTTGTTTCACTGCAGGGGCCTCGGTGAGGGAAACATGCCCAGTTCCAGCCACTTCTGCCATGGCCCTACAACAGGACATGGCTGAGCCCTTCAGCTCAGCTGGTGGCACCTCTGGAAAATGTATTTCATAAAGGGCAGAAAATGACAGATGTAGATGAAGCGGAGGGTAAGAAAAAAATAAGAGTGAGAAACATTCCTGTGAATACAGGGCTAGAGGGGAAGAAGCTGCAGGTGCTGGAATAGCCAGCCCCACAGTGTATGGGAGAGCTGTGCTGGGGCTGACAGGCATCCTTGACAGAACTGCAGCCCTTGGAAAGCCCACAATGGAGAGGTTTTTTTCTGTGTATCTCCTTCTCCCAGTCCCAAATTACAAAGCTACATCAGGTATGTAATCCTTATTTATGATTATGAATCTTCTTTATGAAATTAACTCTATCACGTCACACTTGTTTAATCTATCTTTCAAGAAAGTATCAAGACAGGGATACAACTGGAAGGACTAATAAAATACTCATCACCTGCACTGCATCTGCCCAACAGCCTGTCTAGTCTGGTACCATGCTAATAGCAAAGGCCTTGAAAAACAGTAACTCAGCAGGACAATACCACCTCCCTGTTCACTTTCTCCACACTGTTGATGTCTTTAGAGCCTTCTCCTACAATCCCCTTGACCTCTTTTCCAGCATGGAGAGATCCATGCTGTGCAGCTGGTCTTTGTGTAAATGTTCTTTAACTCTGTCATTCTTCATGTCTTTGATGGCTTCTTATAGTTTTATTATATCCTCTTCTGAGATCTGAATATCAGAATGGCACGTAGTATCCAAGATGCAGGTGGATTATAGGCTTATAGTGGTATAATTTGTTGTTGTTGTTTGGTCCTTATTCCTTTTTCAAAAAATTGTTAAGTTTTTTGATGCTTAACTTTTACTTTCATAAATTACCTTTTTTAAACCTAAGATGTCACTCCTAAGCAGTAATAGTCAATTCAGAGCCTGTTGTTCTGTAGGTAAAGTTTGGGTCTTTCCCCCTTATTTGCAAAATGTATCTATATTGAATTTCATGTTATTGACTAGCCATTGCCATATTGCTACTAGGAGCAGTTCTTCTGCAGCTCTTACAATAGCTAGCTCTCCTCTTTACTACTTTGACTAAGTATGATGGCTAAACATTTATACTTTGCTATTTAGTAAGCAAGATAATAAATGAATACGTTGAACAGACAATCCTTAAGATCTCTAGCATCACATCTTTTTAAGCATTCATGTGGCTTTCCATAGAGTTGTACAGTTATATTTGTCTTCAGCACATATATAATTGTTAATTACCTCTTTCATGTGGTTCTGCTGCAGAAAACTTTGCAATGAATCCATTTCCAGCAGTATTAGCATCTGAAGTCATCTGCACCAACATTGTATTGCTGTTGGATACAAGGGCACCTGGTTTCACAGTACCACAGAACCTGCCAATGCGTTGTCCATTGGCATGGCCATTGTATATGTCCACAAAATCATATCGACACAAGTTATCACTTTCCAGGTCTAAATATCTAAAAGAAAGAACCACCACTTTTCCTTCTGGGACCTGCAGAGAGAGAGAGAGAAGGGAGGGAGAGATGGGTCTTGCAGCATGACCGACACCGCATATGTATCTGATCCCACTATTTACATGACTGTTTTCATATCCTGCACTTCTCACAGGTAAGCTCTTTTTGTCAACTCTACTCTAGGCAGAGTGGTTTTTAAAATCATATTGGACTGATCATAAAAACAAAGCTCTAGCCATCTCTGTTGCCATTATCTTCCTACTGAGTCACAGTACCATCTAGCCAGGCTCATGTAGCTGATTATAACCATCACTGCCCAGCTCAGCTTGCCATGTTTCTCTTATTTTCTGCAGACAGTATGCAATCAGCCATGCAGCTCCTATGTGACCAATACGGTGAGGAGAATGAGATTAATATGGTTTAAAAAAGACATAAGGAACAAGCAATTTCAAATTCTGAGGAAATGAAATGGCCTCTCTTTCCTTGCTGATTTGTGTTAAAAAGTTTCATAATTTGAAGGCTTTTTAAATTTGCTGATATACAACTTATAAATAAAATTTGAAACTTTATGGCTAATGCTGCACAACCCTAATATTTAGTTATTGAGGTGGGTATTTAGCTTGAAGGCTGCAGTGAAAGTTCCATTTGGAAAGAATATGTAAAACTATAAGCAGAGAGTTCCAAAGAACCATTGCTGTGTGTCCTCAGTACAGAAAAGACAGGGTTTTTTTGAAATATCTGAGGAAACATAGGACATGACAAACCTTCGTCCATGCCTGCATCTCTGGACAGTGTGAAACAGGCAGGAATACTGAAAAAGATGTAAATTAAGATAGTGTAATAGATTACAAGGAGAAGAACATTTTCTGGGATAGAGTTGCAAGCTTTTAAGAGAATAAGCAGCATACTGAGACGTGAAAACTATTCTAACAAAGCACTCAGCGCAGTGTGACAGGACAGGAAGAAGGGGAATAGTGTTTTATAGAGGGACCCTAGACAGGCAGACAGTAATTATCTGCATTTAATTCATAGCTCGTAGAGTGGTTACCTATTAAAATAATTGCAGCTGTTCTATTTTACTAAGACACTGCTATTATTTTCTACTTTAAATATATAACACACACTTAATATATCTGCAGTAAGTCCATATTTAAGCCATGTTATTTGAGAGTTCATGATGACTTTTTTTCCTTCCTTAGCAGTGACTCATTTTAAAACACCAGTTTGAGATAATCTGCAACTAAACTGTTCCTATAAGAAATTGTCAAACAGTGTTTTAGTGTTGTGAGTTTCAACAGTTAAAAATGTCTTGTCAGGTACAGATGGAAGCGCTATAGATAGAAGTGACCACTTAAACCACAGAAGATACTAATGCAGGCAGCAGCTATAGATGTAGTGAAAAATGTTTTGTAGATATGTTAAGGTTACTCATGTGGTTGCATTTACGTCCACCATTGGCTATGTTATACTATACTACATTGCCTAATTTAATTTAGATCTATCTACCTCTCTTACGAGGACAAGCTGAATGAGTTGGGGTTGTTCAGCCTGGAAAAGAGAAGGCTCTGGGGAGACCTTATAGCAACCTTACAGTACTTAAAGGAGGCCTACAGGAAAGATGCATAGGGACTCTATCACAGAGTGTAGTGATAGGACAAGGGGTAACGGTTTCAAACTGAAAGAGGGTAGATTCAGATTAAAGGAAAAAGGAAGAGATTCTTCACTGTGAGAGTGGTGAGACACAGGAACAGACTGCCTAGAGAAGTTGTGAATGCTCTCTTCCTGGAAGTGTTCAAGGATGGGTTGGATGGGTCTTTGAGCAACCTGATCGAGAGCAGGGTGTCCCTGCCCATAGCAGTGGGGTAGGAACTAGATGATCTTTAAGGTCTCTTACAACCCAAATCATTCTGTGATTCTGAAATAGTATTTCATTATAGTTTTTAATCTCTTCAGCCTCTATTAGCTTAGTCTACTCAATCTTGGCCAAGGCTGTTCTCCACAGATGTACTGAGATTCTAAGTTTGTTTCATGACACTTTATAAAAAAAAATTTATAGGAAAACACTCAGCCACATGGTCATAAATGTTTCACTCCAGATTTTAGTTATCAGAATAGTCCTTCCTGACATTTAGCTGAATTTGGGGAGACAAGTCATTTACAGAAATGTGTGAACTGAGGCCCTTAATAACAGTCACTACATGCTGCCACTACTTTATAAAATCATGTCATTTCTTATTAAAATAATATTTGCCATAATTCACAAAAATAACAAATTGTTCCCAGCATGTTCAGTCAGTTGAAAGTTTGTAGTTTGACCAGATGACATTCAAGAGTGCAGAGGATGGTGGTTCCACATTCTGTCAGCAGCCACTCCACTCTGCATCTACTCCCAAGGAATCCCACCCTAAATACAAGCATCTTTGTCAAACAATACTTTTCTTTCATTTCTATCATTTCCCTTTTTAAAATGTTGAAAACTAATGTGCTAAAATCTGCCAGTGTTTATCCTAAGACAGTTACAATATTGCTCCCTGAGAAACACGGGAGAAAGCAAAAGCCAGCATGACTCAGTATTGTTTACTTTGAGTCATGTTTGGGTCTGAAGCAGTAAGATGATGAGATACCTCAAAGGAACAATTGGAAGGAATGGCAGCTCTTAGGGGGAAAATAAAATGAGAGAAAGGAGTCAAGGGAAGAATATGTGATGCTTCCCCTGTTGGGTGTGCCTTATTTTTCTGTTTTGTCCGCCCTTGTCCATCCAGCTGGTATCTTTCAACAACAGAGACACTTTAGCTTCTGCCTCTCCTTGTCACATTGAGGGTGATTGACCCATACTTGTCCTCTGCTTTCCTTCTTACTTGAACACTATGAACTTCAGGGTCAGAAATTATGACACTAAACTCTTGTGAAGGGTGCATTACACCTATTGAAGGCTAAAGGAAAATAGCACTCCCTGAATTTCTAGGGCGAGTTTTGCTAGACCCTAATTCTGTAAAATCATCTATGCAGATTATTAACATCATCAAAAGAGCATGATTGTTATAGATATAGAACCCATCACTAAATTAAGTCCCCCAAAGCAGATTCCCAGCTCCTCTGATAAATAAATTTTTCAAACCTTGCTTATCATTAGCAAACCTGCTGATAGGTTCCTGAACCTATAAAAATATAACTTTACATAACTCTGACAGTCTTCAGTGGTATTATTGTACATAAATTGTTAGTTTTAAGAGAACTACACAGCCTGCCAGAAAAACACAGGACAGCAGTCCAGATTCTTGGACTATGTGACACATATATGTGAAGGTGATGGCCAAGAAGGATTACAGAGTATTAAAAGTAAATGTATATGGCATATTTTAGATAAAGCTAATATACATTACTATAGGAAAGGAAATAGCTGTACAAATGACTTCTTAGCAAAGCCAGCTAAAAGCTGCTGGGTAGTCTGCCAAGGCTGTAATATAACTACAAGCATGTGCTGAACACTTCTTAGAGCTCTTAGAATAGAGAAGTTGTTTCATTTAACCAGCTGAAAAAAGTCCCAGTCTGTTGAAATAACAGAACCATAATTGAGTTAGATTCTTCTAGCTTTAGCAAACCAATCGGAAAGATTTCACCTGACATCTGAGTGCTACATTGCTTTATCTGTATTACCCATAACATTTTCTAAACCTATTTTCTTTTAAAGAATAAATTAGTTACAACTCTGTCTCTCCATGGATTTTTTCTATGGGCAACAAAATCCTGTAGTTAGAAAACAACAGCTTCATGCTGCTCGTGACCCAGACACAAAGTAAATCAAGGACTCTTCTTGCAGACTTGCCAGATCCTGCATTAGGCAGGCTGTTTTCAGGAAGGTATTCACACCCCTTGGCTAAAACAGACAGGCAAAAAGTCTTAGTCACCTTCTAAGATCAGATGCTAAATGAGGAAGCCTAACAGTAACTATAGCGTATTTCATGGAAGTGTTACAGGCTTTCTTACTTGGGTGCTACTGCAAGCTATTCTGAGCCTCAGCAGTACCTGTGAAAGGATTTTGTTGCTCAAATCCAGGCTAATTGGACCCTTGAGTGTACCACTTGCTCTCAGTCATCATCTTTTTAAAGAGAGTGTAGGCTTAGTCTTACAAGTTTTGTAATCCTGGCCTTCCCTACATCCTTCCTGCACATCCAAAAGACAGGGCATTCTACACGGGAAAAAAATGAGCTTGGCTTAATGAAGAATCACAGAATATTCATGGCTGGAAATGACCTCTCAGGTCACCAAGTCCAACCAAAAAAAACCACCACCAACAAAAAATATATAGAATCATAGAATGGCCAGGTTGGAAGGGACCCTAAAGATCATCTAGTTCCAACCTCCCCACACTGAGCAGGGATGCCAATCACTAGACCAGGTCACCCAGGGCCACATCCAGCCTGGCCTTGAACACTGCCAGGGATGGGGCATCCACAACCTCTCTGGGCAACCTGTTCCAGTGCCTAACCACTCTCTGGGTAAAGAACTTCCTTCTAATCTCCAATCTAAATTTCCCCTCCTTCAGTTTATATCCATTCCCCCTTGTCCTATCACAGTCTGACCTCCTAAAAAGTCTCTCCCCTNGTTCTCCCTCTACTCCCAATAAATGATGAAGGGCAGATCCATGGGGATGCTTCAGTAATGCTTCTTCAGTGCTGCCTCCTTTGTAATCCATATTTTTTAGTCATAAAAGCTTTATGCTGTTATAATAAAAATTATTTCCCTCCAGATTCAATTTTGAACTTTTGAAGGTCTAATACTGAGTTATATTGGTAAAATAACTTTGGAGGATTTTTCCCTTTTATTTAAGATGTATGATTTCAAATGCAATTTGCTTCTGCTCTTCAGAATGCAAGGTGGGCCATGCTAATTGGTGTAATCTCAGCTCCTCACCAGCAGGAACAAAGTTCATTTATGAGCATACGCTGTATTTCACATAATACTTTTTTGGATAAAGTCAGTCAAACATTAAAGATAACCTCCAACTTGGCCCTAATAATAATGCAGTCTTAAGCTGCAGAAAGCAACTGTTGCAGCTTCACAGATATCCCTCAGATAAAATGATTAAAATTACACCATTCATTTGGTACAATAAGTTGTTTTAAACAAACACTGCAAGCACATCTGTGTCTCCTGCTTTGTGTCAGCATCTCTATAGTAGCAGGAGACAATTATCCTGTGATATTCTACTCTACTGCCAACACCTAGCCTGTAATGCAGTCTTTAGAATTGTCTTTAGTGATCCCATCACACACAGACTATTTTTTGGTTTATGCTTTCTTATACTTCTTTTTTTATTCTGTAAAGCCCATATTCTAGGCCTGAATCTCACAGGAGTGCACAGTGCCTAAAAAATGGAGAGGAAATTTGGTGAGCAATTTTGGAGGGCTTAATTTGTGCATATGTGAGAAAAAGTAATCGTTCGTTCAAATCCCTTTCTGTAAGTCTGTGGATTAGGACACATCCAGCACTGGAGTGTTTAGTCCTAGTTTTTTAATGGCATTTGCTGTAAATGAGTACGATGATGTTTTTGCCCTATAGTCTCATTTCAGCATCAAAATATCAATCCTACCACATACTTTGCATGGCCATTTATATATGTAAAAACACTCTCCTATTGCTTTGTCAGCTTGCTGTATGACATGCTCCAGATGTCCTGGCTGGCAGAACACACTACAAGAAAACTTGCCCAAATCTTTTGGGTTTGTTTGAAACTTTTCCTGTGTCTTCTTGCCAACAAACTTTGCTTTTCACTATCTACACCACAAAGCTTTACTTTAATCCATTTGATTTTACTATTCCTTTCTGCAGTGATTGGAAGGGTAGATGTTTGCTTTCAAGGGGATTAATTTGAAACAATTAGAAGTTTATCTGTGGTAGTCAATGAAAATTTGCTTCTGACATTAGGGAAGGTCAGTTCTATTTCAGCCACTATTATCATATTACAGTAACCCTAAAAAGCTCCAGATAGTTGAGCTGCTCTGAGTTACTCAATTCATTATTGCACACGTTATCCTATATAAAACACTGGCATTAACAACAAATAGCTCTTCATTGCCTTCAGCACTGATTTTGTGATATTAAAAATTCTTACTGTGATTTTCCAAGTACATTTGCTGTTAGGAGGGTAGACTCCAGGAAATCCTTCACTCCCAATAAACCCTGACTCTCCAGATACAACTCCTCCACATGTAAATGTAGGCCTGAGAATAACAGGAAAAATAGTGTTTAATTTTAAAATAGATTTCATTTATTCTTTGTACAGTAGTAAAAGAGGCACAGACTGTCTTAAAAACACAGCTTAAATAATTAAAATCATTTCTAACTTTAAACATGTATTTCATTACTTACATAGTTTCACTATGGACATAGAACGTGCAGTTTAACACACAAACTCAGGTGAAGATAAAATTAACTACTTGGACCTTAATTGTGGTTTTGCACAGAGTGTTGTCCTTCTTTCCTTTTTTAATTCATAAGATGGAATATGTGGTGATGTGATACATCATTGCAAATTGCTATTATAATGAAAAAGAATTACTAAGAAGTTATTAGTAATGGGTTTTATAGTATGTATAATAGTAGTTAAAATACCACAGTAATAAGAATAACTTCTAAATTGCTTTCTATTCTATTTCTGCTTTGATTTTAGATATTTTAATCAAGTAAATCGCTTTGGAATTTTCTAAACCACAGGAACACAATTCACTATGAGCGCAGGTCTTACTGCTTAGTCTGGTGATGAATTATGCATCCTGATTTTTGAGTGTGAGGATATTCAGGGCTGAAATGGTCAGGTGTCGGCTCCCTTCCCTGACTGCCCTGCCCTGTGCTGTGGGGAGACGTGAGGAGCCCTGAAAAACCCTTGTTCAAAACCACACTGTTACTGCTGACGACATGAGAGTGAGTGAATGTCCTGCTAAGTTTTAGATATTGGGATATATATTATATTACATTACGTGACATCATAACGTGATGTAACATATTGTATTAGAAGGGGCTTCTCTCGCGGTGTTCCCGTGGAAAAAGCCCCTGTCCATGTCCTCTCTTGATGTACTAACGCGCAATAAAACACCCGTGGGTGCTGCCTGGCGGAGGTGTCCGCGTACCACACGGACGCGCGGTGGGCACTGCTCCTGCGGAGGGGGGAGGGATGGGAGGGGAGAGAAGAGGGGGCGGTGCAGTGGAGCGCAGCGCTACGCGGGCGCGGAAGGGACACGCGGTACCTGTGCGGAGGGGCCGCGGGGCGTACCGCCTCCAGCAGCGGTAGCAACAGCAGTAGCGGCAGCGGTGGCATCTCCGGGAGACGGCGGCGACAGGAATGGGTCCGTGGAGCCGCTCCTTCGGCTGCCGCTTGTTCCTCCTGTGTGTTCCGGAGCCAAGGGAGGGAGAGCGGGCCGCTCTCCCTTCTTCCCTCCTTCCCTTCCTCCCTCCCTCCGTGGGGCGCGGCGCTGCGGAGCCGCGGGCGCTGCCTGCTCCCCCTTTCCCTCGGGGGCCCTGCCCCCGGTGTGCCCAGCCCCGCCNGTATTCTTATTGATCAGAAAACTTGACATTTTTTTCAGTGTTTACAGAAACCGTGTTGTTAGTGCTGTTGGATGATGACATACACATTATCAAGTCAATAAATGACAATTTATCTTTCAAGGATTGTTTTAAGAAGTGCCTGCCCCTCTTGTTGAATTAAGTGTTTCTTCCTTTATACACCACTTGCAGGAAAAGTAAGTCTGTAGTAAAGTGTTCAGGCACAGCCAACTGAAGCAAAGACTGGAGGAACTAAACAGTAACTCTGCTATATGCAAGGCAGAATATAAACCTGTTATCTTACTTTTAGCTTATTTATTAAGTACTTAACATTCCTATTCCTGCAAAATACAAAAAAGGGTGGTCTCATGCCCAAGGCCTTAAAGAAGTGCTCTAGATTAGAGAGGATGCTTTGAGGATTAAACAGAAAGTGGATGCTGCAATTTAGCAGATGTAATACTTGTTCTCTCCTTTCCACAGTGCTGGATGAGGAAAGCAGTGGAATAACCTGGATTCACGCTTGCTAAATTTCCAAGAGGATTTGTGAGTGAGAGGTGCAGCTGCTATTGGGATGTCCCAGATCTTTGGAGGCAGCCTGCCAAATGGCTGGTAAGTAAGAGGTGCCAACAGCATTCCTGTGTACATAGACGCAATGAAAGTGCAGAGGCTGAGATGTGCATGGGTTTTGCAGAGGCCCAGGTTTTCTGTGACTGGCCATGTGTTAGCAGCTAGGTGGATGTGTCTGGTTTGCAGCTCTGAGGAGGAGCAGCCCTGCAGCCCCCAGTGGGGCTGGAGGAAGCAATATGACACATCTAGGCAAGGCTTGTTGAAGGATTGAGTCAGGGAGCCCAGCCCACAAAAAGGGAGCAGTGGAAACAGAGAATATCATAAAGTGGTCAGAGAACAGATAATATTTGCAGCTATGTTTTGAAGTGATAGAAATGGGAAATAAGAAAGATGAAAAAGAGGTATTTACTCACTTCATGACCAACAGGATGCTAGCGAGAAGCCAAAAGTTTGACTACTACCACTAGGTATACTGTTCTCAGTCATGAAGGTAATTTAATATTAATAAAAATTGCTAGATATGGAAGTCATTGTATATGACAGATAGTTGTGTAATCCTCACACTGCAGATGTCCCTGCTACTTCTCTCAGATTATCAAAATTTTTGAAGCCTAGAGAAGACCCACTATTTAAAAACAGGCAAGTATTTCAGGTCTTATATGCACTGAAGAGCTGGTCTCCTTGCAAAACAAAAGCTCTTAGTTTCCATGGATTACATGTTCAAAGGCTCTTTTACAAGTGATTCCTGCAGACTTTTAAGCCTTTTCAAAGTTACTTTTAAACTTCTGAACAGTTAATATGATAACAGATTCTGCATGACCACCCAAGAATTTCTACAGATCTGTTCAGCAAAGGAACAATTCAGGCCTACTGAGCAAATCAAGGCAGAGAACAGACTGTTGGGAAAACCCCACACACCTGTACACAACGTGTGCAGCCAGGCTCCTCCACCCTTGCCATGTCAGGAACAACAGCATCACACCCTGGCGTGGCAATCCAGGAACACATCCTAAATTACAGGCTACAAACATGGCACTCATTAGAGTCCCTGCCTTTGCAGGATAAAACTGTGAAATGAAGATAAATTAAGCTATAAAAGTTTTAAGATCAAATCCAAAAGATGACAGATTTGCAGTCTTTCATGCAATCTTAATTATGCTGTCTTGTGAATGTATTCTTTGCATAAATTATGCATAGGTTATGTGACAAAAATAGGATGGAGTTGCACAAGCAAAGAGTCTATATTAATGTGCACAAAAACCTTCTAACTTTTGACAGTTGACTTTGCAACACAAGTAACTTCCCTTTCTCTTCTAATGTTTATTTTCAAAGGTAGAGCAAAACCTATTTTTTATTATGTGTTCGTGAGGCGTGGCATCTGTAGGCTTGGAATGATGAATCTTTAGTGATAAACTGTTTTACATTTAAAATACAGAGCTAGTGCCATAGAAATTATTAAAAATGACCACTGTCCTAGGGTGACATTGCTTCCTATAGCTGTCTAGCAGAAATGCCCAGCCCAAGTGACTCCTCTTCACTTGCTGATAGCTCTTCTAGAATAAACTGGTGATGCTGGTGAACCAGGGGTGAGTGCTTCTCCATATTAGCCATTGAAGAGAGATATTTTCTACACAAATCTAATGAGAGACAAATGTCCTAATAAATGTCTCTACCTGAAATGTAACCCTGTGTAAGGGTCTGTCACCCAGATATTCTTTGAAAAGATTGTGTGTGGTCTTTGTGCAAATTGAGTGGAGGTGCTCCTGCTCTTCTCCATGTCCCTCCATGCATCCTTGCCATCTTTCCTATGACAAACTTAATAATGATGGTGCTGTGCAGTAGCTGGAATGGCCTGCAGATCTAACAAAAAATGAATCCCCTACCTATAAGCTGAGTTTCTTAATTTATGCTCCAGCTTTCAGGCTTCTGACCAAATCTTATTTTCCTCTTTGGAGAGTCTACTACCTCTCTGGACAACCTGCTCCAGTGTGTCACCACCCTTGTTGTAAAAACATTTCTTCCTTTTATCCACTCTGAATCTACACTCTTCTAGTTTAAAACCATTACCCCTTATTTTTTTCACAATGGGGCACATTAAAAAGTCTGTCCCTATCATTCTTTTAAGTCCCCTTTAAGTACTGAAAGGCTGCAATAATGCCCCCAGGAGCCTGCTCCAGGGGGAGCCAGGCTAAACAACTGCAACTTTCTCAATGTGGTCTTAAGTGCCAAAACCTTGATATTTTCACTTCCAAAATAACTTTGGTATTTCCTGTAATTGCAAGTTGTCTCTTTTTAGAATAGCACTGGACAACATGCAATAGAGAGGACATATCCCTATTTTCTTGATAATCCTAGCACCTAAAATGACTCTTACAAACTCATATACCCACCCAGTTCCTAGGATTCCCAAATTTGCTTTGTTCTGTAAGCCAAGGATTTGTCTGTGTTATGCCTTTAATTGAATCTGCTACTTTATAGAAATAAAAAAACACACAAGAATTGTCGCTGGGAAACTTGCAGAGCCTCCACTCTTCCCCAGGCTGGAATTTCCACTCTCCTCTTTTTCTATTTCAGGCTTCACCCTCAGTTCATTTATCAAATGATAATGTAGTTTCTGGCTTTATATAAAAAATGGATGTGATGAGTCATAGACCTCCCTCTCCTTTGCTTTCTTTTGATACTAAGTGTAAATGCACTATTGACAACATTAGGAACTTCTTGGGAAATGAGCTTACATTCCTTAATATTTTTTTTCTCTTTGCTAGCTTTACCTCAACTAATAATATAATTAATAGTTGGAAAACTTCATAATTCATATTATCATTTAGCAGAGAGACCAGGTACAATATTTCAGTGTGGCTTTTCTTAATTTCCTTCTGATCCTTCCATTTGTCAGTTTGGGAAATTCTGAAGGCAATTTCTACTTGCCTCTTCTTTTTATAAATATACAAGCTAATATCCAATTATTCTTTTTCTTTTTTAAATGTTTTACTCCCTATTGTTCAAAGTCAATTGCTTATTTGCCAGTAAAAGAAAATATTAAGGAGAATGGTGCTGATTTATTATTAGTTGAATTGGTTTTTATCATAATACAAAAATGATAAATTGGTCAACTACTGCTGAATTGCAGTGTTCCTGTAAGCAGAGATTTAATAGTTATTAACCAGAGTGTCTGCTATCAAGCAGAAGGCTTGAAACTTTCATAATGCTGTAAACAGATACACCATCATAGTACAAGCCTCCTGTAGTGTTGTTTCAACATTTCCAGTGAAGCATTCCAGTGTCCATTAACCAAAAGCATGCACTTACAATGACTGTATCCCACAGCAGGTGGAGAATTTGCTAAAGTACTGATCAAACAAATGGATTCTAAAAGATTATTTTAAAGCAAGAACTATCTCCCTAATAATGCATTTTAAACATGTTGATCCAAGGAAAGTATTTGGTACATAAAAGGATAGGAACCACAGACTTAGAAAGCCATAAAATTAAAAAGGCAGAAGTCCTGAATTGCCTGCAGGTTCCTGTGACTCAGGCAGTCTCATGGCTGAATCTTGCAGCAGCAGACTGAGAGGAGCAAAGCACTTGGGTTTCTGCAGGGCAGCTTCCAAGCCCCGGCATGGGGCAAGGGCATCATCAAGTGTCAGTAAATGTTATTCTTTTCTAGGCAGCTGTAAAAGCAAAGACAGATCAGCTACCCAGTCTGTCATTATCCCAGGCTCAATGTAATCTAAATCAGCAAGTATTCATGTAGACAATATTAGGAAATTCCAAAGCAGGTTCTCTTTGCTTTGGCAGATGCAGGAAAGAAACAGGAGACCATTGATTATGCCTGTGCTTGGGGAAGGGAAAATGAGAGGAATTAGAGAATTATGTCATTAAAATGGAAGAAAATACTTTCTGTTTCTGGATTTGAAATAGAATTACTTTTGTGAGGGATGTATGGAAAAAAAATATCCTTGGATCCGTTGCCCTCATATAAAGACAAGACTAGTTCATACCTGGATATGAACAAATTTCTGGAGACTTAGAGCAGTGTCTGATTTATAGATTAAGAAGTGAAAAGAGCTGTTATTTTGAACAATCTACAGCACAATAGCTTTCTCTCCCCTCCAGCAGCACCACCACCAGAGACTTTTAAGCTCAGCTCTAACCTGAATGAAGAAAATGAGTGTGGAGTCATTGCTGTGCTACATGACACACTGGGTGGTGCTAACAAACTGGTGATGATCATGGCCATCTTCCCTTCAACTTGGCTGCAAATGTCACTGGAGTTGTGATTCTGTTCAGAAGTTATGACTATGCAAGTGTCAGAGACTGACAAATACTATATGTGCCAAAGAAGAGAAAGAAAAGTTGGGAAAGGCATAAAGGTTGTTGCAGAGAAGTCTCAGGCTTAGAGTCTGCTTTTGGGAAGAAAGCTGTCAAAAAGAAAACTGGAACCATGAGCAAAGAAGCTGCTTTTTTTGGTTTATTTGCTTTAATTCTCTTATGTTCAAGGAAAAGAAAATTTTACATCCTCTAAGTAGGTTTGTATTAATGCTCACCTTCAGTTTCTTTTATCTTTTTTTCCTGTCTTCTGACTGACGTAGTTGAAAAATAGAGATATTTTAAAAGAGCATCAGCTGTGTTACTCTGTCATAGCATTATTGCATAGGTGATGATGGAGACCTGAGTCTCACAGTGCAGTTTCACATGTTATAATTTGTTTGCTGTTACTGGCAAGAGAGACTGGAAATCAGAACTAAGCCCTGTGAGAAACTATTTCATGCCACTACTGTCATTGCTTTTCCTTTACTATTATTTATAAGGCTATATATAAAAAGGAGAAGAGTTTAATCTGATTTGCTTACTGCAAATGTTCTTAGGAAGAAAAGTGTTGTGAACAATTTTAATTCAACCAACTAAAATACTGTTTTCCTATTTTTACTGATAAGAAAATACCATAAACTGCAGGGGAAGGGGACAATGAGGAGTGACCTCTTCACAAAATGTGCAAATGATACGATAAGCTGTGCAATAACAGATGGGAGAATGAAAAGATGCAAAAATTCCTGCCCTTGTTTTTGTGACTTGAATAGGAGGCCCTAACTTAACTGAGCAGCTCAACAGCTACATCTGAATGATAAAATTCAGAAGAATTTTTTTCAGAAGAAGTCTACATTTGGAAGATTTCCTTCTTCAAAGATGAAAATCCAGAACATGGAAAATACCCTTACTTTGACAGGCAGATTACATCAAATCAAGACAGCTGAAGTATTTGGGAGGGAACATCTTGACACAGCCATTCTCAGGTATCATATCATATTGATGATACAAAAAGACTTACTGGATTCCTTTTGTTTATACTATACCCTTCACTGCCCTTGTTCAGTCTTTGGAGCGTAGAGTCCTTAACAAGAAGGAGAGTGTTGCACCACTGGTGTAAATTAGGACTGGTTTTGTGCAACAATAAATTGTACAAGGGCTGGGCAGTTCTGACTAGGGGAATTACAGCCAATCTCTATGGCCTCTTTCCCATCAGGGTCTAGGGGGCATGGAATGCAAAATTGGGGCCAGGTTATTTCACTGGTGATTGGAATTCAGCTATATGCCATGTGCATTACAATGGTACATGTGCTTTTTCTAAATGCTGAATTACTGCCCTGGGAGATACACACATGTATTTTGGGCTAGAATATGGAGCTTAGCCTAATTATTATGTTTTATTATGTTTTTTAAACACACCTAGGATCTATTATGTTCCTGGGTAATGATTTTCACAGAAACATCGTTACTTAGTATGTAAAGAAATGTCAGTGTTAGTCTCAGTATGGTATTGCCTCAGAACACTAGATAAGTACTTTTTGCTATGGGCAAAATAATCCAAAGATTATTAAAATGCTGAAGTTTTGAGGCCAGAAGTTATTTAAAAATGTATGGAACCTATATGGTAATTTGAATATCTAAGTCCAGAGACTTCCAGAAAGTAGCACTTTTGTCTACAAAATTTATCACAAAAGTAACCTAAACACCAGAAAAGCATCAGAGAAACAGCAATATAGGCTGAAATTAGATATATACTTGGTATAAAATACTGTGTCCAGTTCTGGGCCCACCAGCTCAAGAAGGGTAGGGAGNAATGACATAAATTGATGTGTAAATGCTACAGAGAGAGAAGATGGTATTAGTGTTCCTAAAGCAGTCAGTGCATGTCTCCAGTCTAATTCCTCCTGTGTTTAAAAGAAACTCCCTCTGTCCTCTCCTCTCCTCCTCTCCTTTCCAAATTCAGATTAGGTTTCCGGCCTCTTTGACTGAAACAGTCCCACTTTGTAAAACACACTTAAATATTCATGGATCCAGCTAGTTAGAGAAAAAACAATGCTCTAGTTTGGTGGTTCAGTAAGCCTCCTGAGGAGGGTGAGGGTGTTAGTCCCAGTCAGCGTGTAACTATTTATACAAAGTAGCAACTATTTATTTATACAACAGTGTCAACAGGAGAAATGACAAGTCCTGTCCCCCAATAAATTTCCTTGCAGGAATGAAGAAGGCTAAAAAACCAATAATGCATTCAACAGAAATCTGCCAGGTATAGTTAACAACAGTTTAAACAAACTCTTAAAATAATATACAGATTATTCCTGAAATAGCTAAGCTTTTGGATGAATAGATATTCTTCCACATCTCTGAGACAGGCCTTGTTCCTCATATTAAGTGAATAGACCTTTCATCCTCCAAAGCAAAACAGCTCTTAAAATAGAAATAATTCAGAGCATATTTTAAGAACTTAGCATCTCATAACATCATACCACTAGTCTTTCTCCTGTGGACATCAACGGAAGGAAAAACAGTATTTGAATGTCCCACAAGCAGATCTGTCTCTTGGAGAATGCTGCTCTATAATAGTTTGTGTCTGACAGGAATAAAGAACTCTTGAGACCTGCCTGGCAGTTGAATACTCACAGCTGTATCAGGCTCTGGCAGTAATGTTTTTGCAGTGTGATTGCTGAAGGCATGAAGCAAGCCAAGGTTCTTAGGCACTGATGAGTTTTAACTGCACCAACTAAGAAAGATAGACAATGTTTGAGGCAATAAACTCTTAATTCAGGGAGCAAGCTTTAAGGTATGTGCAGGATGAGAAGAACTGCTCTCACTTTATCTCAATTTGTGGATTAGACAATGTGACATACTTCTCTTATATTTTCTAACAGTTCATATCAGTTAGTATTGGAGAACTCACAAAAAGCACAGATAGTTGCAGGGCATTGCTGTGTTTCTTTTCAGTATGCATATTTTGCTAAAGTCTGAACCTGAGACAGACGTTTTGTATGTAGACACTTGACTGTTACTGATACAAAGATGGTGTCTTACTGATGATTTACTATAACATGGCCTCTAAGCCAAAATTCTCCTGATGGCTAACACACAACAGAAGTAGATATATGACAGGATAAAAGAGTTGGAAAATTATGAAATCTGGACCATAAGATGAATATGCCAAGCAACACTTAGTAGGAAGTTGTTATACTGCTAAGATTTGCACTATAAGAAGGTAGGTCCCTGTGACACACCTCTTCTGCCACTGCATGTGTGAAGTCTAGTCCCAAATAACACTTCTATGCTTGTGTGAATATGTTAATT
>VWZO01013602.1:0-55461 GCA_013396975.1 Bucco capensis
TCCAACCCAAACCATTCTATGATTCTGTGTAAAGCGTGGATATCAGAAATCTGGGAACAAGACCAGGCAATGGTAACCAGCACAAGTTTTGCAGGGGAGGACTTTTTTTATTAGCTTCAGCCAATCTTTGAGAGGTCATCCTTATATTGATCCCAGCAGAGCCTGGGCAGCCTCACATATTTTTTCAAGTTGATATGCTGGATACCAAATCTATAGGGAGTCAGCAGCCAGCTAAAGATTACTGGCAGCATGAAGGAGGTACTTCTGGAGGTGCTAAGTGCTTAGCGTGAAGGAGGGAGTACTGTTGGTAAAACAGTCTTAGCTGCTGGAATAAATCACAGCACTTTATCCTTGGTTCTGTAGAGCAGGTACATGAGTAGAGACTTGCCCCCTCAAATCTGGTGCTGAGATAACTGCAAGTGACAGAGAAGCCTCTGAGATGAAGCTTTATGCCAACATGAAATGTAGTCATCTTTTACCCTGGCCTGAAAAACACTGATTGAGGCTCTTCTTAAGTTCTACCACAGTCTCAGAGGCATATATCAAACTCTACAGCAGGAAGGTTTTTGTCTTCCTTTCTTTATGACCATGTTTGGAAACAAATGACAAACAAATCTTCCAATTCTTTATGGGGAAATACATCCATTTCCTTGACAGAAAGAGCCACTTAGCTAGATATAGTGGTGTTATCTAAAGAAAAGATTTTACTTCTGGTGACTTAGCTTCTATCTTGATCATAGTATTTCCAGGGCTGTTATAAAAAATTATATCTACAACAAAAATGCATACCTTTTGTACAATACTCCTTGAATAAATAAAAACTTTAAACAGCTATCTGACATAAAGCAGTGAGGCTGATAATTTAATCTAAGTAGCTAAACTAAACTAAATAAACTAATATACTGCCCACATGAGACTACCAAGATTTTATATTACTCTATTGATCATGAGCAGGAACATGAGGAAAGGTAACCCTTTCTTGGGTGCTGGAAGTGTAGATCCCTAAAACCAAAGAGAATGGGGTAAAAATAATGCACATAGTCACCAAGAGAGGAATCTCGAGTCAGAAATTCAATATTGTGTAGAACAGTTGAGAATTCAAAAAAATATACCTGAAAAACTGGTGAATATTATTCATAGAATAAAAAAAAATAAGTAGAATGAATTCATTGAAATTGTTTAAGAGGACCTACAAATAAAACCAAACACCCTTGATAGTGTAGACGAAAAGGAACTGTTCAAATGGTCAAATTAAAACATCAAGGGCAAAAGCTGCACAGAAAACAATGAACATTCTTAATTTAAATCATGATATGTAATACAGTGCTGAATTACTTACAATGTCCATTTTGCAAATGAGCCCTTCTTTTCTCTTCAGATTTCATTTTAGCCTTTATGTACCACTGGCATCTTTTAAGAAAAACAAGGGAAGTTTTAATTAAAAAACTCCTCAGGCATAAAATAAACATATATTAAGTTTTATCTTCACTTTTATGAAAGCCAAAATCTTTGCATTTTGGAATCTTTACTTATGACTCTAAAGAAAGAATTATGCATTAAAAACTACAAACAGATGAGATAAAAAGAAAACATGGTTGAACTATTAGTATGAAAAAGACTACTTAAGTTTGAGGCAATACTTTGTTTTCAAGTTTGACTTCTACAAAGAGTCCTGATACTTTAAGAAATCATTATTTCCCTATATTTTTGTTTGTATACTTTGGTTTGTGCTAATTAAACTTTATCATATTAACTTCCACATTCAGTGAGTCAAAAAAGGTTACTTATTCTACGTAAGATAATAGTTTCCACAACTTCACCATGGTTCATGAAAAAAGAAAGTATGTTTTTCATCAGGACTACTTTCCCTCTCCCCCAAGTATCTCTGCGCAGTCTGAGCCAGACATTGACTTATTATTTCTTCCAAGATAGCAGCTATCATATAGGAGAAATAATATGTAGCGTTCTGTGTGAATATGATGATTTAGCATATGCCAGTATGATTGCTATAAAATTGCAAGTCCTTGGCAAACACCACAAAGCTCTGTGGATGTTTACGAACTGTTAGCAACCTTACCTTACCATGCAAGGGTATGCTGGAGGAAACTGCCACATGGTATGCTTTCAGATTCCCTGTAAAAAATCTCCCCTAGCCTGAATGCTGCCTACCTGCAGCACTGTTAATGCTGATTTAGAGGGTCACATGATAAAAGCAACTGTTTCAGTCAAAAAAACCCAAAATATTTGCTCTTGGCCTTGAAGCTTTTTCTCTCTCACTGAGCACTGTAAGAAGCAGAGGCAAATGTTTTGGTCTAACTGCTGGGCTAATGACTTTTGGTGCACTGATCCCAGTGGAGTACAGCAGTGCATGTGCTTTGAAGTACAGACATCAGGTTCCAAGATCAGCTTGCAAAAAAAGACTGGCCTCTGTATGTTTATTACTAGCCACATAAAAGAAAATAAAATGTAATTATAGATAGTATATCCAGGACAATACTAACAGTGAGAAATATGTGAACACATCCACCTCATTTCAATAGCTCATTTAAACTGAAACAGGGTAGGAACACTCACAAATTCATTCATTGCTACAGAGGTGATGATGAACAATTCTTTCTGAAGGAGAGAAACTTCTGAAGATGTCATGGTTAGGTACCCTTAGGGACAGAAAAAGCAACTAGCAGATTCTCAGCTTCTGTGGAAATGTTTCAATTGTACACCAGTTGCTGGGACTACTAAGCATGCCAGAGACATTTTTAGGTCCTGAACAACTGTCCCGTAGGGTGTCAACTGCCAAGAACACTGATCACAAGTTCTTTCACTTGAAGTGCCTGCCTTAAGGAACAGTCAAGGAAACAAGGCTTTAACCCTGTCCAGTCCTCTGAAGTATGCATGTGGCCCCAGAGTTTGGCTACAGAAGCCAGTGAGTAATCCCCAGCAGAGGAGACTTCCAGCTCCCATTCACTGTTTGTGTCAGCTACAGAACAATCAGAGAGGAGTAACTTCTGAACTGATAATCACACTGAGCTTTAACATCACATCTCCTGGAATGTAGCCAAGAGCCCAATCCCACTGCATATCCTGTGCCTTGAAGTCTCTGCTGCTTTCATTTGTCTATCTGCAATTTTTGACAGCTGTGCTTCCTGCCTGCTCTTGGTGCATAATCACTCAGTGAAGTGCAGAGGCAGGTGCTCATTTAACCCAGCCTCTCCACTATGAATAGACTCATCAGCAGCCCTATGGCTTGGCCACTCATCAAACTGTTCATTCTCAACAGTGAAGCAGAGCACATCTGTAGGGTACCAGTCCCATTCTTCATGCAGAAATTTGCCTCCAGTCCTCGAGTAAATTGAGTATTTATTCAACATTTTCTTGCTCTGTCTTCTGTGGAATACACTCTTATCACTGCATTTAAGTAGCACTTCAAAATGAATTAATATCTTACATAATTGAAGTGGTCTCATTGAGTAAGATGTTAGAAAGCTAAAAGAATCTCTGATATCCTTAACATTAGCAAACAGGAGGAATAAACACATAAAGAAACTAATTTCCACATTTTTTTAATTCCGGAGTTTAGTGAGTTTTTTCTAAAGGAAGCAATTGAGTTATATTTCAGGATTCCATGTAAGGATTCCACACAGTCATTTTCTCTGGAAGTTTGTCTTCATCTGAATAATTCCTCTATCTTCTAAAAGAGCTTACTCTTTGTCAGTGTTTGTAGCAATCATAGGAATATTGACTTAGCTTCTAAGACTGTCCAAGGTCACAGCATGGCCAGATGTTAACTGATCCCATTAACTTCAACAGAATGTTAGATTTTACTCATTTTATTATTTATCAGAGAGAGCATTAATTCACATAATGGGAACTACTGTAATGCTGTATTTGTTTGCAAATAAAACAGTATCACAGCCAGTAGAATCATTCTAATATTTTGGAGTAAAGTTTTCCTTATTCTAAATTCATGACACAATTCCTGTATCTTATCTTAATAGATGCAGAAATGTGCACACAAAATTGATACATAATGATTTATGACCTTCCCTACAAATTGAATATAGCAAAAATAATAAAAATTTGTCCAATAAAGTGCCTTTAGCAAGCTACGTTGTCAGCCCCAAGACATCAAAAATCCTCAAGTTATACTCTCCAAAGCTTTGCCATTGACAGTAAAAAATACTGTGGAGTTTGTGTGTGTGTGTGTCTTCTAATGGCAAAGCCTTGAGGGTGCCAGTACACTGTATTTCGGAATTCTGACTCTGAGGGAAGATGTCCAGAAACTTATTTTGACAACAGCCAAGCTCTTTCCTGATTTCACATAATTGCTTAGCTCCCCCAACTGGGTTTCTATGAAACACAACACAACAAAACTCTGAGTATGAGCAGTGCTGAACAAAGAGGACATTCATTCCACTATGTCTAACCCTTATTTGTAGCACTGAAAATGTGGTTTAGTGACTTTGTTGTTATTATTCTTAAATTCCTAGTTTTGGATTACTTGGATCCTGAGTCAATGAGAACACTGTAGTGTTAATTACCTCCCAGTGATTAGGAAGAACAAAGTGAGGATGACCAGGAGAGTGAATCCACCAACAGCAGCAGTGGCAATTACAAGAATCTGTCCCTGCTCCGCAGCCATATCTGAAGCTGAAAGACAGTAAGAAAGAAAAGAGGTTAAAGCTCCATCACCCACAGTTTTTGCAGAACAGGTGACAACATTTCACTGGTCAAATATTGCAATTACTCTGTAATAGTTTCCTTGGTGCTTAGCAGGGACATCAGATGCAATGCATTTGTGATGTGAAAAACCATAATGCATGTCCCAACTATGATGAAATAGATAGGACGTTTGCAGGTTTTTAAGATGAGTAGCTGGCATTATCAGACACTAGCAGTTTGTGAAGTTTGAATATGAAAGAATTTTGGACACAAAACTAGAACATATTTTTTCTTAGCTTTATTTAGGATTCATCTAATTATTACATTATTACATCTAATTCACATCTTTTGAAGTCACCAGCAGTGCTATAGAAATCATAGAAAGGCTAGAGTTGAAAGGGACCTTTAGAGGTCATCTAGTCCAACCCTCTGCATTGAGCACAAACACCTATAACTAGATCAGGCTGCTCAGTGTCCCAAATAACCTGACCTGGAATGGTTCCAGGGATGGAGCATCCACCACCCCTCTGGGCCTCATCACCCTCACTGTGAAAAATGTTTTCCTTATACCCAGTCTAAATTTCCCTTCCTTTAGTTTAAAGCCATTTACCCCTTGTCCTATCATAATGGGTCCTGCTAAGAAAAGACTGCTTCTATCTTTCTTATAGGTTCCCTTTAAGTACTGATAGGCCAAAATAACGTCTCCCCAGAGCCTTCTTTTCTTTAGACTGAACAACCCCAAGTCTCTCAGCCTTTCGTCATAGCAGAGGTGTCCCATCCTTCTGATCATTTCTGTGGCCCTCCTCTGGACCAGCCCCAATAGGCTTACATCCTTCAAATGCTGAGGACTCCAGAGCTGGATGCAGTATTCCAGGTGAGATCTCACTACAGCAGAGTAGAGGGGCAGAATCACCTCCTTCAACCTGTTGGACATGCTTGTTTTAATGCAGCCCAGGGTTTGATTTGCCTTCTGGGCTGCAAGCACACATTGTTGTCTCATGTCAAGCTTTTCATCCACCAGTACCCCCAGGTCCCTCTCTGCATGGCTGCTCTCAACCACATCATCTCCCAATCATATTGATATTGACCCAGGTGCAAGAACTTGCATTTGGCCTTTTTGAACCTCATGAGGTTCACACAGGCTCATTTCTCAAGCTTGTCCAGCTTGAAATGGATGGCATGCCATCCCTCAGGTGTGTCAACTGCACCATTCAGCTTAGTGTCCTCTGCAAACTTGCTGAGGGTGCACTCAATCCCACCGTCAATGTCATTGATGAAGATACTGATCAACAATGTTCCCACTCAGGGACACCACTTGGTACAGATGTCCATCTGGACACCAAGCCATTGGCCACTACCCTTTGGATGTGACCATTGCCATTGAAGCAATTTTACATCCACTGAACAGTCTACCCATCAAATCTGTAATTGAGAGAGAAGGATGTTGTGGGGAACAGCATCAAAGGCCTTACACAACTCCAGATAAAAATGGAGGTAAGAGATTTTAAACTGGGTTTAAGAGAAAGCAAAGCAGAAACAGCTCACTTCATGTGTAGCCTCATACACTCTTCTGCATGCCTGGTGTTCAGTTTTATTGTCACAACATGTATACAATTTGCCTATAACATGCTCTGGTGATTGGCAACACCATAAATTTTCTTATGCCTCGTGTTTTTCCTCCTTTTTCTGTAGGATATTTAGGAGTTAAAAAGGATCACCTGAAGTCATCTTGTCTCTATATACTTGCTCTTCTTAATTTATTCTGTACACTATTAAATCTTCACATTGACAAAGTACCTACTTACAGCCCAGTTGTTCCCCACTGTCCAAGTACTACATGAGCAGAAAAACAATTAGGCTGAATTTTTTTCTCCATTTCTTGTCTTGTGACTCCAAAGTTTTATTTCTTAAACTCAGTTACACTTCAACATTTTCACCAGATGATGTTTACCTAATTCCTACTGTTTGTTTCCACAAGAACATACCATTGTTCTGAAAGGAGAATAAATAATTCTATTCAATGACCTCTGACAACAATAGTAAATATAGAAAAAAAAAAACCCAAACAAACAGGAAAGCAACCTTCTGTTGTTTTGATTTTGTAAACTTGCTAACTGTTCTATAAGCAAAATCCACAGCTTTCTTTAGGCACCAGATGTTTAAAGCTCAGGGAAATCACCTAGGCTGCTGCCTAGAAAGCTCAGCAGGCTACATTCTCTCACTTTGCTGTTGGTGAAGCCCAGTACAATGCAAACATTACTGTCCAAAGCCTCATAAAATGCTGTTTCCAAGGAAAACATTTGGCTTCTAAATAATATTTGTGAGTGGTTTATAAATTAGCAGTGTAAACTGGCTTTGTACTACTAGTGAAACAAATAAAAACCATTGTAGTTTACGTCAAGAGTTTTAGCACAGCCAACTTGCTAACTTTCTGCCATTAGTTTTCTGTTCATATAATTTAGTGGAGATATGCACAGCCAATGGATTACAAGGCATTCAGCATCTGTGGTCCAAAGCTCTCCACAGACAAGTTAAATATATACATCTTTCAATAAATGATGTAGCAAACACACACTGAATAACTAATACAGTGATACTATGGGAGTGGATTCTAGTTCTTCACTGCAATGGAAGTGAAAGGACAAATTGCAGCCTCTCTTTTTTTTTTTTTTTTAATAGGAAAAAGAAGTATGCAAAACCAGTGAATTCAGCAGGAAAAAAACAAGCCACAGGCTCAGTTAAATTGGTTGTAGTGTTCTTCAACAGATATTAATTGCTAAGGTGACAACCCAGGGCCTTTCTTTGTAAGAACTAGAGATGCAAATGTAGAGACTGGTTCCATGGTCCAAAAAAGCATTTTGTAGCTATTGAGATGAAGAAAGTAATTTCTGCAGAGTAGAGCTGCTATTTCTTGCTGTTTTGTCTAAAACAGAATGTAATCTATCAGTTTAGTAACATGTGTTTTGTATCAGAACCAGAGTCAAATTCATGAAGGAAGAAATTCCAGACTGACTTGAATTCTTTCTGCCTCTAAGCAAAAGGATTTTTAGGTGAGACTATGTATTTAAAAAGAGATCATTCTGTTTCTCTTGTTTATATTTTACTGTGCTGGCAGAGCTGCCAGAGTCCAACACATTAGGAATTTTTTTTCAATAGCCAAATCACTATAAGGGGCTTTCAAGCCTGAAACTTCCCAATGACCTTAATTTACTTGTCAGATAAAAATGTCAAATGACAGAAAAGTATAATTGGAAAATGTGGATTTGTTAAAAACTGACAGAGGCAGGTAAGGCAAAATGATGGAAATACTTATTTTTGCTTGAAGTGATCCTTCTAGAAATCAATAAAATCAGGGTGCAGTGAACAACACATGTATAAGCACATGCGTGTGTGCATACACAGACTCCTCATGTGCAGGTAAAAGCCTCCATAAAATGCTATCTAGGCAGTGAGAAGACAGGAATCAGAGAAACTCAATAATCAAAACTTTTACCCAAAATTTTGCCATTCTAAATAAAATTCAACATGTCCCTCAATCTTTCTGTTCTTTTCTCATTTCTCCAGCTTTCTCTCAAGGCAAAGTTCAAGCTGTAAATAACAGGAGATTTAACATGTATTGTTTCTGTTGTGTATATTCTCTAATCTTTTTTGTCACTTCCTTCTTTTTCTTCTTTCATTTTTAACTCTCCCTCAGCTGTGCATATTGGTATGTGACCCTGTGCTTCTCACCAGGACTACTTGGTTATGGAAGACAGAAAAACTCAAGTTTAAAATCAATTATGAAGTTATGATCAATGGCAAAGCCAAGCAAGCTTCTGCAACCTTATTTCATCTCTTTGTGTGTACATATTAGAGTGCTGAATTTAATCATAGATGTACATAGCATTCTTTTCCAGAATCTCACTTGTTAGACAACATGGTCAGCATTCACACAGCTAAAACCAGCATGTTACTGTCCTACACTGCCCAATGCCCAGTCTCATACTTGCCAACTACACACCATCTGAATCCGTCTGGTGCAGGGCTGATTAGGAGCTCTGTGATCACAGAGTGAATGTGGCTGTATTGTCTATGGAGCCACAGTCCATTTGACAGTTAAAGCTGATTGGCAAGAGTGTGAGGAAGTGCTGGTGCAACAGGAATATATAAACCACTACCATTGCTAAGACTCCTAAGGGAGCTTAGTACTCATCTAGCTGGGCTGGCTGTTTTGTCTGGTAGTACGTTTCATTCTCTCTTCCTCTCCGTAAGTTCACTTTGACAAAAACATACTTTAAAACAATGAGTAACTTAAGGCAAAGAAAGGAGAGGGTCTATTACTTATCCCAGCAGATGATTAGATAGCATACTGTAATGTTTGGTTGTCAAAACTCCTGAAACACATTATAGCTACAACTCATGAGATCAGTCACAGTGGTGATTTGATTTTAAAGATGCAGCATGTATCATGTAAGTACCCAGAAGTGTATTATCCAGAAACTCTTCACTCCTGTTACTCTCCATACTTAATTGAGGTTATATGCCCAAAATGACATTTAAAAAGTCTAATTGCATTGTTCTGGCTTCCTTGCTTAACAACATGCCCAGAATTCCCTTCTTCATCTGGCCTGCCATCAGTTCTGTCCCCACCATCTACTCTTTATATTCATGCCCTGTTCCAGATCCTCTCTGGGTTCTTCAGCCAAATGTGTAGAAGGAGCTGCACCTTCCCTCATCTCTGGGCTGAAAGTAAATATCCCAAGGCTTCTTCACTTCCTCACTGGGCAGACTGGAAGAAATTGTGCAGACATTTTAGTCATGGTGCAAGAGGATGAAAAACTGAATCTTCCAGCTCTGTTCTCCTTTCTTTTCTTTGAGGAAATTTCTCCAAAACCTTTTAAAATGCTGTGTATTTGGTATAAAAGGGCTGGAAGCCCTAATGACAGCTCACTTCTGTCTCTTAGCTATGTCCTTTAGTTGCTTCAATTTGACATCTATCAGGCAGCAGACTTTCCCACAGACTGAAAGATAAAAAAGTGACAGAAAGACAGCTAGACATATAACAGTGAGTAGCTGTAAAATAGGGAAGTGTGGACAGTGAGCACTGGAGTTTTAATAGACAGGAACTACCTGTCAGATGGATTTACAAGGCATTGTAAATAACAGTGCTTAAGAAAAACAAGAAAGAAAATTACAAAGCCTAATTAGGGTAACTTAAACATTTTCAGAAATGCTGCAGTGCCTGTGCTCCTGTGAGTTGGTTGGCTCCAGTCTAAGGGGGGATGTAGGAAAGGGAAGAGGCAATGGAAAGGCAATCTTAAAAAGGACCTTTAAAAGGGAAAAAACCCCATTATCTTCACTAGCTTAAGAATGTAAAACATTTTGGTATGCATTGTCTTGAAAAGCCTTCTTCCAAGTGTTGTCCTGAATATTTGCTTCCTGACTAGTGGATGAATGGAAAGCCTGTGCAAGTAGTTTGAGATCTGAACAAGGATATTGCTCTTTTTTAGAAAACAGAGAGGAAAAGTAGAGTCTCTGGGGCTTCTGGGCACATACAACAGAGAAATGAGATAGGCCAGAATAAAATTCGAAGAACAATGACTGAAAATATAAATCACAGTAAGGAAATACTTCAAGATTAAAATGAGACTCTCTGAGGTATCCAGTGCTGACTACTATTGAATGCATGCTAAGACTAGGCAAACATGGAGAGAGATTCAGCAAGACAGGTCCTAAATCTGAGATATTTACCATCTCATTAATTTGTTTCAACCAGGAACTTAATTTACTATTATAAAAGCACTGAACATTCTAAAAACAGCAACAACAACAAAATATAATTTTGCATTGGGAATTAAATATATTTCTAGAAATTCTAGGGATGGTTTTGCTGTCATGGCATGAATCGGAGCCTGTGCTTGAAACAATAGCTGACCTCTGTCAGAATTATGACTCAGAAACTCCTCTCTTGAGCTTTGGAGTTCTGGAAAAGAATGGAGCTCAGGGTCCAAATTACATCTGGTGGCAAACCCAAAATAATATAATTTGAGGTTGAAAAGTTAAAGATGGATTTCATGGATGTGGGAAGAGGACAAAGATTGTGAGAATTCAGCAGATTAGGCAACACAAGAATGTCATCATCTGTGCTTATGGTAAAGAAATTAAAGTTACTGTTTCATTAAGATCAGGGTTTCAGGCCAATTAATTTTTCACAGTCCTCAAATTTATAAAATACCTAATCAGGTGTTCTGTTAGTCTACAGAAAAAGTTACAAAAGTCAACATTACTTAATCACATTGTGCTTACATTTATCACTCTGTTCAGCCCAAGTACTAGTCCACAATGCACACATGCTGGTTTGTCCCCTAGGTCCCTTCTGGAACAAACCAACTAGTTCCCTTTCAGATTGGTTTTTTTTTTTTTTTTTCCTAATGATGGGAACGCTCTCATGGTAAATATCCCTGGTTCTAAAATGAGCTCTGTACAAGAGAGCTACAGCATGAAAATACTGCACTGTCTAATAGTTGTAAATTGCGCAGCCCAACAGCCACTTGCATAAGTGCAACTGAGAAAGAGAAATGGGGCTGGGAAGGAGCAGGTGGAATCTCACTCCCAGGAGATGTTTCTATCAGCAGTGCCAATGAGAGAAATGTCACTGGAACCACAGTCTTCCTGATTCAGATGGCCAAGTCACATCTTCACAAACATGGCATAGGCACAAAGAAGTTTAAATACCATTTACTTTTGATAAGAGTTATGTCCCTGGATGCCTAAAGCCTAGTATTTACTATCAGAAGATGCAGACAGGATATTCCATAACTCTTGAAAGCATCCAAGTGCTCATCTCCTGAAAAACCAATTGGCTTAAGTATCCAGAACATTTAAAAAAATCCAATTAGGTATTAAGCACTTGGAAATCTATCCCTAATTAAAACATTTTTGAAATAGAAGATAAGAAGCAATGAACATGGAACACAAACCCAGAGGTGCTCTTGAAAACACTTACAGTTTTGAGTCTGTACTTTAGCTTAAGCAACTTGAATTCTAAAACACCAAAGAAAAACATGGTATACATAATTGCTTAATTAAAGTAATTTCATTAATGAGTGTTTTAGTGTTGTATCTACTACTCTAATTTTATCGCAGATGCTTTTAAATACCTTGTTTGCAGTTTCTTTCAACATGGAGGGCAATACATGATTTAAATACAGAATTATTCAGAGCATGGACATCATACACAGAATCAGGCCTTTTTGCATATCCTGCAGGAATATATAGGCTTTTTGCTTCTTACTAGCAAATTTAATAGGATTATTTGTTGAAGGAAACGCATATAAAAGCTTTCATTTTTTTACTTGTAGAGTCTGGGAGCACTAATATCTACAGAGAAAAGACCATCACTGTGTTCTGGGAGCTGGCATGAAGCTGCTGGACTTACATAAAGCCTGATTAAGGGTATTTCTAGAGGACAAAAGGAAGGCCTTCTTCGGGCAAAGAAAGGATCACAGAATCATAGAAGATCTCAAGTTGGAAGGGACCCATAAGGAAATTCTGCAGAAGAATACAATCCTTCAGCAGCAGTATTGGGCTACAATTTGTGTTCGTTGTTACAAACCAGAAGTATGAGGCTAAAGTTTACTTATTTTTTTATCATACAGCAGCGGTCATTTTATGGCATGCCTTCAGCCACTTAATTCCCAGTGTCTTACTGTTCTAGAGGTAGATGCTACTTCTATTATATTCGATTTGCTTTTTCCTTCAGTGAAACTTACTTTCATCTCCAGTTTCAAATTCAAACTTCTGGCTATAGCCGCTGTATCCTGCTGCCGTCCTGACTCTGATATGAAATATATAGTTGGTGGCTGGCTTGAGACCTGTGATGATAACACTTGGAGCCTTGGACCTTGTGGAGGAATAGCTGAGCTGCTCATGCTCCTGAGGGACAAAAGAGGGGAGAAATGATATCAAGTTGAGTTGTACAAACTTTGCAAAAATGATATAGAGAACTGAAGCTCCGTATTCTTCTCATGAATGTAAAATGTGTTTATTAAAGGAGGTGCAGGTATGGATTTCTACACTTTGCTTTTTCGCTATAGTCATAATGCATGATACAACCTTGACTTAGATTTCAATTTTTTTTGTCTTTAATTTTGCCTATCAAATCTTTGTGACTTGGGTTAGTAGTTACACTGTAGTCAAAACAGTATGGAGTTAGCACAAGACTACATCCACAGAAAATGGCAACTAGAATGGTAGCTAATTATTTTGGCACAATGGACAAACTAGGAGGTCAGTAAATACTGCTAAGTTGTAAAGTAAAGATGTGGGAGTATTCAAATATCCGCTACTCACTTCTACCCGCAGGTAGTGCCAAAATGCCGGCGCTATCCGTGGGTAGACCTGTGGGTAAAAGAAAATAAAAATTAACTTTTTCTTTAAAGTCTGTGAACTTCTAGCGTGGTTCAATTGCTACACTGCTGTGAAACAGTTTCTCTTTCTAGTTAGCTCTAATGTAGTCATATATGAAATTCCCTTTCACACTCTTTAAGGAGAAACAATCTCGGCAAAAGTTCCCTCTTCATCTCCTATCAGTTGATCTTGGTAATCTGCTTAGAATTCCTGAGTCTTGCAGAGATCATTGAGAATTATGGTGTGCAGAGATTACTGGGAATTACCACTGCAGAATAGCTGCACTGGAGACCAGCCACATTGAGTGCTGTGCAAAAACTAAAGTGCTACTTTGCTGGACTGGTTGTTGATGATACTTTTGCATGAGGAGATGACTTAGAAGAAGAGAGAGTTTACTCCCTGTTATTAGTTACTGTCACTTGATAAATCAGCAATCTGTAATATTTTGCATGGTGCCATAGGGCTAGCTTTACTTCATTGAAGCAGGATTTGTCTCCAATTTGACATATGAAATATCCTTGGCATATACTTAACAATCCAATTGCGATGCCCATAGGGCACCATATGCATTTATTACCATGCAGTAATACTAGAATATGTGTAAGTTATTCAAAGAGTGCTTTCAAGCCTGTTAAGAAGGAAACAATACGGTTCATAGAAGAGATATAACCAGGAGAAGAATAGGTTTAGGATAGATTTTGTTGAACTCAATCTTTTCTGAGAAACATACAGATATTTTTTATCTAAAATGAGTAGTTTTATATAAAATATGCTGAATCAACTTCAGTCATGATATAACAAAGTCATATTAGCATATGGCAGCAGGTATATCTATATTACCTCAGTAGGGAGGTGGCTAAGAAAACCAAACTGAAAAACAAACATGCAAAAATAGCCTAATGATTCTGTTAGTGAAGGAGGATAAAGAAAGCAACAATGAGCAATGCCTAAAATAAATGCATTTAATGTGCATTTCAAACAGTGGAAATAATTTGAGAAACTATAGTGAGTATTGATTTGTTCTACAGTCTATTACCAAATTTTGAAAGAGGAAGAAGTGTATATTTATACTGAAATAGTAAGACACACTGTACATGTAATCTTATGATTAATATGCCATTTAAAAACTTCTGTAACTATCAGATTTCTCCCAATTACGTGAAATGTTCTAACTTCACTTTCAACCAGCTACTAAACTTTAGATACATTTAGATACTGAACTTTAATACATTTTGGTTTAGAAATTCCAGAATATATCTATTTTCTTCTGACAGGCCAACTTGTTAAAGTAATGGATTTTTTTTCAATTAAGCTTGTTTGAACATGAAAAATAGAATGTGAGCAAAAAAGGTATAATAGGTTCATACTCAGATTTATATGGAAATCCAAACCCCTACACATACAGATCAGTTTTCATACTGTTTTATGGATATTAACCAAACATTCAATGTGTCTTGAATGGGTAATTTCTATTCTATAGCTTTGTTGTACGTGCATCTTCCAGAAACTTCATGTGTAGAGGGGCCATGTAACTTAACATGTAACTTGGCCAGGGTATGCAAACTTGGAGAACATAAGACTTGAGTTTATTTAGTAATTAAGCCGCTGTCTAAAGGGTATACATTTCTGCCCAATTCTTTTAATACAAGCTAGTGACCAGCTCAAAATCAATCTGAGAATTAGGAAAGAAAAGAAACTGCCTGATTTTGCACATTCCTAAGATCATACTGAATCATAGGTGTGCCTCAGTGTTTGTTTGCTTGCCTGTTAAAAACAATATTGGTACAAGACTCTGCACTTCAGTCCAGGTAAATGCATGACATCCAGTAAAGGAAAGATCCTGGATATGTTAATTAAAGGCCATGTAAATAGTAAATGCTTGTTTTATACACGTATTAGTATACCTCAGTTCAAAGTTTTAGTGAGTACTATGTGCCCCTTCTGTCATGGACCAGACATAGGTGGGCAGGTGTTCTGGAAATTTCTATTTAGGCTCTGCAACCGAAAGAGGAGAGCAGCAACTAAGGGATTTTATTGTTCGTTGTAATAGCTACAAGTCATTTCCTTTCCCCAGTTTGCCTTGCTGCTTGAAATCAAGTTTTAAGCATTTAACAGTTTACTGGGTTTTTTTGACCTGCTGGAGCGATTGCAGAAATAATTGGATAGAGTTATAAAACGAAACAGGTTCCTTCACACGAGGGTGGAAATGGAGATTTTGTCAAAACTTGGTGGAGACTCCCCGAGATCTAATGATAAGATTTACTCCCTGAAGCCTGCAGGACAAGGCCAGTGGCAGCGAAGAACTTGAAATGACTTCTGAAGAAAACAGTCTGTTTTGTCATAGCTGTTATTACAGACTAACTACTGCTTGTGTAAAAACACAGCATTTTAGATATAGCAGCTCCCTAACCAGGGATGTGAACAGACAGTTATCAAGTATGATTTATTATTTGTGATTTCTACTTGGTCAAAGATAGTAAGTGTGACAAAGGACTGTAGTGATAACATTTAATCAACAAAATGTGTCCTCTGTCTGTGTGGCTAACAGCAACTTCCTGAGCGGCAGCGATCTCTGTCCCTTTTGGGCAACAGAAGGTATTTTGGTCACCTCCAAGTGTTGTCTGGCTTGCTGCCCTCTCACCAACTGCATAGGGCTGCTTCCAGGGAGGCCCTGAGGGGTCTTACCTCCCTGTTCTCCCATCTCTTTCCTTCTTCCCTTTCTGCAGTTTCCTATGCCATTCATCGCACACTCTGAAAAATGTTGCCTAGTAGTACACAATCATAAAAATGATACTGCTGTGATATAGGGAAGGAAGTAGGATTTGTTATTCCAAGCCAAATAGGGGAAAGAGAACCTGTCACCTTGGTGTGTTTGAGAAGAAAAAGCTTCAGAAGCCTGTACCTAAGGAGGAAGTTGCTCAAATAGAGACAAAATGTTGAATAGCTGGAAGCTTCCAACTGTTTTACATGATGTTCACACAAATCAATCAGCCTCTGTAGATTGGATTCTTCTATAAGAAAATTCTCCAAGGAGTGTATGCTCTGCTGTTACTCCCTTCTCATAACAAGGACAGCCTACCTGGAAAGCAGGAGCTTTCCACAGACACAATTTGAGATTGATGGGGTTGACTCTCAAGGTTTGCCACCATGATCTTTTCGAGGAAGGCTAAACACAGTCTTAGACTAATACAACATAATTCCAGTCTTCAGAGAAGGATGGGGTAGTTTGTCTTATTCTCGCCACACAAAATACACACTTAGTTTTGCATGGATTCTGGGTTCAAAAAGTGGATTTCACACTGCAGCTCTTATAGGTACTTCCTGGATGTTGGTGCATGATTTCCCAGACCTTGATTTTACATTGTGGCAAAATTTACATCCACATCAGCCCTCCAGCCATGCACCCTAAATTCCCTAGAAAGGAAGCATGCTTTTGTGGGCCAGAAGGAGCCACAGCATGCTCTGTGACAGATGTCTGACCTGTATAGTGACAGGACAAGGGGAAATGTCAAGGACTACATCTGTTCTGCATTTCTTGATAAATACAGAGGACTATTACAGAAGCTGCAAAAGAGAAGTTTCACTGATATGGCTGTATTTCCCATTTCATGCAAGCAGTAAGTGAACTATTGTCCACTACAGACAGCTCAGAGTTCCTATAAAAGGAGAAGCACTACAAATGTTCTGATCCTTTACATTAGCATCAGAGCAGCATTTGTGATCTTACGATGGCAGCTTTGAGAACATCGGGTCTGGGGGTTTAAACCTAAGTTAAAGGAGTCTATCTAATATAAAATACTCTACTACTATTCAGAAGCTGATATGAGGAAATTCCTAAGACCTCTTCCATAGCCTACTCTGAATTTACATAGGTGAAAATCTGTAATTAAAACATAAATACAATTCAAATGACAAGTAATGCCAATGTTATTACACAATGTAATACAGAGACTATGACTAGATCTCCAAGTTAAGCAGAATTATATTAGGAACTTTGCAAATGCTGTCTCTATTTCTAAGGAAATTGCATATTTCTTATTGTGTGATTCTTCAGTAGATTCAGTTCTGATTATGAGAGACAGAGTTCACAAATCTGTGGCAGCCTGGTCTGCACATGAAAATGAACACCTTTCAGAATCAAACTCTTTCCTGCAGCCACCTCTGCACAATTATCTGAATCTGTATCTGTCCTAATTTTATACTTGGCTTTAGAGTCAAGACATTTCTTCACATCTAAAGCAACAGAGTGAGTGAATGGAAGTTACAATGGTACTAATGGACTAAGACTAGACACACTGATTTAATGGAGTAGCAGGATAACAGTATAAAAAATAATGAAAAGCTTTCTGCTTTTACAATGCACTAGAATCGCTGGATCTGTTCCATCAACATCCGCTGTAATCAAACACTTCTACTCTATTGCCTGAGCAGATTAAATGGTAGTTCTGCACTAACTGAAAGTAGCCACTATATTAATGAATGCCATATTAATTCAATATCCTGATGTTATCATGAAGAGTATGATATTAGCACTTGCAAACAGATAAACGTCCACATATCACACCTATGTAAACAAACTGCTTTCTAATTTTATCCCCTACCTTACTCCAGAGGGAAACAGCACAGAAATGAAGACTTTGTGCATATAGATGAAAGAAAATATTGATAAAGACTAACAAAAATGTGATGACTTACTTTTTATCAATGGGTGAGAAAAAGTATATATAATTAAAAATATTCACTACAAAAAACAACTAATGAAAATGAAAGCTGAAACGCAGAATTTTACACTGGTAAAAATCCAGGCACTTTCAGGCATACCAGATTTGTCACTGTTAATATCTGGGATGAAAAGAGAAATATGGCTCTAATGAAAATAATGTCAGTCCTTATTTTAGCAATTGGAAAAAATAACCAACTAGAATTCTGTATCTTTTAGAATATATAATAAGAGCTCCAGGAATTACCACTCTGTTGCAGTTTACATGGTGCCTAGCTTGTTTTACAAATGACAATCAAGGTATTCAGTTCATTGAGTCCCATGAGAAACTGCAAAGCCCTCTTGAACTGACATTACAGAAAGGGTTTTCAACTCCTTCTGCCAGCTGAAAACATATTTATTCAGCACCTACAACTTCAAAATGTACATGTGTGGAAAGAGATAGTAACTGAATTTACTATCAACTGCCTGCAAATACATGTTCTAGTTTATACCCATTGTCCTTCAACATGAAAATTCTGTACTTAAGCCACATAATCATGCTTAGCCTTTCCAGAGCACTATCACTTAACAGAGAGAAATACTAACAAAGATTCAATCTATATACTGCAGGGACCAGGCCTTTCTCCCACGCAGTGAACTACAATGTAAAAGTTGAATAAGTACCACATGAAAGAAGATCTGGAGTTCCATGATCCAGACATTTTCAGTGTTTAAATAAAAGCACCAATAATAAAAAAGAAACTTTTATGAGACCGTTTGGTCACATTTTTCCTCTTTCTTAGACACATCAGTTTGAAGGACTCACACAAATCATTATTTTAAAGGAATGACCACAATTCTGGAAGACAGCAATTTTTATTACTCATAGCTCTGGTCCATTGTGAAATGAAATCTCCAATCTCTTCCTTACTTTTCTGATGGAACCAGCTATGGCAGCACTTAATTACCTCCAGAGTCACCTACACGTTAACACTGCGATACAGATTTGAATAAAACACTAGGTAATTGCTAAGTATAGTCAACATGTGATTAGCCATTTCACATAGAACCTATTAAAGACAAATAACAGCTAACTGTGGAGTTTGTACCTACTTTTGTGTTTCCAAGAAAATCACAGCCCCCACAGCTCTAATTTATGGAAATTGCCTCTGATTTATAATGCTTATAACCATCTCACAACTAATTTGTGCCTAATGACTCTCAAAAATGTCTTTCTTTGCAGTAAAATATTTCTGTAATATGATTTTTGAATGCCTATTGCCCCAAGTCACTTTTCATCTTACATAAATTGTTGTAGATGAGGAGTAATTACACTGAAATCAGTAAGTTAACTACACCTGGGAGACTCGAAAGTCTGTCTTTGAAAACTTCTTTATATTTACTGATTTTGTGCATGGTTTTCTCTTAGAAGTCTATTTTGATCTACCGTATATCTATTAATATGAATGCCAGCAGTAGTAGTTGGCAGATATTAGAGAAAACACTGAAAAGGTTCAAAATGTGCTTGTAACACTAATTATTATCTGAGTTCAACATGATCAATAGGATTAGGTAAATTCTCATTGAGTATAGAGTTATTACAATAATAAACGTGGTAGTTAAAGATACTGTTCACATTGTTAAAAAACCTCTTCCTAAAAATCTTGCACCCTTGATTTCCAGCTGACTAACAAACAAAGTAAATTTAGAAAAGTGATTACAAAGGCTGAGGACTAATCTGAACTAAGATGAAAACTCTGACAGGAAAGATTAGAGCTGTAGAGAACATTGCCAATAGCTCTAGTGTTTGGTTCAAAGAAGAAACCTGCAGCATTTTAAGGCATCAGCCACTTCAGGCTCCAATCTTCTCCCTTTCCTTCTTGACCTCTCTTGTGATTAATCTGAGACGTAACAGTTTTGTGAGCTGAAATACTGAAGTTTGCTTTACCTGTTTGGCCTTTCAGTATTTTATATTTTGATTGCCTGTCAGTCAGCTCATCACTTTCTCCATACATAAAGTGAAGCTGTCAACAAGAAAAGGGAAAGAACGGGTAACCAATCATAAAGAAACTAGAGAAAGGTCAAAACCCACCCAAACCTCATTTTAATTGGATTATATACCTGGAAAGGCAGAAATGAGTTCATGTGAGGTGAACCACAAAAAAGAGAAAATTAAATGATGGAAGATGAAGACAGAGTGACTCAAAAACAGTGTTAACATTCTCATCAGCACAATGAGGTGAGAGGCAGGCAGAGCAAAATCTATATGGTTAACATGGTGGACCAAAGGGGAACACTAGGTGTGAAGGCAGCAGATAGGACACTGCTGAATGTACTGACAAGAAGACTAAACCGAAAGGAATGAAAACAGGCCTGTGCCTTAAGTTGGTAATGGAGCAGGGTGAAATTCAGAATATAATAAAGGGACCTAGGGAGCATGACTTGAATTGTCAGATAAGCACAGCTATTACATTTGATCTTTCTAGCAGTTATGAGCTACTCTGATAACAATTGTGTGCTAATTAAAAATATTAATAGTGAAAACCTTGGCACCAGTATCTCCAGGAATCTTTCTAAATTGAGCCTTTCTGGTTGTCCCTGGAGATTTTTCTTATTTTTTCACTCATTTTAATTTTCTTTACCCCTCCACTGTCTTTTCCAGTTGGAAAGAAGCAAGGAGCTACCTTAAGTGTGAACTAGTTTACTCATGGTAAAAATCAACTCAAGTAGTATTCACAAGTTTTGCTGTCATCTTTGGACAGTAAAGCACAGTTTCTTCTGAGATACTTAACACAGAGATGCACTTCATAATGAGATTATAAACCATCCCACAAATAACAGCGCAAGAGGAAACAAGCAATCCTGCAAAATTTGAAGATTGGTGACCTTCTGTGACTTTCCTTGTTGTGAAACAAGAGCAGAGAACTATGTACATGCAGACAGTGGCTAATTCCCAAATCATTTATTTTGTATATGAGACTCTTAGCCACTGAAGACTTGAGACTCCACATAAGCAACGCAGGTTCCTTCTCCCCATATCTTTAACTCTCCCCCTGAGTTCAGCAATCTGCACATTAGTGGGTTTCTGAATTAACTAAATTGCCTTCGTGTTTAACAGCTTACAAACTATTCTCCCAGGAATTTACTTTTGAATCAGTTTTGCTTATGGTTTCAAAAAAAAAAAAATCCTTGGCAACAAAATTAATTACAAACTGGTTTTAAAAAATACTGGTGTTTTGGCTTTTTTTGATATTCTGCTTCCTGATGATTTTACTGAATATCCTTTAGTTCCTTGTCTATAAGAAACAGTGAATAATCATGAGTATCAGTGATTTTTATCAGTCAAACTCAACATATCTCTGTATATCATAGGAACAGTACTTCTAGTTACAGATGGGAAGTAGGTCACTGGGTAATGAAATCTTAAAATTGAAAATGGAAGACCCTGGAGGAAAGGTAACAAAAAGGGACAACTTGTGATGTAAAAAACCTGCAAAGTAAAAAGCCACAGTCCAAACACCTGAAAGTCTCTAAGTTTCTGAGACCTATGGCAGGAGATCTTCTCACATCTAACATTATCAACACTGATAAAAACACAACTGTGCAGGCAAAACTGCTGCGTTCCTTCATGGCAGAACCCAAAATTGGGTTCCTCTAGTTCACAGTGAAGTGTGAAGACATTTTTAATGTAAGAAAGTATCTTACAACTGAAGTGGAATTTCAATGCAAGAGCAATGATTCAATTTTTCAGAAGACTTCTACAATAATGGTGGCTTTCTATAATATGATGTAGCCAATGTACAGTTTTGAAAACAAAACAAAACCAAACCAAACAAAAAAAAAACAACAAACCAAAAGCTAACCAAACCAGAAACACCCAAAACCTCTTGAGGCAACAAGCCTTCCTCGTTCCTTTTTAAAATGCGTTTCAGCCTTTCAGGATGTTAGGACATGTAGAGTGACTGGGCTGATTCTAAGGATGGTTTGAGCTCAGGATGAACTTCTACATAAATACCTTTTATTCCTAGAAGGGCAGACTAATGTGCACTTTTCTGTTTTCATTTCTACTGAATATTTACTACCTGGCAAATGTAGAAAAGATCCTTGATACAGAACAACTTGGAAACAAACCATACTTAAAGCAAGCATATTCATAGTTGTTCATAGATATAAAAAAAAAAGAATCCTATTAACTACAGTTCAGCAGTATTGATGTAGCTGTCCATTTTATTTAACTAAGCAAAATGCCTATTTTTATAGCTAGAATTGATTCAGATTGCTGTTGTGAATCTGGAATAAATGACTGAAGTCATTAGGATTAATTTAAATCTACATGAATGTTATATAATTAAGAGACTTTCACAGCAGACTCTGTATACAGTTCTTTGGGACAATTACTTCCTTTTCAAAGAAAATCAAAACTTATAAATACAGACTAATGTTTACAATATTAATATAGGTTTCAACACCACACAACATAATTCAATTTTGAAGGAAGAATTTTTGCTCTAAAATACAAAGTCTACACTAAAATTTGACTTTAATGACTCCAGTACAAAAGAGAGGCAAGAGAGGATTTGCTGTTCAATATACAGGAACCATCTTTTGAGATTATGTAATGTTTTTTGTTATGCAAAATAAATATTTCAACAGCTACTGAAAAGTCACTGAAATATCACATTCTTTGTGTATTTGTGAGCATGTCTCTGCATCTTTTTGTGTCTCATTGCAGGATACAGCAAACAGCTACCTTGCAACATTAACTCAAAATGACCGAATGAATCTCTGGTGTCATGACTATATTGCAGATCCTGGCATTACATCAGTAATAAATATAGCATGCTATTTAAATATATATTTTCTTCAAACATCTCAGTGAGTTAATAGATGAGTATAGAGCAAGAAGAGAAATAGTTTCCCAATTAGTTTAATGTGTATTTCCAAGGATAAAGTAAACTAAAATGCTGATTTTACACTTTCAAATATGATGAAGGGAGTTTTGTTTCTATTCTTATATAGATAAGTGCCCATTTCTAATTTAACTAACCAGCAGAAATAATATTTTTTTTTGAGTTCTTAAAAACAAACCAAAAAAGTCCAGAAAATATTAAAGAAATTTACAAACAGGTGACAATACCTTTGTAAAAAATTAAGGGCTGACTCAGTCACTAAGGAATTACCATTGTTTTAACATAATATGTTAATACCTCTGGCAGTATAGGCAAGAAAACCAGACAGTTTGTGCAAGGTCATTGCAAATACAAGATGCATCAACCAGCTGAAGTTCCTACAGCAACATAAATATGTTTATGAGCAGCAGGTAAATTCCAGCAAAAGACTTTAAAGCTATTAACAGCTCAGTAAGGAGTACATAATAATAGGTTGTTAAGCCAGCCTTCCTGACAAGAACATCAAGAAAGGGCACTTTGAAACTATTTGTACTAATATGCAAGAAAAAAAAAAGAGACATAAATTTTACGTTAAGTTTCTTTAACAAAATAAACATGATTTTATTAGGTTAAAAAACTAGCAGAGCTATGTGGGAGTTACTGAATAACATACTCTTTCTATGAATTCAAGTTGACTAATGATACTATGCATTTAAACGGAAAACTCCTCTAATGTTAGTTTTTTATTCTAACAACCACTTGCCACCACCTGATCACCAAACCCACAGCTTTTATGTAATACATAGAATCATAGAATCCTAGAATGGCCAGGTTGGAAGGGACCTTAAAGATCATCTAGTTCCAACCTCCCCACACTGAGCACAGATGCCAATCACTAGACCAGGTCACCCAGGGCCGCATCCAGCCTGGCCTTGAAAACTGCCAGGGATGGGGCATCCACAGCCTCTCTGGGCAACNTTGACATGCTAAAATGCTTATACTAATATTAGACGTGGAAATAGTATGTTTTATTGCATGAAAATGGAATGGGTCTCTTTAAAAAACCTTCCTCTTTCCCTGTGGATTTTTCTCATTTTTTCCTAGAATGACAGCTTTAGGCATGTCACTACCTAATTAAAAAGAGGTTACTTATATTATGCAGTCAGTGGCTTTGTCTCCATTTCAGTGTGAAAAAAATGTTAGAAGTGGAAAACTAATAATCTGTCTTTCTGCATGGTTAGTGTGCAGTTGCAATGCAGTCACAGAAGAAGAGAGGGAAATAAAGGAACTTTCTCTTGTTTTCACCGCCAAAAGAATACATTTCTTTGTACCTGTATCCTCCTGTTTATCTCCTGGATACATCAAAGATTACAGGAAAAACTGTAAGTGAAACAGTACATCATATTGGAAGATTCCTTCATTTAGACAAAGATAGAATCTCACTTATGTCTCAAAGTACATATCTTCTTGATTTAATATGTGAATCCACCACTATGGTTGCAAAAGAACAATTTATGAACAGGAAGCAGTTTGTGTATTATGAACACACCGTCCCGGCTTCAGTTTTTAAAATAGTTTGGTCTCACAAATGAAGAGGTTTTTTTAAACTTTTAAGCTAGATCTTATTTTAAGAAGGTTTCAAGGCATCATTCTGACAGGTTTTACAGAAATGGAGACCTGGACATTGTATTTAACTTATAAATAAGGAAATAATTTTTGATTAGATGGACATCTTTTGTCAGCTATACTAGTTATATTTAGGTTATTGCTCATGAAACTCAACATTATTTTTGTTAAAATATCAAACTTTCAAACCCAAAGTTTGAGTCCTGAATGTGTCAAGGTTCCTGAGGGAACTCCAACTTCAGCTACTACTAGAACTTACTGCATCTAAACTCAAAGGTGAGCACATTGAAACTAGTTAATAATAACAGCAACAACAACAATAACAACAACAATAATACAATTTTTTAAATTGAGAGTACATTCTCTATTTCGTTAATTCAGGATTAAAAGGTTAAACTTCTTATCACTTCCTTTTGCACAATTGATATATTCTCTCTGAAGAGATAACCTTTCTTTTTTATGACACGTTCATCAGAATAATCTGCAATTTGTGCTCAGGAGGGAGCTGAAACTAACTGCACTATAAAATAACTGTGTCTGATTTTTGATCCTACCTAATCACATGCTTAACAGATGATTCCTGCAGTAAACAATATTGTTCTTGCTGTGTCAGTAAACTATATTTAAAATTATTTTTTCAGAAGTTCAAATGCTGAATGGCTAGAAAAACTGTTTAATAATTCCTTTTATTAGGAATCAACCCTATGCTATCAGTGGATTTATCCTTTAAACCGTTCTGAGACCTATATTTTTTATCTGTTTTGAATCTAAGGCTTTTACAGTTATCCCCTTGGGAAATTAGGTTAATAACAGAAAACTAAGTATCTTGTTTAACATCACTTACTATGCTAAAATAAGCTAGGAGATTTCATTTCAATCATTATCTCCCAAAGGCCATTTGTAGTGATTATTTTAAAACATTCACCAGACATAGTTCTCTTCCCAGGAGCTCCAAATAGCCAAGAATGCCAGAGGCACTCCTTGGAGTTTTGTCACCTCACTGTGACATGCTGATCTGTTCCTGCAGCTATGGTCAAATAAAGATCTTTCAATACTACTGTTTAATAGCTCTTATACATCCAAATTGCTCAATGCTTTTATTTTTTAGTGAGAATGTGCTCAAAAGGTAATGAAAATGTATTATTGCACGAGCCTGATTTTTCTGGCTTCTAGCCACACCAGAAACATTATACTTGTAGGCAGCATATTGCTACTTATGCCTCAAATAATTTGAGTAATTCAAAAATATTACAGAAGCAAAATGTTCATTTTAAAAAAGAATGATTAGCATGAGGCTAAAAATTGCCCAGATGATAATTCAACACTCACAGTACGGTGCTCAGTATTTTATACTGAGCATACTCACTGACTGGCCTGGCAGCTAACGTGCTCATATATGCTCACCCCTTTTCCTCTTTGCCAATCTTGTCATTGATGTTGACTTTAAAATTTAGTGAGGAAACTTGCAAGGTGTAACAACAATAAAAGAACATGCCCCAAGAAAGAACCAGTACATGCTAACAATCCAGCCACAACAGTACTAAATGAACTACTGCTCATTATTCATGCTTGCTCACAAATAATGTCACACAGTCTGCAGGCTCCCTTCAGCCCCATGTGGATTGGAGCTGGTGTATACGTTATTCCTCATGATTTAAAAATCTAACATAAAAGCAAAATCTGAACCAAGAAAGTAATAGCTTATACTTAAGGCAAATAGGGAAGTTGTAACATAGTTGTATCTGAAAAAAATGCAATCCTTCTAACTTGGTCAAACATTATGCAAATTTGTAGAAAGACTGAAGCGGTTTAGTGTTTAATTAGTGGGGAGCCTGAAGGTCAATGAACCTCACAAGTCATACAGACCTCACAGAAAGGCATAGGGCTACAGAAGAGAAATGACTGCTTTTACTTCACCTTTCCAAAATGTCACACAGAAATTCAGAGAATTGTCTGATCTACATTACTGGCTTCTTTTAAGAGATGTCCATATTTTGTCTAACGAGAACATGTATGGTTCCTGTTCACTGAGGTTAAACTCCAGCTCATACTCAATGAGGGTCAGTTTCTGCCTGAGTAGAACTGAATCAATCAGAGAAGAGCATAGTGAAATATCTCCCTATCTGCAGAAGATAGGTCCTAAACTGGGATGAGTCACTCACTTTACATTGGCAGTTCACATGGGAAAAAAAGCTGGAATGAAACAAATTTGGCATGTGTGTATGAAAGTGACCTTGGCATGTTCCTAGGGTCACATTGCTATTGCTGTTCCTCAAAAAGTGTGGAAAAATATGGCATGGATATCAGTTCATACCTCTCTACATGCATTGAGTGCCACATCTTTTTGCTGCTCAAGTGCAGAGTATGTAGTCTATTGTATAAATACACTTCTATGGCTTTGAAATAATAGGGTGCCTGTATTTCTAGACTGATTCTAGATTTGCTTTAAATTACAGAACACTACTGTAGGCAAGAAATTCTGAAAGACAGAATTATGTTCCTGTTTATAATCTTCCATGTTAATTTTTGTAAAAAGAATTCTTTCATTCAAAATATTACACCTTGATAGTCTTAAATCTTCACATTATTCCTATAAAGTCATTTACCAAGGTGTCTTAAGTATTTTATTACTCAAATTCAGGATGGCTCATTTTACTACATATTAATGAATATTCAAAAAAATATTCTTTATAGTAACAAATATTTAAAGAATGTTTAAATACTAGATTTTAAGGAGTATAATTTCTCATATAAGTTAATACAGCTGCAGACATAGAAAAACTAACAAGGTCATACTGCTTTCTAATTCTTTAAATTCAATACTTTCTTCTATCTCTCTGCCTCATCAGTTTTTTATCTCTTCTTAAAATTAAGAGATGCACCCTCAGTAAATTTGCAGATGACACCAAGTTGGTGTCATCAAGTTGGGTAGAGGTGTTGATCTGCTTGAGAGTAGGAGGGATCTGGACTGGCTAGACTGATGGATCAACGCCAATTCTATGGGGTTCAGGAAAGCCAAGTGCTAGGTCCTGCTCCTTGGCCACAACAATCTCACACAATGCTACAGATTTGGAGCAGAGTGGCTGGAAAGCTGCTTGGCAGAAAAGGACCTAGGCAACATGTGCCAGCAGTGTGCCCAGGGGGCTAATAAGGCTAACAGCATCCTGGCTTGTACCAAAAATAGTGTGGCTAGCAGGACTAGGGAGGGGATTATCCCTCTGTACTTGCTAGTGGTGAGGCCACACCTTGAATACCATGTTCAGTTTTGGGCCTCTCACTACAAAAAGGACACTGAGGTGCTGGAGCATGTGTAAAGGAGGGCAACAAAGCTGGTGAAGGATCTAGAATGAACTAATTGAAACTATCAATAACTGAATGAACTGTGCATATTAATATTTTCTAGTTTTGAGGTAGGGACCATCACTCTTTTTTTTCAATATACAAATCCTACTTGCATTTGGCTACTCAACTTACTTAGTGTTTCAGTTATAATGCTTGTTTCTGCAGCACTATTTAAATATAATTGAAGTGGTAAAAATCACTTTTTCAGACTTGATACTGGAAATCAGCAGACTGACTAGTAGTACTAGATTATTCATCTCTCTGCTCTAGACTCTTGTCTAGAGTTCTTGAAGATCTGTCACATACCTAAGTGATCTTCTCACTACTACTGCTGGCTTTTTGTCTCTCATTCTGCCTGTTACAGGCCAGAGAGTGTGCCTGTCCTAACTTACTTAAAAAAGGTGTGTTCAAGAGTTAAACATTTAGTTCAGTTAGTGACTTAGGAAGAAAATAATGCCTGTTCAGCAGTACTGGAAGATGCTAGCAGTGCTTTTATCTCCCCGCATCTAAGAGGGAAGAGAAGTTTATAGTTAGAGGATACTCTTTATGCATTACAAAAGGTAAAAACAGAAAAACCTTCTTTTTTTGGTAGAAGCAGATAAAAGTGGTTTAAAATGCATATAGCAAAGGGCTGTGAAGCCTGTGTATGCTGTCTTGCTGCACAACTTGCCATGTCACTCAGTATGGACAGATATTGGCAGATAATCTATTGATAAAGGATTTTTGTAACTATAAGCTTTATAATTTGACATCTATATAAATAGTTTTGGACCTTTGAAATTGTTCCTGTTGAATTGAATAAAATCTCACTATTTGTCTTGTTCAGTTCACCTGGTTATTACTTTAACATCAACAAACAAAATAAGGGCAGTACAGGCTGTAATGTGGCTTACTCTGGTAATGGATCCAAACCCAAAGGAATTCCATTAGTGCAGAAATGTAAGGTTTCCTTGCTTTGTCTATCAAGTACTCTAAGCAATCTGTCTTCTCACTTTAGCTGTGCTATTTAAATAGTTTGGATTTTTTTCCCAGCTTACCCTTCACCATTAAAGCTGCAACTATTAAATCTCAAAAAAGAAGTCCAATCAAGGAAGAAAATGATCAGATATTTACAGAGCCTAACATCCCTGAACTTTCTGTTAATGACTTGGCTTGTATTTCTGTTCTTCATGCTCTTCTCACATATCCATTAGTTTCATTGTGATTTTCAGATGGGGACACAGAAACAGCAAGAACTGACTTATCAGGCAACTGTTTCAAGTATGGACACCAAAAATCTCCTGTGTATATCTGTAGGAATGTAAGGCACTGATTAGCACTAAATATGACACTCGTACAAAGCCCTGTAGCCAACTGGAAATGGCAACGTGTTTTGTGCTTTGGCAGAAGCAGGTTTCAAATTATGCTCTCACAAGACATGCTGAGTACACCTCACACCTTTACTTGTAATGCATGTTATTGCCCTCTTTTATGTGAAATCACATGATTGTGACTAAATGCCAGAACTTTGACATGAATGCCATGCAGCTTCTCTCTCTTGTAACCTTTTGTAGCCTTCTAAACAAGGCTGGTGCACTCCAATATTTAAGCATAGATTATTCCTAAATAACACCACAAAATGAAATTACATTGATGTTCACCTTAATTCTACTGTTCCACTGTTATCCTAATGTAAAATTCTGATAGTCTATAAATCAAAACATGTTAAAGCATATGATCCTCTATCCATGTTGGTAAATAAGTTAATATAAGATAGGCATATCTACTATCTGCTTGCTGCTCTATTTGAGTGCTATGTGAAACAAGATAGTCATTAACAAGTTAGAAGTAAACCAACAAAAAATCAGTACAAAATAAGATGTCTACTTATATAGCATGGTATGTGGGATCAAGAGAGAAGTTTAAAGTATTTTTTTAAAATATTAAAAATACGAAACATATTGCTCTTTAGGATCTGAGTTTGGGTGATGCTGTAAGTGAGACCTACTTTCTCATAGTACTTGATCTCGTAGTCCAGAATTGCTCCGTGGGGAAAGTCCGGCTCTTGCCAGGAGAGGGCAATGCTGTTTTGGGAAGCCCAGTCCTTCTTTACCATACCTATCAAGGAGGGTGCTGAAAGGGAAAAGGATAACTAAGGGTTAAAGATGAAGCACATGGTTTATCTGTTCAACCTACTGTCATTAGGATACCAACCTGAGGTAGCTTTGAGTGACCTCCAGACAGAAAAGCATGTCAGATGGCAATTGTCAGGGAAACCATAAAACCTGGAATGAATGTCTCACATACATACTAGTAACTCCTTTGTTAAAGTGCAGAGCAGCTTCTGAAAAACTGCTATATACAAAAATACAGAAAGATCACCTGTGCCAGTCCTCACTGCCAGCTGTGTGCAACCAGGTTGCACTGCTGGCTCTGAGGATATCATGTCCAGAGCAGAGCCACATTTCAGAAACAGTAAATTCTACATTCACGATAATCTTCACTAAACGTTGCAATTCCGCTGTGCAAAATGTACATTCAGTTTACTCTCTGGGGTAAAAATAAAGTAACACAGATGCTATGAATCCTGTTTCTGCTAGCTGGAATGGCAGCACCAAGGGCCTAGGCAAAGTAGCTGTGCACACAGAAGAGTCAGCTTGTTAAGAGAAGGCAGGGACTAGGTTATGGGCAAACCTTGGGTACCCTCAGATCTACCTGCTCTAAGTGCAGCACAGCAGGAAAAAACAACTTCTATCAGCTTTTGGAAGGGGCTCAACATGGCTGGATGCACGCAGGAGCCAAATTATCTCACTGTGCGGTTAACTAATTTTAAGAAACAGAATTTCTGCCATTTCGGAAAAGAAGGTGCACTGCTTTCTATGCAGTAATTTCAAATCGTGCAAAAATTCCATTGTAGAAAACAATCTTTGCTTATTTTATTAATCTGGTCAGGAATGTAAAAGGAGGTATAGTATTTTCCAGATATTCATGCTATTCTAACAGTATTGACGTGCAGCTTTCCTAAATATTACAACAAAACCAGTCATGTTGTTCAAAAGTCTTGAAGACAACCGAGTAAACTGAACTAGCTACCATAAAAGGACAGCTTTTGCTATTTGTCTTTCCTCTAACAAATACCAGTTTAATATACACCTTCCCCCATTTCTCTTATGAATCTTACTTAGCCTATTCTAAGCTTCCAAGGAGCTGTCTCCTAAAAATAACACACTTTTTGACTTTTGTTTTTATCTTTTGAATGAGACAGTGTCCCTAGGAAAATAAGAATCTCCCTCCAGTCACAAATTTCATGCCTTAGCTTTAATTCCTGTAAATGTATCAGGAATTTTAAGAAATGAAAACAATAAATAAATTCTAAAATGCAAACAAACATTAAAGAATATAAAAATGGTTGTTTTCCTTTGAAAAAAGGGAAATTCTAGGCACAGACAGGCACATAACAATCTCTCTTATCGTGACTGTGCATTTATCTGACAGAGAAAATAAACTTCCATCCACTGTCAATCTTCCCTGTGGATAACTGTTCTATGGTATAATAGTCAGACTTCTCTAATGTGGAAAATACCCAACCCAACATGTAACACTAAAGGGAAAAAAACCAAACAACTCTACAAAAACTATTTTGTGGGCAAAACAGAGCTTACACAGGAGACTGTCCTACATCTGTGGTTATGCTATTTTTTTAAACTACATGCCTGATGCAATGAAATGAGAGGAAAAAACAGTTCCTGCCATATTGAATAAACAATTAACCTATTTTTCAGGAAGTCCTTAAACAGCCTAATGTAAGTTAATGAATAGACCAAGACACAAATAAACAAATAAAAAACATTCACAGGTTCTGGGCCAAAATGTTATTCCTGGGTATGTATAACTACTCCCTCAGTTAAAATGAAATTTTTACTATTGAAATTGAGGATGGAGCTGAGCTGTTGTACTATTTCTCTGAGGTAAATTCTGCCACTCCAAGCAGAGAACAAAGATAGGTCTGTTTAAATGAAAATGGGAGCTAGGGAACATGGATTTGTATTTGCTAAATATGGATCAAGGGCCTAGGAGTGCATTGCTTATAGACATTTGCATCCTATTTGTTGGTTTGAGTCATTTACTGCTATTGAGCTGTGATTTACAGGTGAGTTTGAGGGAGCTATAGCAACTGTTCAGGTATGTCTGGTACATCCTGCATGACTGCTCATGGGTGATTGACATCTGCTGGGCCACCTTCTCCAGCACATCATGGCTTCATCTTACCTCATTTGGGGGTTCACTGGTCAGACAATCAAATCCTTGCTAAATGACTGAGGTTGATTACAGAACATACCAGGTTAAACTGTAGATATAATTATATTCTTGGCCTGTCTAGGATTGTTAAATACACTCCTCCAAATTATGACCCAACCTTTATAAGCTTTTCCTATGTACCACATCATGCATTTTTCTTCGGGTTCTTATTTCCAAATTTATACAGCAATTTATTTGTGTTCTCAGCCTGAGCTCATCTCAGTAACTCTTCAATTTGAGTAAGTTCATGTCAAAATACAGTCCCAGTGCATGAGTAGATCCTTTCAAAAGTTCAGTATAAGAAATAGCTCAAGTCTTCTTCCAGGAAAACAGCTCAGTACCAAATTAATGTGTTTGACATGCACTTGTGAGAGAAAACCCCACACAGCAAGGCTCACATTAAACCTGTAGCACTGTGCCAGCACTGCAGCCTCTAAATCAAAATGCAGAGTTGTGTATATAAGGCTATGAATACGAGAAACATATTTGTGTTTGCATTAGGGTACTGGGGGAAAAAAGTGTCCTTAACAAAAAACCATGAAAGAGCCAATGCTGACTAATTCTTTAATGTTCAGGATGATCCTATATTTGTCATACAAAGGTCATCTATTCATATCTCAGAGGAGAGAATGACCTTTAGGAAAAGGAATCCAGTCAGAAATTTGTTGTACAAAGAAATAGGCAAATAAAGCCAAGTAATTAAAAGCTGCAGCTAGCTCAGTTTCTGCAGAGAAATTTCAGCTTCTTACAACAGTTTCTCACTAGAATAGAAGTCATTCAAACCCTACAGATCCTATCCATTTGTTGTTAAAACTCCTTTTAACACAGAAATTGCAAGGTAAGTAAATCCTATTTGCCCATTTATAGAAGCTGATCTAATGTTCCTATGATGAATCAATGGGAAGTTCTTTTAATTAGTAGTTTCAAAGCCAGTAGCTGCAGGAGAGCTCTAATTTGGCAACCCAATGAAACTATTTGAAAAAAAACAAACCACAAAACCAAACAACAAATTCTTAGAAGTGTAGCATGGCTTTAATCACTTGAATGGCAGCATTTTCTTACCATTGGTTCTAGGCTGAAGGATGCTTTCTGGCTCTTGAGCTCAGTGCTGATCTCTGTTTTGTACTGAGGATTCTTTGCACCATCTGCTCTCTATGTTTTCCTCTACACTGTTCTAAATTTCTTGAATTATGATGTGTCATCTACAATGCTGTGAGTTCCTTATTTAATTTAGTCTGCTAAGTTTCCTTGTCTTTTAAGTTTCTGTTAAGTTTCTTTATCTTCACTCGCAAGCTTAGGAAGCGTGGAGTAGATGGATAGACAGTGGGGTGGATTGAAAGCTGGCTGAAGGACAGATCTCAGAGGGTTGTAATAAATGGTGTGGAGTCCAGTTGGAGGTCTGTAAGGAGTGGTGTTCCCCAGGGGTCAGTACTGGGTCCAGTCTTGTTCAATATGCTCATCAATGACCTGGATGAAGGCATAGGGTGTACCCTCAGCAGGTTTGCTGATGACAGAAAACTGGGAGGAGTGGCTGACACACCAGGAGGCTGTGCTGCCATCCAGCATAACCTGGATAGGCTGGAGAGATGGGCAGAGAAAAACCTCATGAAATTCAACAAAGGCAAGTGTAGCGTGATGCCCCTGGAGAGGAATAACCCCATGTACTGGTACAGGTTAGGGGCTCATCTGCTGGAAAGCACCTCAGTGGAAAAAGACCTGAGTGTCTGGGTGGACAGCAGAATGACCACAAGCCAGCAATGTGCCTTTGTGGCCAACAAGGCTAATGGCATCCTGGGGTGCACCAAGAAGAGTGTGGCCAGCAGGTCAAGGGAGGTTCTCCTCCACCTCTACTCTGCCCTGGTGAGGCCACACCTGGAGTATTGTGTTCAGTTCTGGTCTCCCCTGTTCAAGCACAGGGAACTTCTGGAGAGGGTACAGAGAAGGGCTACAACTCAAAAATGATTAGGGGACTTGAACATCTCTCTTACAAGGAAAGACTGAGAGAGCTGGGTTTGTTTATCCTATAGAACTGAAGGGGGATCTTACCAATACTTACAAATACTTAATGGATAGGTGTCAAGGAGCATGGCACAGGTCTTTCAGTCGTTCTCAGTGACAGGATAAGAGGTAACAGGCACAAATTTGAACATTGGAAGTTCCATCTAAATATACGGAGGAACTTCTTCACATTGAAGAGCACTGGACCAGGCGGCCCAGGGAGGTGATAGAGTCTCCATCTCTGGAGATATTAAAAATCCACATGGATGCCATCCTATGCAAGCTGCTCTAGGTGAACCTGCTCTGACAGGGGGGTTGGACTCGATGATCTCCAGAGGTCCCTTCCAACTCCTAACACTCTGTGATTCTGTCTTTTCAAATTTATGCTGAATAATGGAAGTTCATGCCTTAATTCAGAGTGAGCTTATTTTAGTCTAAATCTCTTTGGCTTCTCTTTTTTTTTTTTTTAAACCCCTGTTTTCATACACTACACAAAGGACAGAAAATGTGTATTTTAAATTATGATCGTATTCCAGTGCCATTTCTCTAGAGATTTCCTTTCTGGATTTGACTTCCATTATCTGTAACTGTTTGATTTCAAAGTAAGTGATCTGTAGGGTTTCTGAAGCCATCTTTTCCTTTAGTACAATTTCTAATTTTCCAATTGCTTATTTCTTACTGTTTAAAGGAAGCAAAGAATTGGCAGCATTTTTCCTCTGGTTTCCAGGGTTGAACAACTTTGATGTGGTGTCTGTTCATTATGAAGAAGCTTCAGACCCAACAGTAGCTGATTATAGAAGCTCATCTGAAGTCTGTCTGTACAAGGAGTACTCTACCCTTCTGATATCTCATTTCAAATCTTATTTCTTTGGTGAAGTGAAACAGCTTAATGGGGCTTTACTGGTTAGCAGAACCGGCCCTACCAGGTATGCACAATCAATTTCTTGTTACAAAATCCACTATCCAAAAAAAAGAACAGATCTGTGATTGTCATCCTCTTCCTTCCTTCTCCTCCTGCATTGTGTCTGTTTTGGCAAAGCTAACGAAGTGCCAACACATACAAATCTAGAGGGGTGGGAGTGGAAGGGGGATCTGAACTGTATACATGTTGCCATGAGGACTGCAACTTCACTCCTTTGGACACCACCCTCATGAGAAAGCTGTGGATCTCAATGAGTAAAATACTGCCATTTGGGATTAGTTAGACATTTCTATACCTCTACCATTACCAATAATAAACTGAATTCCATATTACATGCTATTTCTTCCTCAAGACCCCTACCTGCTTCAGTGTAGAGGAAAGAATACTCACTAAGACATAGAGCTTTATCACATGTTTTCCAAGTTGGAGTTTCCCAAGAGGAGGGAATTTAGCCCAGCTCCCTGACTCTTCTGTCTCTCCTACCGCAGCCACTTCCCAACTGCATTTCAGGGAGAACACTCACTGAGGCCCAAAGAGAACCGTGCTTCTCTTTGAAATCTCATTAATCAATCCCTTCCAGTTTCATATGATCTAGTTAGAGGAGGAAACCTGCTTTAATATCCTGTAGGGAGGCTGCATTCATCTTGTTGGGGAACAAGTTCTTTCATTAAGAGATGGGCAGTTGGAAGTGGAAGAAATGTCAGCGCTGTGAAGACAAATTTACATTGACTTGGGTTTCATGTCTATGTTGGTCAGAAAACTAAAGACAATTGGGTTTCTGTTCATTAAGAGAAAAGGATGTTTTCAAGGTTATATCATGGATTAACAGCATGCATTCACTCACACAGTAAACTATGCTTAACACTATGAAAGCTATGGTTATCTAATCATCCAAACTCATACAACAAAAATTAATGAAACAGAATATAGTATAGGTACATTTATTTTCAAATGTTTTCTCCTCTTACTTAATTGCAATACTAGAAAGTTTTTTTGTAAACTACTGATAGCATTAGATTGAATGGAAAAAATGTTTCTCTTTATAAATACACCTATACTTTAAGAAAAAAACACAACCTTTTTTGTCAAACACATATATATGGTATTTGTAATTGTTAATGATAAAGATGTACTGAGGTCCAATTCTTCAACATTTTTCTAGATGGTAGAAACAACCTTTGCACTTTTTTCTGCACCAGAAAATGCTATTGTATTTATACAGTGTTTCACCAGCTTAAGTTCTGTAACTATATTAGAATTTCTACTGGATACTGAGTAAGATTTTATATTATACACAGCAATAAATGAATTCAGAAATTTTACTAATAATCCCATACTTCGAAAAATTTGTTATTTCAGGGCACAGTAAGAAAAATACTGATTTTACTTCTGATTCTAGGAACTCTGTAAGAAAGATAATAAGCAATACAAAGATGTTTTCGTAGGGGAGAACTCTTAGTAAGAGAAGTTCAAGTAATGAAAAAACATTTCCTGATCAATAATAATGCCTCCAGTATTATTAGCATTTGAACTATTTACCAAGGAAGGGAGGCAAAAAGCCTTCAACCTCCATTGCCAGGACCATGCATGACACATACTATCAGTCAACTGACAAGGATATGGTTGTGCTGTCTATCACCTACAGCAGTTTTCATTCCTGCAATACGATTATTAGTTCTTTAGCAGAGATGCATTTCATCCTTTTTTTCTTTTATGCTTGCTTGTTAATCTTTCTGTTGCTATCTTTGCAGGAGAAGGGATAAGAGATCATTTTATGAGTGAGGAATATGATATGGGTTCAGGAGACTTGTTTATATTCTTTTCTGGTTGTGCTCTAGAGATTTTCTTTAATCTTTTGACTGAGCTATCCTAACATATAGTATCTTCCATCATTTCCAATATGTGAGCAATTTCGTGTTAATAGTGTGTGAGTGTCTCTTTATAAAAGACCAAAAACTAAGCACAAGTTGACATGAAGAAATTGGGTAATATGAACATAAGTTAAACTGTTACAAAAAAAAGTTCATAACCCATTTCTCTGTATATTAAAACTGCCACATGACTGAAACATCTTGGATTTTATGCTGAATTCAGTAAGAATTATTTTTCTTACCATACAAGGCTGCTTCCAGTTAGTACAGTGACTAGATAAGATAGTTGATTCTTTACATAATAGTGTCTTATCTTCTTAATCACTTCGGTTGTAATTCACAATAACAATGCTTAGATAGGATACTATTACTGGCACTAACCTTGGGACTTCAAAGTTGAGCATGGAGTCTTCTTCACACGGCATTAAAGCTAGCAAATTAACAAATTTGGGGTGAAAAATAATGTTTTTAATTTGTTTTCTTACACTAGTTCCCTAAAGATTTGCATTCAAAAGACACCACAACAGTATGCTTCTTTGGAAGTATGTCATTAACTGTAAGAGAGGTCTCCAGTAAGCTGTAATTATCATCTCTCCCTCCATTATAAATTCTTTCCCCTTGCAGGTTTTCTTTGCTTTGCTCAGAAATGGTGGATGGAAGCCATGTGAACTTAGAACCAATATCAAAAAAGCAGATTCTGCTACAGTGTTATGGGCTAAAGATCATGATAGACGGAACCATCAAATTTCCTCCAGGCTAAATGTAGATTCAACCTCATTTTTTTCCTACTACATTCCATAATGCAATTCATTCTTCCTTGCTGCTTAATTTCTCTCTTATCCATTGTTGATCTTATATATGAAGACAGTAATTATTCACCCATACAATTTTGCAACACTACGGATTTTCTTTCTTTTACAGAATGTGCTGCTATTATTTTGCCAGCTTGAGATGGAAAAACTCCTAGATCTTTACTTCCAACAGGATCTGCTTAGTCCCTTATTCTTCAAAATGGATTATAGTAGAAGACAGTTAGAAGCAACTGTATAAAATAAAGCCTTATCAGCTGTCAGTCAGTCTGTGTGGATGTTCTGTTCTCTCTGACAAGGTGTATTGTGAGGTATCTGGCATAATCTCTAACATAGTAAGTGAAAATATATTAACATTTTTCTTTAAATAACAGTAGCTAAAAACAAATCACAGAAATATTTTAAGGAATTACTTTATATGCTCTGTATTTCTGAAGGAAGTGGAATAAATTAAGTTCAACAAGCTTAGTGGAAGATTGTGATTCCAGGAAACATATGTAAACCAAAAAAATTTGCAAAACTGAAATGGACTGCCTGTAATATAAATGGAAATCATGTTAAAACAATGCCCTCTGACAGCCAGAGGAATTTGGGTTAAAATAAGCAGATTCTTGGCTTTCTTCCATTGCCTTTTATTGCTGCAGCAATAAAATAGCATTTTACTGCTGCAGCAGAAGGAGACATGAAGTGGCATAAAGACCTAATAGGTCACTGGGATTCCTGAGGAAACAGCTCTCCCAAAGCCAGAGCTTCTCTGTCCTTGTTTGGCAGAAGAAAACACTATGGTAGTGTGGCACTGGCATAGCAGCTCACAGCAGGTAGCAACAACATCTGTGGCTGAATGGCACAGAAAGAATGTGGCAACTGAGGAAATAAAGCCCTTCGCTCCATTTGCTTCTTCCAGGCATTTTGCTCTGGATCAGTAACAGACTATTTGATGACCCAGGGAAGGATGCAAGAGACCTCCCAGGCAAATTACCTAACTTCTATCACCTGTTACACTGATCATAAAGCCTGTTGTGGTATGTATGGCTAGGCTTCGCGAACAAAGATCCAGGGAGGGCTCCATCCACACTCCTTATCAGCGCCTCTTCCAAGCACGCTGATAAAAAGAGGNGCCTGTTGTGGTACCTATAGCAAAAGTAACAGAATACTCTGTTCTTAACCAGCAGATCTGCTGCTTTCACAAGCTTAAATGTCCCTCCTGACTCAGACACATACCATTTTAAACTGATGTGCATGCTCTCCTGGGGAACTATTCCTGACATATAGGATTCCTCTCAAGAAATAAGGCAGATTGTTTTATAGGGTTTCCATTTTAGGAAGTCTGTACTAAAAGAGAAGGAGGCGAAAGAAATTGGTTTATCAGCAGATTCAGACAGCTACTGTAATGTGTTAATCAGAGTGAAAAAAAAAAATGTGTTCCAGACAATGCATTATTCAAGTTATAAATATTGTGCCAGCATTCCTAGGTGCACTATGATGCAAGGACAACCTGTGGTGACACGTTTCTCTGAAGAACTTTGCTTTCATGGAAAACAGGGAAATTTCTATAATTGTATTGGAAATACAACTTGAGGTCAGGCACAGTCTGAAAATCACTTGTGGTCTCCTGTGGCCCCTGGGGCGATAACTGTGCCGACAGCAGAGGGAGCATTAAACTCATTGCCCACGGGAAAGTGTGGGGAGTGAAACCCATGTTCCTATAATCCTTGGATGGGTAGGATGAGCTCATTAGCCTTCTGGCAGTCATCATAGGAGAGGGACAACTCTGATTCCAAACCCGGGCAGATGGAGCTCATTTAGCCCTGTAAGGCCTTCCATCTAAGAGGTTAAACTTCCATCCTAAGGACCTCGCTGCCAGTGTCCAAGCTTGCTAGGCCCTGGCAGATGAACCTTAGGGCTAAAGGATGGGTCCAGCTCTGCACATGCTGTGTCTCACCTAAAAAAAATCCAATGCGCAGGCTCGAGGGTGCTATCCGCTATCCTGTTTTTATCAGCGCGCTTGGAAAAGGCGCTGATGAGGAGCGTGGATGGAGCCCTCCCTGGATCTTCGTTCGTGAAGCCTAGCCACCACAACGACGACAACTTGAGGTTAAGAAGGCATTGTTTATTGCAGCAAGGTGTCATTATGGAAAGAGAGCCATAACTAAATCTCATTCAGCAACAACTCCTCTAGGGTCAACTGGATCCAAGTTGTTCTACAGAACTTCCTGCTGCTAAATTGATCTCAGACGTTCGAAAATGAAATAAGCAGGTTAAAAAGCATTAGGAAATCTGCAATCTTTTCATGCCATTAATCACTACTCATCCTACACTGTAAAAAAGAGAAACCTAAAATGTCCTGTTCTTGTCTATATCAAAATATGAGACTACATCAGACTGCAGGTAATTTTCTGTCAAACAGTGTGTTACAGATCTCAAATAATTTAAAAACTGGGGTTTAGTTTGGGCAAGTTGTCTTGATTTCCTCTAGTTAGAGGGAGATAGACAATTCCAATATCACACTTCGTTCTGTGATTCAACTGTGAGTCTGGAGTTTGAATGGAAAGTTTGAGAAATTAGCATGTTCACACGGGTTATTTAAAGTTCTTTAGCAAAAGACCAATAAAAATCAAACACTAAGATCCCCTAATTCAGATCCATATCTCCTTGTAAGAAGATTTTACAAGGAATCACATGGAAAAGATGAAGGGTAATAGGTATAAGTTTCTCCTGGGGAGATCCTGACTGGACACAAGAGGGCAATTTTTCACCATAACAACAACCAGTCATTGGAATAATCTCCCCAGGGAAGCCGTGGATTCCCTAACATTTTTAAGATTCACCTGGATGAGGTGCTGGGCCATTTTGTCTGGATCAGGCTTCTGCCAGGAAAAGTTGAACCAGATGATCTTTGAGGTTCCTTCCAATCTTGTATTCTATAATTCTACGATTCTCAGTAATTGGCAATAATCTTTGTCACATTCATCTTACAATATTCTGCAACAGGCAACTATCTCAAGTCCCTCTGCACTCAAACATATGGTGAACCCTCTGCACATGTAGCAATTCCTTGAATACCATTTAGAGGATGCAATACTAGCATAGCTAGGAAAGGGTCCTGACAAATTCAGATGTGTGCTCTCCAACTAGTTCTTTATATATACTCTTCAGAAAATAAGGAATAGTAAAATGTCATTAAAAAGAAGATTAGAAATATCATCAAAATAAATCATATAGAGTAGCTTTATAATAGTATTCTAAATGTACTCTTCTGCTGGCACAGAATAATTCTGATAACCTTTTGGAAAGGAATTAATGAAAACAAATGGGCTATTTATGTATTGCAGTTTTTCATCCTAAAACATACTTATCATTTTAAGGAACCCATATCAATTGCACTAATTTGCTGAGCCATCATGCTAACTCTGCCATAAATCAGAATTTTCTATGCTTCATTAATGAACATGATCACAAAGTATTTGTGGTGTTGACTTAACTACTTAAGCCATATATTTTGATTGAGTTCGCAACTGCTCCTGTTATGCAAGTTGATCTTCCCTGAATTGTCCTTCCAAAAAGTTCCACTTTAACTGAATGCACAAAATCTTGAGGAAGAAAGGCTGTTTTGATAATTGATTTATTTGCTCTGGCTTGAGAGGGTTAGGCTGTTCTAAGAATGAACTCCTCTAACTCTAACATCTCTGAGTTTGTTGGTGTTTATTTCCAGTCCTCACTTGCTGGTCAGTTACCATTATATTTACATGAGGGCATTCAGATCATCTACTCTCAGTTAATTTAGGCATCTAATTCAATGGGACCATCTAAGATAAGGAGCATCAGGACCCTCTTTAATAGTGCAGACAGATAATACTTCCAGATGGAGATGCAGAGCTCCCAGCTTAGATGCCTTAAGTTAATGAACACTTCACACCTTTGTTGGTGCTCCACCAAATAACTCAGTGTAGGAAACATACCCTCAGGAGGTGTATAGATTTTTGTCTTTTAGTTTTGCTTGCCCAGAGACAGATGACTGTCCCTTCCTCCAAAAAGTCCCTGCACTGTCAACTGTCAACAGTGAAATGAGATCTTAGAGAACAAAACAAAATCCCATTCCACAGGAAAAAATTTAGCAATCAGATTTCTTCTGAGGATTATATAATAGCACATCTTAAAAATATGATGATCTCATCCTGTCTGATGCATGCTCTGCATCACCTCTCAGCAGACAGACTCGAAAGACAGAGCTGAGGCACAAGGTGCACTCTGGTTCTTTTTGCAGAGATCAGAATGAGTAAGACAAATGTTGTTCTCCCCCCACCTAGGACCTGCTAATTGTTGGGTGCTTTCTCAAACACACCCTGCATCTCTGCTAATTCACCTTTTCATCTGGAAGCATCTCATTTACTATATGGTCCTAATTCATCCCTCAAGCACTGTGGTTACTGGAGCTGCACAACAGAACAGTGGTAGGAATATGGCTATGATGTGTGCAATTATATATTTAAAACATACTATCTCCATATTCATGCATCCATGTTATCTTTAAGCTGTGTCTTCCACATAAGCATACCTACACACAAATAACTGCACTGTCAGAGAAGCTAATGAATTTTGCTCATAAAATCATATAAATACGGAAAAACACTGAGTTGCGTTTCCTCAACCAGTAGAAACTTCTCACCTTTAGTCCACATTTCACAAAACCACCTTAGTGGGGTTCTTTTAAGATAACAATCACATTAACCCTAATGTATTATATAAACTTTGACATCACCGTGTCATATCTAAAATGATGCATTAAATACTTTGTAATGCAATCTTTTGCATCAGAACCTCCCATCATGTATACAAGTATAATCCTATTATAACACCTATGTATCAATTTCAAAGCTGTTGCTTTTTTCCATTTAAAACAGGTAGAAAGACAAGCACAGTGCTGCAGATTTGAAACTAACAATAAACATTATTACATGAAGTTTATGTAAGCACACAATTCTGAATACAAAAGTAATACAAAAGAGCTGATAGGAGACATTTATTAGCATTCTTAAGTAATGTGAACTAGCAAAGACAATAGCTAATATATTTCAATGTTTAAACAGCTTGACAAAATGATTAAGAAGGTTTTATGTCTTTAAGAATGATATATAGACAGTTTATATTCAGAATTACAATTTGTAAATACAATTGTTGTTATGATAAACACACAACTGGAATATTCACTTATAATTCTATTTCAACTGCTATATATGCACGGTTCTCAGTGTCTGAAACATGTTCATACTCTACACAATTAATTCACAAAGAATGAGTTCCTATATGTACATTGTTACCAAGCCATCTAAACCTCTTCTCTCATTAAGGTAATAAGGGAATGCAGTATTTTATCTCTATGAACAAAGGGAATTTACATATAAAGCAGCACTGTGAAAAAAAAAAATCTCAATAGAAGTCAGACTGGTATGTTTTCCATTTTCTGCAATGGAAATGCACCTTTCTAATTTCAGAATATAAGCACATGAAATCGGAGGTATTCTTATAATAAAAAATTAAATTAGGTTTCCTTCTATCTTTATTATTATTGTTCATTACTGGAGTCTAAAAATATAACCTTGCTTGAAGTTTTTATTAACATGAGATGATAGAAGTGGGAAGTCATTCCTTGAGGTTGGAGATGTGTGCTTCAATGTAAAAAGCTGACAGAAATGTAATCATCTTTGGAGAGACATGATCTCAAATGCACTACTTGTGCATGCATACATCAGTGTAGCTTATTTTGACACTTTTAAGGGTACCGTGGGTAAAGATGGCATGCTGTCAATGTGACCAGTAATAGCACACAGAAAACACTTCTATCCTTACTCTTCCTACCTAGAAACTATATTAGTCCCTTTCTGCCTCATAAGATCCTTGAAGACAAGGGTGTTTTCTCACTCAGAGAAATCTCAGCAGAAAATAAAGGGTTCATTATTTAATTGTAATTATCTATTAAAGTCTTTGGGTAAAATGAACAAAAAGTTCGTATAACTCAGCCCATAACTCTAAACGTTTTAATTTGGGAATGCCTATAGTGTCCCATGGGGGTTGCTATTCAGGTGCATCAGATCTCCCCCATCCCAGATTTCCCTTCTAGTTGTAAAGGAGGCAACTAATTCTTGGGATATCAGGCAATACTGATAAAGATACTGTCTGAAGGAGACAGAAAATGACAACATGAGAAAATTACAACTCTGATCACAGCCAAACTTCAGTTTTCAAATTTTTGTTTCTTAAAAGGAAAGCAAAACCTTTCCAATAAAAACAGACTTTGTACAGATAAAAATGAGCAATAAATCTAATTTTAATGGAAAATCTTTAGCCATCCTGGCTATGTTTACATCTGTAAGTTTTGTTCTTTCTCCCTGTGTCATATACTTGCATATTTAAATGTCAGAATGACAACAGATTTGCATGCTAGTGAACACACAGGTTCATCCTGAAACACTCAGGCTTTTATGGAATACATTTTTGAGACACAGGCAGAGTACATTTTCTAAAGAATTAAAAAACTCTGCAATCACAATGATGTACTAAAATCCTAGAGAATTTATACACCACAGTGATCAGGGATGGTTGCTTACAGCTAGCCTACTGAATTCAAACTAATCTCAGAACTCCACAAGCACTGCAAATGAGATATTTGATGAGTAAGTGGAATTTTCAAATTCAGATGAAAGTAAGAACATTATTCCTGAGACAGAACAAATCTAGCATTGCACAATTTAAGACATGGTAAAAGGAAGCTCTTAAAAGACGATGGAAGGAAAAACTAGGATTGCACATCTGAATTTAGTCAATGAGATCATAAAGATTAGACTATTACCAGGCCTGAATCTCAGATTTATCACATTTGGAAACACTGAAGTGAAGTGTAGACAAGATAAATACTACAAAAATACTGGAGGTGACACTGGCAGCCAATAAAAGTACTTCAGAGTGCTCCATTATTCACAATCCAGCAAGAAAAGCAAGCGTAAGAGGAAAAGGTCCTTTTCTCATAGAATCCAAGAGATAAGGAATTAAAGAACAGAAGGGAAAAGAAGGGATGATTTCCTACCCGAGGACATAAATTCTGTTTTCCTCTCACTCCTAGCAGGCTATCCCAGTGCTTGGAATATGTAACGAGATTAATAAAGCAACTTGAAATGATTTGAGACCATCTGTTTCCTAAATAACACATAAGCAGCACTGGTTACTGTTGGAATTATTTTGGACTAACTAAGTATCAGAAACATTGCTCTAACCAGAATCAGCTGAATACTGACCTTTCTGCATATTACAGTGAAAATGCCTTTCAAATAAAACAGCTTGGGTCCAGGATCCCTTCATTACAGTCAATGCTGTTTGTTTAGCAGCTGTAGAGCCTTACAACTGAAGGTATAATCTGTTACAATTAAAGATTAAAAGTACCAATTTTGAAATACATATATTTGGTCATACATCCTGGATTTTCAAATATACTAAGCTTCCACAGCATTCAGACAGAGTTACAGCTGCCCAGCTTCTCTGCAAATCAGGTCACAGGAAGCTAATTAGAATTTGGACCAGTGGCAGTAGACTCTGCATGTTGAGAGTGAATACATAGTCAGCTTTCCTTAAAGCTATTTCACGAAAGAAATGTGTATGATCTTTAAACTAATCTTTCCAGAGCAGCTCACCTAATTACACTGAGACTCTCAGACTTTTTACAGAAGTGGACAATTTATCCTAAGAGTTATTCTTCCAAAACATGGTTTGAGATAGATCCTTCTTCAATATAAAACCCTCCTGTTCTCCTACCATAACGAAGAAAATTATAGGGACACAAAAAGTTTGCTCTTATGCTTTGATCAAATATCAACAATGAGAAAAATCCACTCTATAAATTAACAGTTTCAAATACACAAGCTACATTGAAACACAGAAAAAGGCAAGAAAATTTAAAAGAAATTTTAATACAGGTCTTCACTGTAATTAGTTCGTCTACTGATCCAAAATAGGTGATCTCTGTGTGTGAAGGCAAATGAAAGAAAACTACTTCATTGTTACATAGCAGAATTTGGCCTTAATACAATCACTACTTCTCATCAGCTGCTTCACAAATTCAAAATTTTGAAAACAGATTCTGAGCAATGAACTGCAGCCAAAGTGCAGAGACATACAGGAATTTTGATATAGAATTCAGCAGAGAAAATTCACGCTGCTTTTTATTTGTCTCTAAAGAATGCTGAAACTACTCCTAATTTAATACTCTAGGAATATTAATAACAACTTGGAAATCATCAACAACCATGTGTTTCATCTCTGTTTAGTGATTGTTCAAAAAGAAAAAATTGTCTAAGTACTGTAGAGCTTTTTGCAAAATTAGAAAGAGTTTTTCTCCCTGATAGCAAAAGGTTTACACCTCCTAAATCTCCCAGTAACTGCTGGATCAGTACCATTGTTGATCTATTTTCATCCTTACTTTTTCCCCATAACTCCCTAAATACTGTTCATTGATTTATTGTTCAAATACATTGCATAGTCTACATTGCTATCACAACTTCTTCCCTGGGTACTGAAAGACCTCAGGTAGGTGAATCTTCCTGTTTCCAAGGCATGGCTGCAGCAAGCAAGCAGCGTGTGGGATGGGACCAGAAGGAGATGGGTACTTGCTCCTCTGCTGTGGGCAAACCACTGGTGGTAGCATGGTGACAGGTGACAATCAGCTGGGAAGTGCCTCTAGGAGGAATAGCACCTCAGCCAGCAAAGTGTCACTGCGTTTCTGCTCAGCAGCCCCAGGGAAATCCTTCTGAACAGATCTGTGACATGATGCTCCACCCTCATAGATCCTCTTGCAAGATAGTGGTGTTGACTTGTGCTAAGAGAGGATTTAAGTTCTTTATAATATGTACCAAGATAAATATGTATTGAAGAAACCTCTCTGGCTCTACCAGAACCTATGTGAAAACAAAACCTGTCCAGAATGTTCTTACTTTTGATATCAATTTTATATGACACAACAGGCACGCCTCTCTTTTGTCAACATAGCATTTATTTTTATTCATCCTATGCTGTAAAGAATTTTAAATTGCCTAGGATAGGAGGGTGGGGTTGGGGAGGGAAAGGGCATTTTGTTCTTCATGGCACCATCCAGGTGGCCTCTTAGCAGCAAGTTGGCTCAAGCATGCATTCCAATCTCAAACTGTTTTGTGTGTGCTTCCGTGCATACTAAGCAAATCCTGTTGTCCTTTTCCAGCTCTACCAGCTTTCAATCAACAAATTGCACTTTGGCATGAACAGAAGGTTTAAGATGGACTTCTGCCACCCTGTCAGTCCCAAGCTAAATAGCTATGAACATATGCAGAGATTGTGTTGTTCATTTTCAGGGTTTTATGATGTCACATTTAATTGTACTAAAAGTGCAATTGATGGAAAGTGAGTTACAGAGTGGCTAGGCAGTAGAGCAGATATACAAGGTCATTCAAGAAGGACTACCCATTACTTCAAATTACCACCCTTGAGGAGAAAACACAGTCCATGCCACGATGGAGCTCTTTCTCTGACACCTCACCCTTCAGTTTCATCCCAAAGGCCATCTTTGTTTTCTTACAGATAACATTTCCCAGTTAGAACCTGCTAGCTTAAGTTAGCATGACTGCCATGTCTAACCATAATTCATATATGTGAAGCATGCTACTGCTGATTCTATTCATTTTAAGAAAGGTGATTGCATACAATGCTTTTGTACATTCACAGACTTGTGTTTCTGCCCCATTTGACAGTGATGAAAGACAGATTCATGTTTTCATTTTAAATCACATTAGTGTTCTCTTTTAATTTATCTTTTACTTTCATAAATCTGCATTAAATTACAGTCTGACAAAATTTGTCAAAAAAGAGCACAACTTGCTTAACAGTTTATAGGGTTTGGCAACATGGCAATGTTTGCTTCTATAATCTTATTTGGCTGTCTTGGCATTCATGAACAAGTATTAGATGGACACCATTAACTAGACCAGAGGTCTATTAATTCTTATGGGGACCAGCAAGATTTTATTCAAGATAGTTCATGACTTTTCTTGAATCAGCTGCTGACTGCCAGAGAGTCACCATCACAGCCTCCTTACTTTTCAAGTGATACTTGGTGAGCTAGAAGGAAAGCATTGCCCTCCCCATTTACAACGGATGTACATTTAGGTGAGATGGAGTCAAAAAGGCATTCACTAAGGAATGCTTGATCCAGGACTTCTTCCAATCTAACTTAGCAGAAAGTCAGACTTCCTATTCAAAGGAATATCTGCCCTAAGCGGAAGTGCCAGCTATTAGCTCAGCCCTGTGTAGCACTGCCTTGCACCCTGACACATTGCCTTACAATTGCCTTACAGAGAAAAAGGTTTACATGTCTGGCCCATCCCTTCAGAGGAGACTTTTCTGCCCCTTCATGACCTCCTTCCAAATTCCAGGTCTCTTGCTGGTAAGGACTTTTAAAGAAAAGCCTTGAGACAATTTTTTCTGTGCAGCAAGACTTTATATTTAATAAATGTATGCTGTGATGCTGTATGTCATGCTCTTTTTTTGAAGCCATAGCAGACATTTCTTCAAGCAAGAATGTAAAAAAATCTTTCATTTTCCTCTTGAAGACATGCGAACATTATGTTGATCAGCAAATAGGGAAGAAAAGAAAAAAGACTTATATTTAACTACTTGTATTGGTCAAGAAAAATCTCAGAAAGTAGGTAAGTTAGGGCCCTTCACCTTGTATTTTTGCGCTGGAATTTGGTGCTGAGAGGCTGATAAATGAATAGAATAAATACCATATTTACATATAGGAAAATGATGGCTTCTGTTCATATTGCCTTCAATCTACAGTCTCAAAACTGCTAATCTAATAAATGTTACGGAATGAAAAAGGTAAATTTGAACTGGAGAGCAGTAGCAATATTATTTACAAACACTTTATCTGCAGAAAAATGCCAACCGTTTTGTCAGGAATGACTCAATATAACTAATTCAAGTAGCTCTACTTTGAAATATTGTCCAATGGCTTCCAAAATAGACCATTAATTGTCCTGAAAAATATGAAAAGTGCAAAAAAAAGCAAGAACATGATTTACTGGGTAAATTTAATAATGTAACTGGTAACACACTGCATGGTTGCAGAACACCCAGTAATTACAAAGAGCAGAGTAAATTTCTCTTGTTCATTCTGTTGTCATCCTCTTTCTTCAAGATCTGGCATAAAGTATATTTAGTTATGAGTGGCTGCCTATAAATCTCATCATAAGAACTGCTCCTTATAATCTAAATTGCTGAGGTAACATGTTCATTTAACAAACCATTTTTATCTGTGTGCTGTGTAAATCACTTTTACTAGATTCAAGTACTATGGGGCCTTCAAGAGGACCAATCAGTCAGTGGATACACTTGCTGGAGGCTTTACTGTTTTTTAAGATGGGACACAATGATTGCATGACTGTCACAACTTCCTAACTGATAAGAGCTCAAGTCAGTGCTGGATGTATCCAGCTCTGTTTTTCTTTCCTCATTCTTTGTCAATGCTCATCTCTGACTTGCAACACTTAATTTTTGTAGTAGATACATAGTTTCTAGTATTAATATGTTTTCCTGCAAAATGTTAATTTCAGAGGACTCAAGTATTCCCCACCCCCGTTTCCAGCTCACATACAGTTTCAAAGGCATCCACTCCCCTGTATCTTACAGCAGTACAGTGACTTGGTTTCTAAGATGCAATCTGCTCAAGAAATGGCTAGAAACAGTAATAGTAGTAGTAAGATCCTGGAATAAGAAAACATTTGAATGAGAAATATTTGGAATTTATCAGCATTGACAGACATCATTAAATGCAAGCTTTAAAATAATAAGACACAAAACTGCTTTATATTGCTTTGTTTTTCAGAGGATGCTCCCCATGCACTTCACAAAAAGGTATTAAACAGAATCACAGAATCGCAAAGGTTGGAAGAGACCTCTAAGATCATCAAGTCCAACCATACCTATCACTGACATACCACTAAACCATGTTATTAAGTACCACAAAAAAATGTTTCTTAAATGTGGGGGACTACGGCAGGTCCGGCAGTCTCCCGGTGGGAGGTATGGAGTCAGAAACTGACCCGGAAGTTGTCAGAGTCAGCCGTGGGAACAGGAAGGAGTGATCACAAGAGTTTGGAGGACTGACCATACAGTAGTAGTTTTGCAAGTAAGCATGACTTGGCAATATGCAAATGTTAATCAATAGAACATTATTATGGTTGTAAGTAACCAGTTGCTAAGTGACACCAGTCCTGGAGAAAGAGTATATAAGAATGACTGAACTCAATAAAACAGGATATTGTCTTCTTCCTGCTTCTTCGCTGCTCAAGCAGAGAGTGTCTGTGTCGTTTGTCCGCCTCAATGATGACACTTAAACACCTTCAGGGACAGTGACTCCACCACCTCCCTGGGCAGCCTATTGCAAGACTTAATAGGCTTAACATTCCTCAGCCTAAAAGAAAGCAATAAAACTAGTGCAAATATAAAACTACCAATAAAAATGATAAAGGTTGGTAGTGTCACTTAATTTTCTGATAGATAGACACTCTGACTAGGTGCTACCTCTTAAGTAGCAGTTCTGTCATAAATCACAGAACCCCAGAATGGTTTGGGTTGGAAAGGACCTTCAAAGATCATCTAGTCCCAAACCCCTTGCCATGGGCAGAGATGTCTTCCACTAGATCAGCCAGAATGCTATGGATGAAGAAGAAACACTGTCTGAAATGGCTAATCTTCACTGGAGTCAAACTATGCTGATTGGTTGGAGTCAGAACACAAAGATGTCCCTTGCATTGGCCTTGTTCTCCACTTTAATACAAGTTCAGCCTCAAATTCTGCTACCTGTAATCTTACCAAAGCAATACAGTCACTAAATCTTTATGAAGAGAAAACTTTCCTACATTAGCAAGTCAGTAAATGTGCTATTATTTCCACTGGTTATTGATTAGCTTTCACAATGTTCTTGAATTTCCACTTTGCTGTGCCAATTCCAAGGCTTCGATAATTTATGAACAAATAAATCATGTTCAAAGTCTCATTCTGAATGGACTTGCTATCTAGCCTCTTATCAAGTGTAAAGGAATGAGGAAGATTTTTGTGGGTTTTTACAAAGAAATCTTTACTTAACATCTATTAAATTGTTCTTTAATAAATGTATTTTTTGGTTTGAAAGTGTATGCAGGTTATTCAGCTAGCTGTAACTTTGCTTCCAGATTAAACAGCAAAGTATTCAGAAACGAGGATGTTACCAATATTAATGGAACAGTGCCACAGACAACTAGGGAGCTCAATTTCTATACGGATTATCCCTAATTAAACATCTATATGGCTTGACAAAAACTGATGCAACTCTGAGTACAATTAAAGGGTTGGGGTTTTTTTACAAAGAGTAAAGAAACATCAGTCTATACCTTTGAAATCTTAAGATAAGAAACTGAATAATCTCATCCAAGGGCTAAATACTAGGTGTACTGGAGCCAGCAGTTCATAAAATCTTATATTTCAAATTTAGATTAACTTTTACAGAATATTACATTCTTATTTGCTTAGGGGCATCTTTAATGTCATGAGAATGTTAGTAGGAATTAATAAATGAAATTCTGAACCACATACACTGAAAAAACCTGGGTCCTAGCAAAGGTATTGAATGAGATGATGAGGACATAGGAACTGGACAAAGCTCTATGCAGCTACCACAATGCCCAGGTAATGCTAGACACATACTAGACAAAGAACAGGGAAGACTTTCAAAAATTAATAAATCAAACTTCATCCTCCCAAGATAATGCCTTCTTTGAAATGTTTTATCATGGCTCTTTTGACAGCTTCTGCTTGCATAAATCAACACCTTAATTTCAGCTCCTGCACAGCATAAGTAAACCATACACACTTCACTATTTCAAAGGGCATTTCTCATACCATGTTTATCATCTTACCCACACACTGTGGGAAACACACCAAAGTATGAAGAACGGAAGAAACACGCTTTAATGATGAAGCTGAAGGACAACACCAGAGAAGCTGAATGACATGTTGACCTGGACTGAGTTTTCTGTTAAAGATGAGCTCACTTTCTTATCCCTGCTGGCTTAATGCTTTCTGGATGACTCATCCCAGCAAAGGGAGTCAAACCAGTTTTTCTGCATTGTTGTGGTAGTTTCAGTTCTTTTGTTTTCCCTGCCATGTGCTGTAGCACATGGCCTCCACAAGCAGAGTCTTGAGTTAGCCCCTCCTTTGTCCTAATGCTATTGGATTGTTGCCCTCAGCTTCTTCCCTAGTGGCTAGCCCACCTGAGACCCTTCCCCTTCCTGTGTTCTGACCCAGCCTCCGACACAGGCCCCCTAAAAACCCCTTGCTTTTGAATTAAACTAGCTCTTGCATCCTGACCTTCAGCTTCGTCTCTTCCTTCTGCACCCCTTCGGCTTCGGAGGCAGGCGGGGAGCACTCCCCTAATCCCCTCAAGGCTGCAACAATTGACCCCAACACTTCACTATTTCAAAGGGCATTTCTCATACCATGTTTATCATCTTACCCACACACCTTCCACCAACACATTTAAAACACAGGATTTCTCTGCATGAGACCTATCTACCCATTCTCACTAACCCTGAGGGGAAAATTTCCAAGTAATGTCAAGATAACAATGCCCATTATGGAATAACACACTGGGAAGGACAGCAAGAGATGAGCATTTCAGTAAATGCTGAAGGTAATAAGCAGCAGATAGTCTCAGCTTTAGCTGTGTTGTTGGGTAGGACAAAGATGTGGTGTCTACTATAGGCAACTGTGATGTAAGGAGAGAGCTGACTAAATGAATTAATTCTGTCAGATGCAGAAAATTCAGTAAAAAGAGATGAAAAAGTGAGTGGTATGGTCTGGCAATGAAAAGCACTTTTTGGATCAGATCTGTAGATAAAGACAATTCCATGGGCCAGAGCTCAAGCACAACCTGCTGCAACTGGGGCAGCACCAAGGCACAAGTGGGTTTCCACACCAGTGACTGGTCATGGGCCCTCTGGCTGTTTCAGGAACCAAGTAAGTAGCTGCCACATGATTCAAGGGCAGCTACACTTCCTGGAGCAGGGCTGCCACAAGAGCTGCTGTATAATACAGACCCACAGCAATGGGAGAAAGCAAGGCTGTTACAGGCAATCTCTCTGGGTTGTGCTCAAAGCCACCTCTCTTCAGATTCCAGTCCCAGTGTCAAAATGAAATCCTAAAGATGGAGAGAGCCTCTGTAATTTCCTGGTGGCCAGCTTCCCTCTGCTTTTTGAGGTGTGGCACCCATCTTGCATCTTTTGATAGGTGACACAGTTTGGTGTGTGGTTCTGAGGGTTTGGTGGGATATTGATGCAATGAACAAATAGTTTCAGCAGACATCCAGCACTTTAAATGTGCACTGTGTTTGGAAACTCCTTGGCTTTCAGTCACTTGGTACATCTGGAGAGTAAACAGGAATGAAGTTGAAGCAGGCACTTACACCATTTCCATATCATCAGGTTCAAGTTCACATTGCTGCTTATTTTTCTATTGAGCTCTGATGACAAGTTGCCATTCAGGTTCCTACTCCTCTTGTGCCCCATGCGTGTGTTGACTATAATTCTAATTTTAGGTACTGAATAAATGTCAAGAAACACTGTTATTTCTGTAATATATACTGCCTTAGTATGTTCCATGCTTGCTTTCTATTGCTTTCCCATCACATAGTGTGGTGTTGCATAAAGGCTTTTATCCCCAGAGAGCTTTTCTTCATGAAATGTGCTGAGATGCTGGATATCTATCCAAAACACTGCTACTATCTTTGACTTTGATACAATTAGCTACTCAGTAAAAAGGCACATTGGAATACAGTATGAGAAAAATGAAAAATACACTCAGTCAGTTCTGAACTGAATCAGTGTCGACGTGTTTTGCCAACTGTCTGAAAAAAAGATAAGTAGCACACCATTTCAAATATTACTCTTTCCAAACAATAAAAAAACCCTACTTTAAAACGGACATTTCCAAAATTATGAATCTTGGATTAAATCATGTGAAATGTCAAAAAGAAGAGAAAAAGAAAAATCAATAGCTGTGCAGATGAAGCAATGTGAGGTCAATTGTACTGTACTGCCAGTGCCAGGCCACCCATGTCTTTTTCACAGCAGTATTTTTAGAGTGTACAGCACTTGAAAGACATTAGAGATTAGTTTTCAAGACTGAATCCCCTCTTAACAATCAAAATATTAAGCATTTCCTTTTTAGAGACTGAAGCAGAGGCATAATAAAATTGCACATTTCCAAAAACAAACTACTGCATCCTTGAGACTAGCACCAACACTATCCTTAGCGAAATGCATGAATTTTCCTTTGAATTTCATGTATTTTTCCTGCCAGGTAAATGAAAGCTTTAAGTAGAGGGGGGAAAAAAGGCTTAGACATCATCACTGCATTTGAAATGTCTCCTTAGCCTGCTGCTAACACTTTAATGACAAAAGCCAGTATTTTCCTTTGAAAGTCATAGGTGTGGTGTAAGTATACTGGAGAGTACTACAGCAGCTCCCCCCCACCTAACTGGGGCACATTCTGAAGGAGCACACATCTCCCACTCCCCGGCTATGTGGTTAGCTGAAGGTGGACACTCAAGCTGTCTTGAGCCTATAATGGAGGTGCCCAAATGTAGAAAATATGAATATGCCTCACACTATATTTCAGTGTGCATGGTTAAGAAGCAGACCTAGCACATTCAATTTTCTTTCATAAACTAAAATCTATTTTTTTTTCTAAATTTATTTTTAAAGTTGAACATATTATTTGTGACTACTCTGGGTCTCAGACATATTTACAGTGAGATGACATGAGCTCACATTCATATCCTTAACACTCAGTACTCTGCATGTACCCAGGCAGCTTCTGCTCCACTGTCATGTGGTTTTACAGGCCCAAATACAAACAATCAAACACACTGGGAAAAATGACTGAGAAGCTGCTGAATACTGACAGGTACCTACAAATAATGAAGGATAAACAGCAAGTTGCAGGCACAGTTTGAAAATCACTTGTGGTCTCNGACGATGACAAAACAGCAAGTTGGAAAACCTCTCATTGTTCCAGAGCAGTACACCTGTAGTTACTGTTTTTACTTAGGTTTAAAAAGCTTCTAAATTAAAACACAACCCAGTCATGGAATATTAGCAGAACTGTTTTTAATGCAACACTTTTTTCAGGGAAAAACAGTATAACTGGGTTACTCATGGATAATTCTTTAAGAGGGGACTGAGAAGAGAGAAGCTTTTGGCTTTTTGTTTTCTTTATCTGATCAGTGGGACTTAAAGTTTATTTGAAAACAAAAAAAGACAAGACATTTCAGAGCAAAGAGGACACTTGAACTGATATTAGAGACCAGACTTATAATATTGTAAACTACATATAAACTCCTAAAGCTAATTTCTCACTCTAAAGATAAATGACATCAATTCACAATACCATCCCTAAACCTCTCTAAGTCCTTCTAGGACTGTATAAAGTAGTACATTTTTACAGCCTGAGCTGTTTCATAGCTTTAAGAGGGAGACAAAAAATGGAAAATAAAACATTTTATAAAATGTGGTTAGTGCTAGTAAAAGAAAGCAATCTTTGCAGCTTTTCAGTTTTCCTGTAATAGTTATTATCAATATCTTCTATTGCTGTTAGAAGAGAAAGTGGGGGGAAAGCCTCACTTCGAAGGATGAGTACATTATATCAATTTTTCTTTTTAAGACTTTTTTACAACTAGGACAAAAAAAATCCAGCTTTTGAAATGAGATTTTTCACTCAGCTACCTACTGTAGAGCTAACATAATTTTGATGTCGAACTATTCCAGTCTGTGTCACTTCTCTCTGTAATTACTGAGCAGACAAGGACATTTCAGAGTATGACTGATGGTTTACTGATGGGATCAGTAGCTCATCTGAAGTGCAT
>VWZO01013604.1:0-69709 GCA_013396975.1 Bucco capensis
TTGGCTCCTGTTCCAGAGAAAGAGCACACATGGTCAGTGGGGCTGGGGGAACCTTGTTGAGTTGGGGAGGCACCCAGGGCCTCTCCAGGGGGTGGGAAGGTCTCCAGGTACCCAGGGGTGGGGGCAGCCATCTCCTGCCCCTCTTCCTGCTTCCTCTTCACCAGCTCACAGACAAGCCCTGGGAGCAGCCTGATGGAGCCTGACTCTACCTTTCCATCAGCCTGTGGGTTACAAATGCCCTGATGGCTCATAGGCACCTGGGGCAGGCGTGTGCCAGCAGCACCATCCCTGAGGAACAGGGGAGGCTAGAGGGGGTGAGCGACCAGCAACAAAACAGAGCTTGAAAGGGAGTGAGAAGCTGGGAAAGAAGTGGAGGCCACTAAGAAAATGGAGGCCAAAATGGAGGCCAAAACGGGGTGGTAGGTCAGGGGAAAAGTGGAGACCAGAATAAAGTGGAAGCTAAAAGGAGGTGGGAGGCCAGGAAAATGTACAGGCTGAAGGGGGGAGGTGGGAGAACAGAAAAAAAAGTGGAGGCCAAAAGGTGGTGAGAGGCCAGAAAAAAAAACCAGGGATGCAGCATGACCTAGACAGGGCACAACAAGTACAGCAACAGCTGGATAGCAGGAAATGCAGCACAGGGATAGGGAGCCAGGGGTGGAGATGGACAACGGTGCCTTTTTTTGACTCCTGTGCAGCTTTAGTTTCACTAGAACTCACCTTCCCAGACACAGACACTGACAGACACAGACACATACTTAGAGCTTCTCTCTCCAGCCTACACAGAGCCAAGATTTCCTCACCCTATTCATCCCAGGTTGAATCTTTTGGTTAGAGGACAATCCATCTGTCCTTGGGAACTGCCTCCTTGCAAAAATAGGAACGATTTGCTTCAGGACATTTCCACAAATGGCAAGACCAAGATCTTTTCATCCTGCAGCTGTGTCACCAAGCTGCTGAGGGGTCTTAGACGTAACAGGCACTAGTCCATCTTCTGACATTTGCCCTTGTTCACCTACCTGAGGTTCCCCTCTGCCCAACTCTCAGCCTGTCCAGGTTTGGCTGAATGGCAGCAGAGCCTGACCGGGGTCAGCCATGCCTCCCAGTTTGGTATCATCAGCAAACTCACTCAGGGGACACTCTGTCCCTGCCTCCAAGTCAGTGAGGAGTATGTCGAACAAGGCAATTCATAACACACACATGCCCACACACACGTCCCTCTTCCTGACTTTGTGGGATCTGGGACTGCTTGCCAACCTGTTGGAAAGAAAACCCAACTATATGGCCCAGAAATGCTTCAGTAGATTCTGGCCCCTCAGTCCCAAGGAGGACCATGTCTTAAGCCATACCTTTTCCTTTGGCACATCCTAACAGCTAGCTGAGGCTGTTCCCCTGTTAACATAGTGGCTGCTGTAAATCATATTCTTATATGCCAAACTGCCTTTGTGTTTCTGCTCAACTGACACCAGCAGGTGTCACAGTCACAAAGCATGTCACAGTCAGTCCTCACAACCAGGCTGGGAACTGAAATGGCTCTGAGAACCTGGCTGCAGAGCTGCTCTTTGTGACTGCATGCCTTTCATCACCATAGACACACACACAGCTTACACACAGTCTGGCTGTCAGCAAGAGCTCTCCAGTAAGCCAGGAAGAGCAAGCCAGAAGCAGCTCTTTGGAAAATATGTGAAGACCAGAGGAGCAGGAAAGGTCAGTGCTTTTCTGAAATACCCTGCATTTTGTACAGGACAAACGTTAGCAAGGTCTGTTTCTTCCATGCAGATTTAGTGACTGCTCTACCATTCATCCATGACAATGCCCCCCCATGAGTGTGAATACACACAGTTAGTACTGACTCCGTTCTACTTCTTGTCCCTTGTGACACCCTTTCAGTTCTTCAAGCCTGCTTCCCAAAACACAACAGCACTGATCCCTATGCAGAGTCTTATGTCTCCCTATACCCACTCTACTTCTGGTGCAGCTGCCACATTCTCAGCTTGGAAACTGTTCTGCTCTAACTGAAAGGTGATTTTGGTGTATTTATTCTATTCTATTCATGTATCTACTTGATATTTGCATATTTTCTTTAAAAAGGGCCACCAGCTGTATTGGAATAGAGCAACTTTTAGGAGCAAATGTTCATTAAATCCATTAGACAGCAGACTTCTCTCCAGCTCTAAATCCTTGATTGCACTGTTCCTCTTGTGAACAAGCACTTTAGGAATTCATCACACAAAGTACTATTCCCTCCACTTTCTGATTATGTCTGCAAGAATCAATAACACTGATGCATTTTCCTTCCTTTAGTATCTGTTGTGGGCTTACCTGTGCCTCTTACATTCCAAGTATCTCAGCACTTTGAAGAGATACTGTTGCATGTTTAAGAACCAAAAATCCCCTCTTGAAATGAATGCTTAAAAACTCAAACAGCAAATTCTTAATGCAGGATTGAGGCATAGTCCTCACACTGTCTGAATATACACTCAAAGAATTATGTTATCACTTACTCTTATTTCGACATCTCCTTGCCTCCTTCAAATCACAAACATAATGTATAATTACTAGATAATCCTTTCCTATGATGTATTATCCTTTAATAACAATAGTTAGAGAGGATGGTTTTAAAAGTGCTCTGTAGAGCACCAACCACTATTCCATCATCTCTACTTGGTATCTCACAAGCATTACAGAGCACATCTAACTTACTTGTCAAATTCAGGCAGTGTGCAGCTATACTTACAGTGTGAAACTGTGCCACACAGACACCCAGACCAACAAAAGCAACATTCTGAACCTCAAGGGAAAAGCATGGATTTCAGACATGTACAGCTTCTGTCTTGTTACTGTGCTTCAGCAGTTGCTATTCCACACCGAGGGTATCAAACTCTGTCAGCCTTCAACAAGAAAAACCACAAATTCTAAGGGGGCATTTATGCCACAGATCCTCCTTCTGGTCCTTCTTGTGAGTGGGTGTCACATTTGCTAACCTTCAGTCAAGGATGCTCTGCCTGGTTAGCCAGGTGTGCTGATAAATGATGGAATGTGGCTTGGTGAGCACATCTGCCAGTGCAATACCCTTGGATGGATCCCATCTGGCCCCACAGACCTGTGTGTGCCTAAGTGGTACAGCAGGTCACTGACCATTTCCACCTGGCTTATGGGGGCTTCATTCTGCTCTCTGTCCCTGTCTTCCAGCTCAAGGGGCTGGGTACCCAGAGAACTGGTCTGACTACTAAAGACTGAGGCACAGGAGGCATTAAGCACCCTAGCCTTTTTCTCAGCCTTTGTCACTATGCTTCCTCCTCCAGCCAGCAGAGGATGGAGATTCTCCCGAGCCCTCCTTCTGTTGTTAATGTATTTAGAGAAAGATTGTTTACTGTCTTGCACAGCAGTAACCAGACAAAGTTCTGGCTGGACTTTGACCCTTCTAATTTTATCCCTGCATAACTGCTCAACAGCCTCATGCTCCTCCTGAGTTCCTTGCAACTGGAAGGATAGAGAATTCAGTGGTGCCCACTGACAGGAGCAGAGGCAATGGGCACAGACTGACACACAGGAGGTTACACTTGAACATTTAAGAACAGTTGTTAACCATGAGGGTGACTGAGCACTGGAACAAACTGCCCAGAACGTCTGTAGGTAGTTTCCAGTCCAGCAGTAGCATTTCAGAATTTGCTTTACAAACCTGTAAGTTTCAGGCACACCTCACAACTCTCCAGTATGTACTTGTTGCTGAACTTTTATGGACAAGATCTACTGCCTACAGGGAGACAGCACACAACAGCTGTAACAATTTGCCAGGGGAAGCCAACTTTGGACTCCAAACTACAGAAACAACACAACATTATACAACAAAAAAAGACACTCTAAAAATATGTGTATTTTTTAGTTTAGCAGAACTACTTCTTCTCAGTTATGTAGAAATGTAAAAATGCAAATAAACACATGTGCTTCAGCTCCAGACACAGGCCAGACATTTTAGGTCAAACATTTTAGCTGCCAGAATAACCAGTTGAAAGCTAAGAACATAAGGGGCATGACCGGGGGAAAAGCAACACTTGCACACATGGCACAAATCCTCAGAGTTTGCAGTTTTTCATCCTGTTACAGGCTGACAGAGTCTGGGCCCCTCGGTATGGAACATGGCATCCAGGACAAAGCAGATGAAACAAGACAGCACGCGTGCCGGGAAAAATAAGCAAGGAGCAGGAATCAAGAATGGAAACATATTCAAAGGAATAACTGACATAGAAATAGCTGTTGAAGACAGGAAATCACACTTGCAGAGGGAATACAAGATTCTCACCCAGCATATGAACACATACCTTGGAAAAGTGGAGCACTTGCTGCAGGAAAATAAACTCCTAGAAAAGGAAGCCAAACAGAACCAAGAAGAGAGCAATGCTTACCTCTCATACATAAAAAAACACAGCCAGAAGTGCCAGAATCTGATAATAACACTAAATGACCAGAATCACAGTGATCTGTCTCAAGTCTGGATGCAGAAAGAGAAGTTAATCTCACAGTATACAGCAAAGGAAGAGGAAGTAAGGAGCTCCCTGATGAATATGGAGACAAAGTACTCTGTTTTGAAGCAGGAGGTTGAAGACCTGAAGCTTTTCAAACATCAGCAGGAACAGACAAAAAAGATCAAGGAACTAGAGAAGGAATTGCTGGTCACAAAGATACAGAATGCAGATGAAATGCACAAAATCAAGAGCCAATTTTTGCAGGCCAAGGCTGACTGCAAGATGGACTTTCAGCAGAAGATTCAGGCTCTCACCCAGAAAGCAGAAGCAGCGGCAACACAGTCTTTAATACAGCATATCAAGCAAGTGAGAGCAGAGAATTGGCATATGCGCCAGGAATTGCTCAGACTCATCCAATACTCAAAAACCCTGAAAGAAACCAAAGCTCAGCTGGCAGAGGAGCAGCAGCAGCTTCTTTGGGAGAGCCAACACGCTCAGGACATGGCACAGAGGCACCACTGCTCACACCAGCACGAGGCACAAAGCCGCGGCTCTCGCAGCCTGCCCAGAAGTGTCCCTGAACTAGAAAACACTGCTCTGCTCCCGACAGACCAGCAGACACGCCTCGGCTGCTAGCTGCTGCCACTGCTAGTTAGCCAACAGAGCATATGTTCTCTGGGTGGATGAAAGGGTTAATTTACATAGCTCTGTAGTCCAGACAACAGATCTTAAAAATAACCTCAGCTTAAACTTTCACAACATCTACACTAAGACATTTGAAACTGCAATCTCTTCATGTCCCAAAATAAACAATGACATTTTATCTTTGAGATCAGCCTTTGTGTTTCATTAATCATTAATTTTCCATGGACAAGTTATCATCTTAGACATAGCAAGGCAATCTCTATGTTTTCACTGCAAGCTACATCTACTGATATCATAATTATGAACCAGCGTCGGCCAGCTCTTATTTTCAGCAACATTCATTTTCCTAAACCTTCCACACAGCAAAGACTTTGTTTTACCTTCTACTAGTCTCCAAAGAAGAGAAAATAAATATGCAGGCAATCAAATCCTTTAAGCAGTATGAGCAGTTGAGGCATTTGACCCTTGGTCATAACTATCAATAGCACACACTGAATGTATTTGTATCAGTTTTTACCTCCCCACTCTTCCCCTGCAAGAGATCAAGAGCTGTTTCTGACAGACTGCAGCTACACTCACTTTCCAAGTTGAACACTTCTGGATTTCCATTACCTACAATGACACCAGAGGTCACCTTTACTCTAAGCTTTACGGACTCATTGTCGGCAAGGATCTTATGGGAATCGGTGCCTGCCAGAGCTGCTAGGAAGGGAAGATCTGCATCACTGTGGGCGTTAGCAATTACCGTGGGCAGACCTTTTACAGAAAGGAAGAGAATGTTTGACAGTCCGTCCGAACACCACCAGGTGCTGGGAGCAATGTCCCACACCCCACACACACGCTACAGTGCTCTGCCTCACGCCTGGAAGCAGAGAGCGGCACCGCGCTCACGGCCCACCACCGCCCGCGGGAGCCGCGCAGCGAAGCGGGAAGCTGCGGGAGGCGGAAAGCAGAGCGAAGCGGAAAGCTGCTGCTTCAGGCCCCAGGAAACGCCGTGGCCGTTACACTCAGCACGGCGCTGGGCGCCTGCGTGCTGCGGGAGAGCTGTTGCCATAGCAGCAGCACTCAACCCGGAGGGCTGCGCGGTCTAGCGTACCCTGAGGTGCAGCGTCTGTCCAGCTGCCTCCCGCCGCCCTCAGCCTTCCCGCCTGCCTCCCGCCGCCCTCAGCCTTCCCGCCTGCCTCCCGCTGCCCCATTCCCGCTTACCCTCCGCCGCCTCGGCTCGCCTCGCCTCTTCTCGTCCGGCCGCCATGAGCGCGCCGGAGGTGGAGCCGCTCGTCTCGCAGAAGTACGAGATCAAGAGGCGCCTGGGCAAGGGGGTGAGTGCCCGGAGGGGCCTCGGGGGCGGGGGGGGAGGCGGGCAGCTGGCCCCGCGCTGCAGGGGCCTGCCCCAGGCCTGGCCTACGTCGGGAGCTGGCGGTCAGAGTTGGTAGTGAAAGAAAAACTGGTCTTTGAAATACTTTATCCCGAATAAAGGAAAACTAACAAAACAGAAACACCACCATAAATCATAGCCCGATAACTTTCTGTCACTTCTTGTAGTTGCTTCACAACTACACTGAAAAGGAAAACAAGTATTGTGCAGTAGCAGGTATAACTGAAAATACCTTTACATTCCTCATCAGGCTTTTGTTCCTGTGCTGGAGGATTGCCACGAAAAGCACCCAGCTTGCCCCTACACCTGGTTTATAGTAAAATGAATTGGAGTCTCAAAGTATATTCTGTTGCTGCCTGCCAAATTCTTTTGAATTTACTGTAACCTCATTACTTCAGGTGTCATGCCACATCAAGTAATTTTTTCACCATAAAATTCTGTATTTCTTCTATGTGATCCAACGTTAATTTCTAAGATCTTTTTCCTCAGACAGTCTAAACTCTGAATATTTGGTTGTCTATTCTGGCAGCTCTTTGCCACTGTTCAGGTGTATTTGCACTAGTAAAGTGTTTCTAGTGCAGTTACAAGGGGGCACTTCAGAGAGGCTCATTTTCTTCATTATGCTCTAAGACAATACTTTGGGTTTTTTTCCTTTTGAGTTTACACTGATCTTTTTATGGCTATTTTTCATTCTAAGTTTATCTCTGACTTGAGATTTGCTGACATCTCATTACTAGTAATCAGCCTTCCCCTATTGACCAAATATCATAGATTGCAACTTCTAACACACTAGGTTCTTTGAACAGAGTGACATGATTCTTTCATCTGAAATATCAAATCATTTGAGAGTTCTGTTTAGAGACTGCTTCACAAATATAACTACGTATATTCAGGTCTTTTAGTGGCTTCAGGTCCATCATCTAGGCATCACTGACATTACATTATCAGAACTAGTAGTCAAGTTCTTAACTGAAGTGGTTCCAGTATTCCAGGTGGGTTCTCATAAGAGCCAGGCCCCTGGGGAGAATCACCCTCCCCAGCGTGCTGGCCACACTCCTTTCCATGCAGCCCAGGATGCCATTGGCCTTTGGGGCTGTGAGCACATTGCCAGCTCACATCCAATTTTTCATCCACCAGCACCCCCGAGCCCTTCTCCACAGAGCTGCTCTCTGTCCCTTCATTCCCCAGCCTGGATTGATACTGGGGATTGCCCCAACCTGGATGAAGGACCTCGCGCTTGACCTTGCGGAACCTCCTGAGCATGTACATCTGCTACTGGCTGCTTTGGGGACAGGATGCTTGACCTTGTGGACCTTTGGTCAGACTCAGTACAATGTGCTTAGTCCTTGATTCAATGAAGTATCGCTCATGAGCCTAATCTGTCTTTTTTTCTAGGTAGCTGGTGATTACCAGTCAGTCCTGTTGAGATCGTTCTGCTTCCACAGAGAAGGTCTGGACGGTGCTTTAAGATGGCACAGTACACTGTTCATCTCTCCTTTTTCCTCCCTAGGCTTATGGCATTGTGTGGAAAGCAATCAATCGCAGGACAGGAGAAATAGTTGCTATTAAAAAGATTTTTGATGCTTTCAGGAACAGAACAGATGCTCAGGTGAGAAGTCATTGTCCTAACATATCCTGAAAGATGTGGTGGGAGTTCGTAGATATTTTCATGAGTTATGTCTTTGAAAGATGTTAGTTATTTGACAGTTATGCATATAATGCAGTCTACAGCTCTGTTAGGGTAAAAAGGAGCAGTAAGTGTCAAGCTTTGTCTGTCCTGGCATTTGCAAATCCTGTTTGGTGTCCCTGAGGCAACAGTGTCCTCACAGGCATGCAGTGTGTTTCTCCCTCATGTTCTTATGCTATAGTGTCCAAGCACAGAGAGCACACCTGTGACCTCCAACTAGATTTTTCCTAGCCTATCTACCACAGAAGAGTTTCCTCTGCTTTAGAGGTTAGAGTGGATTTATCCTGTCATTGGAAGTCTGTGCTCTGTTCTGTTCTTTCTGCTGAGGTTATAATAAACTCTCTTTTGTTTCTAGAGAACATTTCGGGAGGTTCTGCTCCTGCAGGTAATGTCAATGTCCATTTCCTCCTCCTCTCTGATTTTTAATCATCTCTGATGCTGTTCACATATTCTCTTCCCATTCTTTTTCAAAACACATGATCAGTTTTGACAGCTCTATTTTTCTGCACCATCCTGGCAAACAGCCTTCTGCCACAACTGCCCAAAACAGCTGAATGGAGGGTTGGTCATGATTTTCCTTTGAGAAAACTCACTGGTTTCATGCTGTGGAGCAAGCTTAAATCTTCTGGGTTTATTTTTTTCTAATTTATTTCAGTAGAAGCATAATGAAGGACATGGCATGTTCATGTTTGTTCTAGACAATAATATGAAATAAAACAGATTATTGTCTTTTTTATGCTTCACAAACAAGACTCTTAATTCTGCCAGCTGGGTCTCTTCCCTCTGCAGGAATTTGGAGAACATCCAAATATCATCAAGCTGCTTGATGTTATCCGAGCTCAGAATGACAAGGACATCTACCTCATCTTCGAGTCCATGGGTGAGACTTGGCATTGCACCAGCCATCTAAGTACAGCCTCTTAGAGTTAGCTTTGTTCCCTGCTTTGCTAGTAGTGTGCTGGGTGAATATTCATGGAAGTAGGAGCAGTAGAGGCTTATATAGATATACATATATATATATATATAGGTTGTGACTAGATGGGAAAAGCAGTGAAACTTTAAAGGGACTCATAATGAGATGAGAACTGGCTGGTTGAGATGAAGGGAAGAAGGCAGTGAGCCATAAATTAGAAGTCCTCTAGAGACAGAAGAGTAGCATATGGAAGAGACTGTGCAGTGTTATTATAGGGAAAGGATGCAATAACAGAATGGTGACTGTAGCATGAGCTGCAAGTCGCACTGATAACACAGAGAGACTGCAGTGCTGTTAGTATTATTTAGTGTCAGCTTCTGTTGAGGCTGCAGCTGCAAGATTACTGTTTACAATAATGTGTTCTGGCCTAGCTTTGAGGAACTTCTATTCACAACTTGATATCCTTTACTGATGTACATATATTACTGATGTAATATATTACAGAGACAGATTTACATGCTGTGATTAAGAAGGGGAATTTGCTGAAAGATATCCACAAGTGTTACATTCTCTACCAGATCCTGAAGGCAACTAAATTCATCCACTCAGGAAATGTAATTCACAGAGATCAGAAGGTATATTTCAGTCATATCAGTCTCTATCCTCCACTCAAGTTTTCTGTTAAAGTCTAAAGAGAAAAGTATGAGATGAGACCAGTAGAAGAACCTTGATAATGATCTTCTGCCATTCAGAGAATAAAAAGAGTATTAATTTTCCTTTGTTCAATTTAGCCTTCAAATATCTTGCTGGATGCAGATTGCTGTGTTAAGCTGTGTGATTTTGGGCTGGCCCGTTCTTTGAGCCAGGTGAACGAGGAGCCAGGCAGCCCTGCCCTGACAGAGTACGTGGCGACGCGCTGGTACCGTGCCCCTGAGATCCTGCTTTCCTCTCGGAGGTAACTGCTGACTATCAGCCAAGGCTTGGATTCTTCAGTGTCCTCACCACTAGGAGAATTTACCATCTAAAAGTCTTAAATCTTTCCATTTTAGCTGTCTCCAGGCACAGCATGGTGTCAGCAGTCCATTTTCTCAATAGGCTTTCAAACTGCAGATCTGCAGCGTAAAAATCTCATGGCATGTAGACTCCCTTCCTGCTTCTCAGATTGTTTACATAGCCTGCCAGCTCATCTTTCTCCTGCTAGACTTACTCTTTCTCCCCTTTGGTTGAGTGCTTTAGTCTTTTCTAAATTTGAGGGTTTTGATAGACCTTCAGAAGATAATCCATAATCAAATGTTAGCTGCCTGTTAGTCAGTCTTAGTCCTTTTTTTGACTTAAATATACAAAATCTTATCAGAAAATAAATAGATTGGATTACTATCCCAAATCTGAAAAGTGGATATTCTGTAGCTGTCATTAACCCATTGTTTGGCTTTTCCTTTGCTTAAGGAATAACTACTTTCTAGATACATGATATTCTGAAAAGTCAGTTGTTCCCAAACAGCAACTTGTATCTTCACCGTTGGTCATTGGAAATTATGTATTCCCTGTTCCTGGCATTAACCTTTAATACATTCCCTTTTATAGGAATGGAATAGACTTTTGAGTAGGATAAATCTCCTTCCTGTTTTATGCTTGCCAGTTTCATGATTCCTGAATCCCACTCACTTTGTAGTTAATACCTGTGAACACTCATATTCAAGGAGTCATCGAGCTTGTTCTTCTAAAGAGGCTAATGAGGATGCTGTGAGTACCAGGTACAGAAAAATATTTGCTTGATTTAGTGGAAACTGTTTCCTGTTCTTATCCATAGGTACACTAAAGGTGTAGACATGTGGAGCATTGGCTGTATCCTGGGAGAGCTGCTACTTGGGAAACCTCTTTTTCCTGGCACATCAACAGTTAATCAAATAGAGCAGATCTTCAGGGTCATTCCTGCTCCATCCCCTGAAGGTAGGACTCTTCTGTGGGGAAAGATGTTTAGAGAAAAGATTAAGAGAGTGAAAGCAGAAGGTAGCTCAGGGAAGAAGGAATCTAAGGACAAATGACTCAGAGCAGAAGGTCCTGAATGCCTCCCACAAGACAAAGGCTGCCAGGTTGCAGCCTGTCACAGGCACAATTTCTTTTGCTTTTAGCCAAACAAGTGAAAACAAACATTTGTTGAAAACATTATTGCAAACAAGGAATACCAACTGATGAACAGCACCTTTGCTTAGGATTTATGGGAACCAAAGAAGGAAGATTCTGAAGCAAGAAAATTCCATAGCAGCTATTGATTCTTTGAGAGTACATGTTCAGAGAACAGTTCACCATCACTAGTCTAAAGGAACCCTAGCAGATGTGATGAGGAAATCAATAGCTGATGTCCCTTGATCCTGGCCAGATCATTTGGCTTGCAATATCTTGGTGCTTCTGCATATGTGGGTATAGGAGTGCAAGTTTATGAAATCTATGAGAGATTGAATAGGAATTGAGAAAATCAACTTAGAAGATTCTTAGGAAGGTGTTTATCTCCCTTCCATGAGATCTCCCACTGACTTCTCTTAGGATCATTTCCTATGTTAACATCAAATACTTGGTTTCCTTCATAAACTCTGCTAATCCTAATCTTGGCATTAACTGTATCTTTTCATTATTGCAGATATTTTGGCTATGCAGTCAGATTACAGGGCCTCAGTTATTAACTGCATGAGTTTCAGGTAAGCCTTGCATATTTGGTGTCTCAAAGTTCACTATCTACTCTGTGATGTTGTCAGAAAGTTCCCCTGAAGTTCACCTTCCAGTGTTCACCAGTGGAAGTGATTTCTGCTCTCTGCAGATTCTCCTACCTCTAGGGATGGGTTAGGGTTAAGTGAAGTTAGCAAACTTGCTGCTCTTGCCCTGTCTTATGGGCCATCACAAATTACTCACCAGTCTCCAGGTATCCCCTTCTCATACCTGTCATGATGCTAGCAGGCATCCCTTCTTCTCGGTGAGTCTGCAGTAGACACAGCTCAGCTCTGGCTGCTGAGAGCTCTCTGCATGTCTCCTGGTCTCTTTTTACAGGGTTAGCTTAGAGGGGCTCAGACCATAAGCTCCAGCAGGTCCCTTGCTGCTCACATGAACAGCAAATGCATTTTCAAGCTGACTTTGGCATCTTGCAGCATTGTTCCCTTTCCTGCAGCGATGCCAGCTGTCCAGAGGACTGGTTAGTCCCCTGTGTCCAAGACCCTCTGATACCTCTCACTCTTCCTACTTAATCAAGAGAAAGACTTGCAAGTTAGGCATTTCATGCTGGTTCCTAGTGCTGGGAGGGAGGCAGTCAAGCCTAATCTAAGGGGTAAAAGTCTTCACTGTGCTCATAGGCCTATACTTTAGAGTGTTCCAGGATTATGGCACACCATTCTGAGTGAGCTCTGGAGTCAGGTGTCACCCTGATGTGATTGCTAGAGCTGTAATTCATGTCTCCACTGGGATCTTCTGTCATTGTTTTTTGACTTGTAGGCAGCGAGTAACATTTGAGGAGATTTTGCCTCCCTCTACTCCATTGCCTGCCTTGGATCTTCTGAAGAAACTTCTAGTATTCAACCCTGATAAGCGCCTGACAGCAGAGGAGGCTCTGCAGCATCCTTATGTAAAAAGGTAAGAGTAGTACCACTGTGCACTTGCCCCTGATCTCTTCTGAGATGCTGCAGACCTTCTCTTGGCACAAGTTTTCTGTATATGCATAACAGAAAAGAGAAAGCTAATTCTTCATTTTCTCTAACTCTGTTCACACAGAGGCCACACTAGATGATTTAACAATCCTTTTGAACATATCATCAATCTGTGGTGCTGGTTTTAGTCATAGTGACTTATACTGTGTGCTACCATCTTCTCAGGTTTCACTGCCCTGCCAGGGAGCCCTCTCTGGACTACGATGTGGTTCTTCCTCTAGGGGATGACACCCAGCTCTCTGTGGCAGAATATCGAAATCAGTTATATGAGGTACCTTCTCTTATCCTGTCCTCCAGGTGACCTGCCATTCTTTCAAACACCTAATGAATGTTGTCATTTCCTCCTGTTTGCAGTCCCCTAGGCTCTCCATGCATGTTCCACCTTCCGATGGCGGTTCAGTTAGTGGTCAAATACAGGTTTCATGTTCTGGTGAAGCAGCAAATTCAAGTCAAGTCTCTTTATTAACTACAAGTGTCTTCCTATATACCTTTTCTCTAGTACATGTGTCTCTTTCTACTGGTTACATATAACCATAATATGGTACCATTGGTTAGTATTTGCATATTGCCAAGTCATCTCTGCTTTGCTACACCCCTGCTCTGTGCTGCATTTTACTATCTCCAAGGTCACTTCTGACTCCATAACATCCACAAGTTAGCACAAAGTGCCCATACTTGCTGCCTTCGCCCGCTCGCCCTGAGAAGCCGCCATTGCCTGCCTTCCCTCTTCCCTTCCCACCCTAGCAGTGCCATGGCTTCGGGATCCAATGCTAAAGCGGATGACTTATCGACTGCAATTCTGAAGCACAACAGGCCCAATCGGTTAATTGTTGATGAAGCCATCAATGAAGACAATAGTGTTGTGTCACTGTCCCAGGCAAAAATGGATGAATTGCAGCTGTTCGGAGGAGACACTGTCCTGCTAAAAGGAAAGGAGAGAAGCAGTCTGCATTGTTCTGTCAGATGATACCTGCTCAGATGAGAAGATTCGCATGAATAGGGTTGTTCGCAACAACCTGAGAGTGTGCCTGGGTGACGTGATCAGCATCCAGCCTTGCCCAGATGTGAAATAAGGCAAATGTATCCATGTGCTGCCAATTGATGACACAGTAGAAGGGATCACAGGGAATCTGTTTGAGGTCTATCTCAAGCCCTATTTCCTGGAAGCATACAGACCCATCAGGAAAGGTGACATTTTCTTGGTGCGTGGAGGGATGCGTGCAGTGGAGTTCAAAGTGGTGGAGACAGATCCAAGTCCATACTGTATAGTGGCTCTGGATACAGTGATCCATTGTGAAGGAGACTCCATCAAACGAGAGGATGAGGAGGAGTCACTGAATGAAGTGGGGTATGATGACATTGGTGGCTGCCGGAAGCAGCTGGCTCAAATCAAAGAGATGGTGGAACTTCCCCTCTGACACCCTGCACTCTTCAAGGCCATATGAGTGAAGCCTCCACATGGGATCCTGTTGTATGGTCCTCCTGGCACTGGTAAAACACTGATTGCCTGAGCAGTGGCCAACAAAACGGGGCCTTTCTTCTTCCCGATCCAATGATCCTGAGATCATGAGCAAGCTGGCTGGTGAGTGAGAGTGTGCCTGGGTGACGTGATCAGCATCCAGCCTTGCCCAGATGTGAAATAAGGCAAATGTATCCATGTGCTGCCAATTGATGACACAGTAGAAGGGATCACAGGGAATCTGTTTGAGGTCTATCTCAAGCCCTACTTCCTGGAAGCATACAGACCCATCAGGAAAGGTGACATTTTCTTGGTGCGTGGAGGGATGCGTGCAGTGGAGTTCAAAGTGGTGGAGACAGATCCAAGTCCATACTGTATAGTGGCTCTGGATACAGTGATCCATTGTGAAGGAGACTCCATCAAACGAGAGGATGAGGAGGAGTCACTGAATGAAGTGGGGTATGATGACATTGGTGGCTGCCAGAAGCAGCTGGCTCAAATCAAAGAGATGGTGGAACTTCCCCTCTGACACCCTGCACTCTTCAAGGCCATATGAGTGAAGCCTCCACATGGGATCCTGTTGTATGGTCCTCCTGGCACTGGTAAAACACTGATTGCCTGAGCAGTGGCCAACAAAACGGGGCCTTTCTTCTTCCCGATCCAATGATCCTGAGATCATGNGTCACTGTCCCAGGCAAAAATGGATGAATTGCAGCTGTTCGGAGGAGACACTGTCCTGCTAAAAGGAAAGGAGAGAAGCAGTCTGCATTGTTCTGTCAGATGATACCTGCTCAGATGAGAAGATTCGCATGAATAGGGTTGTTCGCAACAACCTGAGAGTGTGCCTGGGTGACGTGATCAGCATCCAGCCTTGCCCAGATGTGAAATAAGGCAAATGTATCCATGTGCTGCCAATTGATGACACAGTAGAAGGGATCACAGGGAATCTGTTTGAGGTCTATCTCAAGCCCTATTTCCTGGAAGCATACAGACCCATCAGGAAAGGTGACATTTTCTTGGTGCGTGGAGGGATGCGTGCAGTGGAGTTCAAAGTGGTGGAGACAGATCCAAGTCCATACTGTATAGTGGCTCTGGATACAGTGATCCATTGTGAAGGAGACTCCATCAAACGAGAGGATGAGGAGGAGTCACTGAATGAAGTGGGGTATGATGACATTGGTGGCTGCCGGAAGCAGCTGGCTCAAATCAAAGAGATGGTGGAACTTCCCCTCTGACACCCTGCACTCTTCAAGGCCATATGAGTGAAGCCTCCACATGGGATCCTGTTGTATGGTCCTCCTGGCACTGGTAAAACACTGATTGCCTGAGCAGTGGCCAACAAAACGGGGCCTTTCTTCTTCCCGATCCAATGATCCTGAGATCATGAGCAAGCTGGCTGGTGAGTCAGAGAGCAACCTGAGGAAAGTCTTTGAAGAAGCAGAGAAGAATGCTCCTGCTATCATCTTCATTGATGAACTGGATGCCATTGCTCCTAAGAGAGAGAAGACTCGTGGAGAGGTGGAACATCGCATTGTGTCTCAGCTGTTGACTCTTATGGATGGACTGAAACGGAGAGCACATGTGATCGTTATGGCAGCCATCAACAGACCTAACAGCATTGACCCAGCACTCAGATGATTTGGTCGTTTTGACAGAGAGGTGGATATTGGTATCCCAGATGCCACTGGGCACCTGGAGATTCTGCAGATCCACACAAAAAATAAGAAATTGGCTGATGATGTGAATCTGGAACGGTGGCAAACGAGACCCATGGCCATGTTGGTGCTGACTTGGCTGCTCTTTGCTCAGAAGCTGTTCTTCAGGCCATCAGAAAGAAGATGGATCTCATTGACCTAGAAGATGAAACCATTGATGCTGANTCAGCTGCATGTCTTGGGGTAGGCTGCCTCTCTTTTGGTTGCCACAATGCAACTGTTTTTCAGGTCCTGAGATCATGAGCAAGCTGGCTGGTGAGTCAGAGAGCAACCTGAGGAAAGTCTTTGAAGAAGCAGAGAAGAATGCTCCTGCTATCATCTTCATTGATGAACTGGATGCCATTGCTCCTAAGAGAGAGAAGACTCGTGGAGAGGTGGAACATCGCATTGTGTCTCAGCTGTTGACTCTTATGGATGGACTGAAACAGAGAGCACATGTGATCGTTATGGCAGCCATCAACAGACCTAACAGCATTGACCCAGCACTCAGATGATTTGGTCGTTTTGACAGAGAGGTGGATATTGGTATCCCAGATGCCACTGGGCACCTGGAGATTCTGCAGATCCACACAAAAAATATGAAATTGGCTGATGATGTGAATCTGGAACGGTGGCAAACGAGACCCATGGCCATGTTGGTGCTGACTTGGCTGCTCTTTGCTCAGAAGCTGTTCTTCAGGCCATCAGAAAGAAGATGGATCTCATTGACCTAGAAGATGAAACCATTGATGCTGAAGTGATGAACTCGCTGGCTGTGACCATGGATGACTTCAGGTGGGCTCTTGAGCCAGAGCAACCCTTCTGTTCTTCGGGAGACTCTGGTGGAAGTGCCACAAGTTACTTGGGAAGATATTGGTGGTCTAGAAGATGTGAAGAGAGAACTGTGGATGTGATCTATCTGGACTTCTGCAAGGCCTTTGACACGGTCCCCACAACATTCTACTGGCCAAGTTAGAGAGCTATGGATTGGATGGGTGGACTGTTCAGTGGATAAGGAACTGGCTGGCTGGTCACATCCAGAGGGGAGTGGTCAATGGCTCCAAGTGCAGCTGGAGATCAGTGCCAAGTGGTGTCCCTCAGGGCTCTGTGCTGGGGCCTGCACTGTTTAATATTTGTATAAAGGCTATGGCCAGCAGCATTGAGTGCACCAGCAGCAAGTGTGCAGATGACACCAAGCTATGGGGTGCTGGGGATAAGTTGGAGGGGCAGGATGTCATCCAGAAGGACCTGGACAAGCTGGAGAGGTGGGCCCAGGGGAACCTCAGGAGCTTCAACAAGACCAAGTGCAGGGTCCTACACCTGGGTCAGAACAATCCCCACTATCAATCCAGGCTGGGGGATGAGATGATGGAGAGCAGCCCTGCAGAAAAGGCCTTGGGGTGCTGGTGGCTGAGAAGCTGGCCATGAGCAAACAGTGCACGCTGGCAGCCCAGAAGCACAATGGCATCCTGGGCTGCAGCAAGAGAAGCGTGGCCAGCAGAGCCAGAGAGGTGATTCTGCCACTGCACTCTGCTCTGCTCACACCTCCTCTGCAATACTGGGTCCAGTTCTGGAGCCCTCAACACAGAAAGGACATGGAGCTGATGGAGCAGGTGCAGAGGAGGCCACGAGAATGATCAGGGGCTGGAACAGTTCTCCTATGAAGACAGGCTGAGGGAGCTGGGATTGTTCAGCCTGGAGAAGAGAAGACTTCGGGGGGACCTACTAGTGACCTTCCAGGACCTAAAGGAAACTTTCAAGAAGGCTGGAGAGGGCCTGTTTGTAAAGGCCTGCAGTGAAAGGACAAGGGGAAATGGTTTTATATTGGAGAGGAGGAGATTTAAACTGGATATTAGAAAGAAGTTCCTCCCCACGAGGGTGGTGGAACACTGGCCCAGGTTGCCCAGGGAGGTGGTTGAGTTCCCATCCCTGGAGGCATTCCAGGTGAGGCTTGCCAGGGCTCTGGGCAAGCTGCTCTAGTTGGGAATGTCCCTGCCCACTGCAGGGGGGTTGCACTAGATGAGCTCCAGAGGTCCCTTCCAACCCAAACCATTCTAGGATTCTGTGATTCTAGGATGGCCAGAATGAATGCTCTAGAAGTGCAGTGAGAGATTACCTGTTCAGCCAGTCCTATTTCTTAATGCTTCAGCCCATTCTTTCTTTCCACTCAGAATATTATTTTTCTTCTTTCCAACCCCAAATTAATTTTAAAATCATACTTGTTACCTCTCCTGTGAAATAAATTGCATTCATTTGTAGTCTTCCTCATTGTTTCTCCATTTTGTTCCTCTGCTCTGCTGTGCAGCTGCATTAAGTCTAACCAACTTCTTATTTCTGCAGATGATCCTGGAGAAGAAATTCAAGAGCCATCCAAAGGAGCAAGTGTGGAGAGAAAGCATTCAGCTGAATCAGCCTGAATCCAGGCCACCTCTTCCAAATTCCACTTCTGTGACTTTACCTCCCAGCAAAGGCCAGAGCCAACCAGCACCACCTCTTCCAAAAACTTCACAGGTGCATGCTGGAGCTACAGGTGGTGTCCAGCCAGAGGTATCCAGCCAGAGCCAAGATCTAGCAAGAGCTTTACCTCGGAGATCCAAGATCCACGTGCTGTACAATCCCATAACACACACTGTTGTTCAGAGTAGGTACAGCCCTCCTGCAATGGGATAATCCACCATGGGGCATTATGATGGGGAAGAAAGAAGAAAAGAGTTTTGAGTAGGGAAAAAGAGATAAGGGGAATTTAACACAGCAAAATGAGAGGATGGAATGTGGGAGGAAAGTGACATGAAATCAAAACACCTTTGAATGAGCTCTGAGTGCATGACATTCTCTTTGGCTCTTTCCTGCCTGTCTTGGCTCTGTATTCCTTTCTGGTTTCTCTTTGCTTCTCTGCTGCTGTTATCTTTTCCCAGGGCCTTCTGAACTAGTTTTGTTTGCTACTAGATTCTAACTGTATGATGAATATTTGTTCTGTTTGTGAGATGAAGAGAGGTGGCAGGGGCTGACTGGTTTTGTCCCTCAGTCAGTGTGTTCTGTATCCTCATGGCTTTTCTATATTCTCTCATGTTTTTTCTTCTGCAGGTAATGCAAATTCTGATGCTGTGATCAGGAACTGTTCTGCACCACCTCAACAGGCCAGGACCTCCAGCAACTGGAAACTGGGGAGACAAATCACATGGGCAAATGCAAATGCTCAGCTACCTCCTACAAGCACACAGAAACTTTACCCAGTGAGTAGCAGTCCTAGCAAAAACAAATCCCAAAACCTTATGTTGTCACGGATTAAAATGGTACAGACACAAAACATCCTAATTTGCACCTTTGTATACTGCTCTGTAACTAAATTAATGCACATTTATCAGTTCAATTACTTAGCACAGAAATACACACTGCAATTCCATTGCTTAAATAGTGTCAGTCAAGGGGTATCAGTAACCTAGTTTGATAAGGCAATTTGACTTCTATAGTATATTCCCTTCACCAGGGAGCTGAAGAGCATGCTAACTGAACAATTTCTGCTAGTAGGGGAAAGAACTAGGCATAACTTGCTTCTAATATGGGGTGGATTCATATAGGAACTTGCAAATTGCAGTGTGCAGTGTTGCAATAACTACACTTAGGTGTTTTCACTACTAATGAAGTTTATGACCCTGAGTTAAGCTCTTTGCATGAGGCAAAGTGTTGAGAGGAAGACTATCTATGGTAATCACCAGGAAATGCCAAGGGCTCAGATATGGCTTCAGTTCTGAAGCCCTTTTCCCTGACATCACTCTCACCACCCTACTAAAGCAGTCTGGTTTGTTTCTTCTTCACACAACACTCAAGATCTGTCCTGCTCCTCAGCTGAAACACAATCTGTGCTCCCTGTCTGTACTCTAGAAGGCTGAGTAACAGGTTACTCTCTTGTCTTTTGCTTCTTGCACAGAATCCAAGGAATCCTCAGTCTCAAAGCAGAGAGGTTCGTCCCCTCCCGAAGCCCAGTAAAAAGATGTTCCAGATTACTGCAAACGTGGGAGCTGCTGGTGATCCAAAAGCATCCATGGGCAGTTACTCCCAGGCCTATGGAACCATATCTAAATCTGCACTGCAGAGCCTTCCAATAGCAAAGCCTTCCCAGCAGCACAAGCAGTGACTACGGAAGTGTTCTACACAGGTGAGGTACAGCTCACCTCAGCAGTCCCTGGCTGAGCCAGTAACAGCAAGTGAGGCATCTGACAGCCCAGCTGCAGGGAAAGGATTGATCCATTGCATGGAATAATGCACTGCTTTCCTCTGCACAAACCAGCAGGAAAGGGAATCTAGTCCCTTTGCCTTCCAGCCTTACCAGGCAAGGGCACAGCACTGTTTGCTCCTGTACTGAACAGTTCATGTTCCTTATTTGAATTACTGCAAAAAATGACAGAAAACAGCCCTTTTCTGAGAAATGAATGCAGCATATTTAGACTATTCAGGGCTCGTGTGAACCTCATGAGGTGCAACAAGGCTGAGTTCTAGGTCCTGCGTCTGTGTTGGGGCAACCTTTGGTGTCAGCCTCGGCTAGGGGATGAAGGGACAGAGAGCAGCTCTGTGGAGAAGGACTTGGGGATGCTGGTGGATGAAAAATTGGATGTGAGCGGGCAGTGTGCTCACAGCCCCAAAGGCCAATGGCATCCTGGGCTGCATGGAAAGGAGTGTGGCCAGCACCTTGAGGGGGGTGATTCTCCCCAGGGGCCTGGCTCTCATCAGAATCCCTGTGGTTCTGCTCACGAGTGTGCTGTGACGCTGAGTGCACCACACACAGCAAGAGACAACCCTAAAAATCTAACAAATACAGCAAAATTCTACCATGTGAATGGAATCTGTGCCTACAGACAAAATTACAGTTCTAAACTGTCTGTTAGGGAATGACGCTGGAGCAGGGAGGCTTGGGAAAGGCTGAGGAGGTATGGAATGATGTAAGAATTACACAGAATAGGGCTAGAAGCATATATATATTATAATATCTATAGAGCCTCTCTTTCTCTCTAGAGCAAAATCATTTCTGCTTGTATCATCTGTGCTGACCACTGCAGTTCATTTTGGGACACACCAGGAACTGGATCTGATTCATTACTAAGAGCAGATAAAATCAGTATATACACAGCATTCCCATCTGTAACAGGGCATCCCCTGTTGGGTTGTGTCTGCAATGGAATACATCCATACAGGATGGAAGAACTGTACAAAATCTCAATTTTGGCCACCTCTTCCCTCCACTATTTTATTTCCTAAATCTTTTCCTCTCTTGGCTGTATTTCTAGGTTTACCTCCTCGTGAAAATGGTAATTCCTCTTGATCCTTGCAGATTTTTAACACCATCTGTATTCACGTGGAAATCAGCATATCTGTTTGTTCACATCAGTCACTCTGTCTCTCCACACATTCACTTCTTGGCATTTTCAACAAACAGTGAAACAATCATTAATTGTTACAGATATGTAAATGATATAAAGCCTGCTAAGTGATATCATTACCATGGGAGCTTAAAATAAAGCAACTGAAGCTTTCAAGACATTACTGCAGTTACCCTCAGGAAGCAGTGCAGCCTCTTGCCTCTGTCAGCCACGTACCTGCAGCTGCTTTGCTGAGCCTGCAGCTGTGTCACAAGTGAGTAATCAGGAAACCCAAGCTAATGGGAATGGGAAATGCAGAGGCTTAGTTCCACATGAGAGCATATTCTTCCCTGTCATCTCTTTAGACTGTGGCACAAAGATCTGGGAAAAAAGTAAATCCCAATTTGGCAATCCTGCTGGATGCCAAGCAGAGACAGTCCAAGCTGTCACTAAACATTAGGCGTGGTGTTTTCTTGATAGCCTCTGTCTCTACCTTCTGTCCTGCAAGACACTACAGAACAGCAGCATGAAGCTACAGGCTAATCTGGACTGTGTTAAAGCTCTCCCCCAAAGCAGTACTTCCACCATACATAAGGAAACAAACCAGTAACAAAACAGAACCATTAGGCTTAGAAAATGGTAAATAGGGAAGCTGAGGATATACTGCCAGACAAGACCATAACAATAGGTAAGGGCAAAAAGCTCTTGACACTGCTTTTTCCTTCTATAAACCTTCCAAAAGATGTCTCATGTTTGATTTGTTATGAGGTACACAGAAGAGAGAACTGTACCTGACAAAGAACTGGGTTTAAACACATTTTCCAGCTGATGCTCCTGCATGTCTCCCTGTCTGTGCTGTGTGCATTCTTTTTTCCTGGACTGAACTCAAGTATTGAATTTTCTCTTTTTTTTTCTTCTTTCTGAAAGTGGAATTGTTTTGTCTGCTGAAAATATTCCCTGAGCACAACATAAAGAAGAGACTCTTACTTTATTTCTTTGTTTTAAGCATCTTGCCAATTTGGTAATTTTATTTGGAACATACTGTGAGGAGGTTGCCTGATAGCACGTGACTTTTATTGGGCAAATTGTGCCATTGGAGTCTAGTGCTGAACACATTTCCAGTCACTAGGCAGGAAGAGTGTTGCCTGTGGTGCTTGTAGCCATCCTAAACAAGTTACTTCCTCGTTCCTCTTTGACAGTCAGTGATTACATGGCATTAAATAGTATTTCTAGGATCATTTTTTGGTCTTGAAGGTCCCCAGGATTTTGGGCATGAATTTTCCCATCTTCTTGTCTTTGGCATCTGTATCATATTCCTCTTCACTCTGACTTGTATGTTCATCCTTTTTGCAGAAGACCTCAAACCTGCTGTAGACTCGCTTCTCCTTCCGCATGTTCTCCATTTTTTTCAGGAGAGTATCTCTGTCCTCTGATGGCTGCCGCTGGAGATTGCGTTTCTGGCTCCCAAAACTCTCTGATCTGTGGATGTTACAGCTTTTCTCCTTCTCACCTTTCCTTTCCAAGCTTGTAGTTGACTTAGAAAGATCAGGATTACTAGTGGATGGTAGCTGCTTGGCCAGTTCAGCTCTGTTCTTCTGACTGTTGGCAGAGATCTGTTCCAAAATCACCTTGGTATCATCCCGGAGGTTGCTGCTGTACAGGATGTTGGCTGTGGATGAAGGGAATCTCCCCTGGCTTGGCTGGCTGCTTTTGGGAGGAAGTGGTGTTGCAAATTTATGGGTCTTTTCTTCCTCCATCATTTCCTGGCAGTCCCCTATGGAAGTGCGCTTGAGAGCCACAGCCTGTTTGTCAGATTTCCCACTCTCAGAGGTGGATTCCTCCTCCAGTTTCTTTTCACCTTTTGGATTCAAAAGCTGCTTCAGCCGTAGGGACCCTTTTCTTAGGAATTCCATTGGATTTTGTTCTTGCTTTGAAGAGTCTTCCTCAGATTTATTGAGAGAGCTGTCAGATCCTGGACTTCTAGATAAGTTTTCCAGCACTGATGTGGTACTTGGCCTAATCTGTGGTTTCTTCAGTTCTGCACTGACTGATTTTTGAGTGTCATCTTTGAATGTCACCCTTTCCTTTTTCTCTGGAAGAGTCAATTTCTGAGTGTCTCCTACAAATATCAGACTCTCCTTCTCTGGCAGAGCAGGTTTATTCTCTATGGGGTAGAATCGAGATGATAGTTTGTCCACTTTAGCGCCAATATGTGCCAGGGGATCTTTACTCAAGGTGTCAATGAGCTGGGGGCTTGATGAGGCCATTCCAAATGGTCTCTCAGCTTCCCCGTGCACTCTGTAAGTACTGCAGGAGTCTTTGGAGTCTAGTACCCTGCTCTCAAGAATCTTGTATTGCACAGATTTGGTGCATTTCTTCTCTGCGTTCTGAGATTCTTCCTGCAGGTAACTGGAAACAGCTTTGGTGTGAGTGACTGTAGCTCGCTCCGAGTCTTTGCCCACAGCCTTGTACTTCTCCAGAAGTTCTGCCACTTTAGATGAGGCAGCTGTCTTTACAGTTTCATTGTCTTTTGTCAACTCACTGGACATTTGTTCTTTTTGGATCATCTGAACCTTTTCTATTGTGGTGTTAGGCTGATCTAACTTGGCAGCACTGAAAATCAGAGAGGACCTGAGTCTTGAGCTCCTCTGGATCAAAGGATTTATTCTGGACCTAAAGGCATCTTGTTTCATTAGAGGGGCTTCTTCACCTGCTCTATCAGCATCTGCAAATTCTTTGCCACTTTCAACTCCCAGTGACTTGCTGTTAAAAGGTATAGGGGATTTGAAGGCTGGGATGACATCAGTGGGGTGTTTTGTGGGGTTATCCCCAAGAACATCGTTGTATGCCTCTGATTCCATAGGCATTGGAAGACCTTCTTCTGGTTCAGACTGGTATGCACTCAGGTATGAGGAAATCCTCCAGTTACGTAAACCTGTTCTGTTTTCCTGCGTGTTCTTGTCTTCATCTTGGTCCTCATCTTTGTCCTGTAAGAACAGGCGTTGCTCCAGGCTCTGTTTCTGGGTAGGAGAAGTCTGGCAAATAAATTTCTGTCCTATATTCTGCCTTCTTAACATCATTCCCATTGGGCCGTTGCCTGCAGGATTCAGCTGATCGGAGCCATGTCTCACTTCCCTGGAAGAATTTGAAGGGACATAATCCAGCCTTAAGGGGAAACCCTCCTGTGGAAAATTGGATTCAAGTTCAGGATACCTGGGTCCCTCTCCATAGTCTTCCAGTTCATTGAATCCTGGCCTCCCACCTCGGATTCTCTCAAAGAGTCCCTGAGGTCTGCCAGGAAGATGGGGATGCTCGAACTGGTACTGGTAGAACTGATCCTTCTGGAAATGGCTGGACTGGATTTTAAATTCATCCATGTTGTTCATGAACATCTGCCTGGCATACTGCTTAGAGGAGGCAAAATTCTCAAATGTTCCTTCTGCAAAGCTGTGTCTCTTAAAAGCATCCAACTCCAGCTGCTTGGAACGGAGAAATCCCCTGACAGGATCCATCTGGGAATTCTCCATTTCCACCTTTTTGTACATCCTCATGGCTGATCCCTCCACGGTGTGGCGCAGCATGTCATCGCGCCGGAAGTTGGACAGGAAGTACCTGTCGGGATCAACCCGCTCCATGAAGGAGGGAAAGAGGTTGTCATCCCTCTGGAACATCAAAGGTGCTTTCTTCGGGAAGAAAGGCATGTTATTGCCAAAAGGAGCCATGGCAAATGTGTTCTCTGCCTTTGCCAAGACATTGGCTGGAGGAACGAGAGGTTCTGACTGTGCAAACAAAATGCGGAACTCCTCGTCGAAGCTGGCCACCAGCTCCCCCTGGAAGATGTGGGCAATGCTCCTGTGGATCTTCTCAAAGGACCACATAAAACTACAAAGGGAAGCAAAGGTAACAATAGTGTATCAGCATCGAGTACCTCAGCTGTATCACTTTACATCTGCTTGCCTGAACAGAAGTGACTGCTCAGGTGACCAATCATTACACATTCCTGTTCCCAAGCCACATCTCTGCACAGGAGTTTAGGTGGCTGTTCTAAAAAAAGCCAGTCAGTAGTAGCAGCAGCAAGAAAGGGAGCTGAGGATAATCCTGATAGGAAGTAGATGTTCCTCCAATTGCTTTGGGTTGTGATTGTTTTTCATAACTAAAATGTTGTACCCAGCTCCCTGAAAGGAGGTTGAAGTGAGATGGGGGTAGGTCTCTTCTCCTAGGTTAACGGTGAGAGGACAAGAGGAAATGGCCTCAAGTTGCACCAGGGCAGGTTTAGAGGGGACATAAGGAGGAATTTCTTCACTGAAAGGGTTGTTAAATCTTGGCCCAGGTTGCCCAGGGAAGTGGTGGAGTCACCATCCCTGGGGGGCTTTAAGAAACATAAAAATGTTCTATTTAGGGCCATGGTTTATTGGCATGGGGGTGCTGGGTATGGTTGGACTTGATGAGCTTAGAGGTCTCTTCCAACCTTAATGATTCTGAGTCTGTGAAATAGCTAGATAGCTGCCTGCTGATCAGAAATAGTGAATGGATTCCTTATTTTACTTTGCTTGCATGTGCAGGTTTGCTTTAGCTAGTAAACCCTCTTTATCTCAGCCCATGAGTTTTCTCTCATTTGCCTTTCCGATTCTTTCCCACATCCTGCTGGGAGTAGAGAGTGAACATCTGTGTGGGGCTCAGCTGCCTGCTGGGGTTAACCCACACCACCTTAGAGTTACAGGTTTGGTTTTACAAGTCATTTACAGTCTTGATGTGAAGGAAGCTTGGATGCAGGTATCTAGGCTTAAGAGCTTGTTGAACTGCTCTGACTTCCTCGGCTGCAAAATGATGTATTTTCCCTGAAAATTGCTGCTCAGTATCCTTCACTGAGAAAAACTTCTGCCACTGATGCTGGCTGGGAAGTGCTGAAGCACTGCTTCACCATCAACCAGCCTCTTTCTTACTGAAACTAGGACAAGAAATGTTGCAGGGCTTCTCACCTGTAGTTGCCACTCAGCACCACCATGCAGTCCACCAAGAGGAATTTCTCTTTCACGTGGCCTTTGAAGGACATCCCCGTGCGGCAGTAGTAGGTTGGGCCAGAAACTGTCCTCACCCTTAGGAACTGTAAAGCACATAAGGCACTGACTCAGTTGGAAGCTGTTACTTCCCTCTCCTGGCCTGTCCTTCTCCCCCTTGCTCTTAACTTCCACCCTGCAACCATTTTTATGCTTCAGCTCTAGAGATTCTGTCTCTGTACCCAACGGACAGATAAAACCCATCAGTGGTGTGTCCTCAGCCCTGCCCTGTGCCAGCTCTCGTGGCTTTCTTCCTACACATTTTTCACTAGGCTGTGCCCCTTTTCCTCCTTTCTCAGGTTTTTACTGTCATAACAGCCCTCTGTGTCCCAGGACATATACCTCTCAGGATACAGATCAGGGGCAGGGCACGTCTCTAGTTTGCTCACCTCCACATAGTTCAGATTGACTCTGCATTTAGCAGCTGTATCGAGGAACAGTTGAGAGTTCATCTCATCCAGTAAGATGTAGACAGGCACCCTGCGAGCAGCAGCATCCAGCACCTCGAAGAGCAGGTCCACATCAGTGAAGATGTCCATCACTATGGCTACCACCTCGGGAAAGAATGCAAGAAAGAGTCAACGGTCTGTGCCTGCTTCTGCCTTGACTGATCCCATTGCCCAGCACCTCACACCCCAAAGCTGCACCATCTCCAGTTCAACCTTTTTGAACAGGAAAAGGTTCCTTTAAACTGGAAAGAGAATCACTATCTAAGCTGCATTTTCTGTATAGGAGAGCGAGAGGTGAGGGAAGAAGCTCTCTGCCACGGAGCATTCCCGTACTCATCAATCCACAGACAGCAGTCCCATAACCACAGTGCAAGGCTGTATTGAGCTGCCTGGCCACTACCTGCCGACCCCCTCCAGCACACCCATGCCATGTTTAGCTGAATCCCTGGCTATGTTCAGCCAGCCACTCTATAGCTGAATCTACACGCTGGTAATAGAGGAGGGAGCTTCAGAGCTCTGTCTCCCCTGTCCTTCCCAGCTCTTATGTTATCAGCCAGTAGAAATACCTAATGGAAGGGTTGTAATGAAGATGAAGCCAAACTCTTCTCAGTGGTACCCAGTGAAAGGACATGACACAAGACACAAATTGAAATATAGGAAATTTTAGTTAAACAGAAAAACTCCTTTACTGTAAGGAGGACTGAACACTGGCATAGCTTGTCCAGAAAGGTTGGGGAGTCTCTATCCTTGGAGATACTGAAGGACATGTCCTAAGTAATCCTCTCTAATCAACTCTACGTTGAGCTTAGGGGCTGGACTACACCATCTCCAGAGGTCCCTTTCAACCTCAACTATGCTGTGAACTCTTGGTATATTTTAGCATAGCCTTAAATGCTTTTCCATGAGACCAGAAAGCAGAGTCTAGCCTTGATGCAGTAAACAGTCGTTTTTGAATCCTCCTTCCCCTCTTTCAGGTCCTGGGAGCAAAGCTAAGGGAATTAGCTGGGGACCTGATGCATTCCGATTCATCTTTCACACACATAGAGTTTTCTCTCTTCTCTAGCTCTTCACTGTCTCACCTGTTGGGCTGCTCGAATCATTCTGCGAGCCTCCTCCTTAATGCTGGGGTTGTCTGGGGGCGGTGGCTGCACCAGGGTTGTCACCTCTGTTCCCCTGAACCCAAAGACCATTGGCCAGCCCAGGTCAAGCTCAGGAACAGCGAGGTCAGAGTTCATTGGCCAATAAGTCCCAGAGGATCCATCCATGTCATTGTCACCCGTGCTGGTGTCTGTACTGCCTTCCTGATTGGCGTACTGGGGTTTCTGGAGGTTCTGTATGATGTGATCCACCTCCGAGGTGCTGAGAAAATCAGGAGCTGCCTCCTCTGCCAGGAAGCGCTGGTAACTTTCTTTGCCCTCTTCAGTGAGCACATCGAGAGCCAAGCGGTAGTACTCCTTGTAGTGGGGGGGGAGATAGTTAGGGTCCAGGGGATTGTCCCCTTGTGAGGAGCTTTGAGATCGACGAGCCATGAGGGGAGGGAGAGCTGTAAGAGAAGAATAACCAACAGTGAGAGCAGTTTCACTCCAGTGACACATCCATCCTCAGAAACGGCGAGAGCTGGGGGTTCCTGATGGCAAAATCTAAAGGGAAGCGTGTAGTGCTGGAGACAGTTCATTCCAGATGGATGAGGAGCCTGAAAATAGGCAAAGCTGGTAACCACTTAAGCATTACTTCAACACAGTTAAATGTTTCTGGACACAGTAAGGAACAAATACAATCAGGCAGCTCTGTGATTAACAAGGCTGATGCATCAACAGAATGCCCAACTTTCTTTTTCTAGGCTGCCCATTGCTAAGATTAAATTTGTCTTTTGTTTTAAAGCTACCTGAATGTGTTGTGAGTATGGAAGTCTCATTCCTCACATCTTGAAAAAGGTATCTTAGTCCAGAGAAGGTATCTACAAACATGACCAGGACCAGTTGTCCATTTCCCTCTCCACTGCAAGAACTAAAAGGACATAAAATGACATCAGCAGGTAGTGGGAGGCAGCAGGAAGCAAGTTTCCTCAGTTGTACTTACTCTGCAAAAGTCCTTCCCACATGATGAAGTAGGATGGTTAAAGAAAGTGTGTAGAAGTGGGACAGGTATGTAATACTTTGTCAGAACACTTTTCCACCATCCCACAATTTGTGGCTGGAAAGGTAGGTCAAGAAACAGGGGAAGGCTAATTGGGGTCATTTTTACAGTCAGAGGAGCCACCTTAGTTCCCTAAGGATTTGTGGTAGTCAGTATATTCATGAAGAAGCAGGAAAAAATAGTACCAGTGAAGAAATAAATCTGATGCAAAAGCAAAATGATCCTCATGGTTTTTGCTAAGCCACTGGCCACAGAGAGAAAACAAACATGGAGTTGGAGGAACTCCTGCTGGGACTGACTGTAGTGCTCAGGAGTAGTGGGGCAGAAGGTCCCAGTAGGGTCACTGTTCTGTGCTTCTCCCGCAAGATGGCACAACACCTGCACCCGAGGGTGCTGCCAGGATAAAAGCAGCCTGTGCAGAGGGTGCTGCCTCCTCCCCTCTGTGCTGGAGGTGTCCTGGCAGCCTGTGCAGAGGGTGCTGCCTCCTCCCCTCTGTGCTGGAGGTGTCCTGGCAGCCTGTGCAGAGGGTGCTGCCTCCTCGCCTCTGTGCTGGAGGTGTCCTGGCACTGCGTGCACAAAAAGGAGTGTTGCCAGGCGAGGGCTGCCCTGGGCAAGGGCTGAGGGTAGGCAGGAAGCAGGCTTGCCTGCACGCAGCTGGTGACACTGTTTGGGCCTTAGCTTCATGCTGCTCAGCCCAGCTCCCACCTAAGGCTGTGAGGAGTCTCCACACTCAGGAAAGAACTGTGCTGACCACAGGGAACCAGGGCCAGGAGTGCTCAGGCACCCGGGAGCAGCCAGGCCAGGAAGGCTCAGCCATGGCCAGGAGCCCCTGCAGCCCGGGGAGCAGTTAGGCTGGGAGTGCTCAGCCATGGCTGGGAGCCCCGGTAGCCTGGGAGTGGCCAGGCCAGGAGCCCCTGGAGTGCTCAGCTACTGCCCATTGCCCCAGTAGCCCTGGGAGCAGCCAGGCCAGTGGGACAGCCTGGTCTCCCGACATCGCCTTCACCTGCAAAAACAGCTCCCCTGGGCTGCAGCAAAGAGCTGAACTGGAGTGCACCAAGCACTAGGGCATGAGCAGACCTCTGGTGACTAATCAGGCTGGAAAGTCTGCTCCGTCACCTCTGGCTCACAAGGAGAGGACTGAGGAGGGAGATGTTTCATCTCACTGCAGCCAGCTGCTTCTTGGAAATTACTGCTGAGAAAGCACCAGCAAACCCCGCTTGGAAAGAACCTGGATCCTGCTGACTGTGCCATTCCTCTGTGTGCCCAGGCAAGGTTCTAGTCATTAAACCTCCTCACTTACTTCAGCTGGCTTTAATTTCTTCCAAAACAGAAGCACAAATCTGAGAACTGCCACCATGAGCCACTCATGGCCTGAGCACTCCTAATGAGTGGGCAAGGTAAACTCTAGAGTAACTACAATAAATGTGTTTGATCACTACCTTCACACCTTCAGCAGCTGCAACTTGATCAGGAAATGCATCCCTGGAAGAGCACTGCCCCTGCACTGCACAGGAAAGCAAAGGCTTCCTGTTACATCCTGCCACTATGACCTGGGGGAAAACATCTAGCAATTGTTTTAAACATTATTTTTTTGAGCAGAACACACCAATATGGGACCTGAGAAGTTCTTTAAGACCACTAAGCACACTGGCACGTGCCACTACTCATCCTGCTGTCCACTCCCAGTTGTTTTAGAGGAAGATGAAAGAACAATTCCAGAAGCCAAATTAGGTAGCAAGGGGGAAAAGTCTAACCTTCTTAGCAGCTAGCCCTTGAGCCTTGGGTCAATTAAATATAAATAAAGTGCAAACAAACTATAACCAGGGGAGCAATTCAGGTGTCTACACACAGGTGTTTAATGTCACTTGGGATGCCCTCAGGTATCTTGCCTGGCCTCCAGCTGCTGGTCAAGAAGGGTATGAGTCCCTCCTAGGGCCTGTGCCACATCTGCTGTTTTAGATACCCTAAGGCACCTAAAATCAGAGAATCATAGCAGGGTTTGGGTTGAAGGGATCCTAAAGCTCATCTAGTTCCAACCACCCCTGCCATGGGCAGGGATACCTTCCACTAGACCACACTGCTGCAAGCCCCATCCAAGCTGGCCTTCAACACGTCCAGGGATGGGGAACCCAAAATCTCTCTGGACAACCTGTTTCAGTCCCTCACCACACTCACACTGAAGAGCTTCTTCCTTACACCTCATCTAAATCTACCCTCTTTCAGTCTAAAGCCATGATCCCTTGTCCTAGCACTACAGGCCCTTGCAAAGAGTCCCTAAATGACCCTAAAACATGCTCAGTCGACTATCAACCAGCACCCCAGGTCCTCCTCTGCCAGGCAGCAATCCAACACCTCTGCCCCAAGCCCATAGCATTGCATGGGGTTATTGTGACCAAAGTGTAGCACCTGGCCCTTGGCCTTGTTGAAGCTCATCCCACTGGCCTCAGCCCATGGCTCCAGCCTGGCCAGGTCCCTCTGCAGAGCCTCCCTACCCTCGAGCAGCTCAACTCTCCCTCCTATCTTGGTGTTGCCTGCAAACTTACTGAGGGTTCCCTTCTTTGTAGTAGCTGATACTAATAAATTACTATTTCATTAACTACCCAATGCAGACCTGTTAATTTAGCATAGTGTAGGATTTTAATCACATTTCAGAAAGCATTTATTTAGATGATTTGTAGAAGTCAAGGTTTATTATAGTAAGTATACACACACCTTCACCAACCAAAACTACCTATTTACTTGAAACCCAGAGGGCATACAATTAGATCAGGTTTTTCCTTTGTATAAATTGCCTTGCACTGGCAGTACATGGTTTCATTTGCATTTTCCTGCCCTTTCAGCTCACTTGGTTGGTTTGTTTTTTCCCAAAGTTCCCTGCAATTACCTCTGGATTTAATATTTTCAGTGAGTATTACCATTTCACTTCCTGTAAACTTTGTGAGAGATCTTATTAATGGTCTTTGAAAATAATGCACTTTCATTCCCTGAAAGATTTTAGTGTATTTATCCACCTAATGACTGGCCATTAGTGTGTGGACTTGTGATCACACTACTGAGAAGAAAACTTCAGTTTGCACAACCACACCGATCCACACTACCTGCCATAGGAACAAAAGGCAACCACTTCTTCAGGGAAGGTGAAGGGTGGTCCCTGGCACTTGCCCCAGGGCACTGCATGGGGAAGGTGCAGATACACTGAGAGCTGCTAGGAAATCCTTGCCCTCTGATGACACTCCCCAGCATGCAGCATTTCCCTCTGCACCCACATCCCCAATCCAAACTGTATTCAAATAAAGGTTTTCTCTGTCTACATTACTGAGATTGATTTTCCTGACATAAAACCTGATGTTTTAGATCGTAATCCTACAGAAAGGTTCTAGTTTTTCCCAACCCACACACTTCTTTTTCCCAATCCCACTCCACTTTGTACCCTTGTGTCCTTGCCTTCTCTAATACTAAATGTTTGTGATGCCAAAGCCTCTCTGAAGATCTTTGCATTTCACCTGCCATTTACTCATACCAATTTTCCTATTTCCTTTCTGGTTTCTCTACAGAAAGAGTGCACAGATGCCTCATTCTCCCTGTGTCAATCTTCTCTTCACTGTATGTTTCTGGGAGAAGATAACATAAAACCAGAGGTACTGGATCAGATCAAAGGTCCAGCAAGCCTAGAAACCCATACCCAACAGAGAGTAAGAGCAGAGGATACGGAAAACTTACTGGGACAGGCCAAGCATTTATTATGCTTCCTTCACCAGCTTCTCTAAGCCAATTCTAGCCACTAGGCTCCTGATTCAGATATGCTTTAATAACTGTGGATAGCTTCAAAGGATTTTGCTATCATAAACCCACACAGTTTCCCTAAACCCATATAAAATTTCAGCATCTACAACAGCCAGAGGCAAGGACTTCTAGAGCTCAGCAGTACAGTCAGAAACAGTCTCCTTCTCTTTCCAATGTGCTGCATTGTACTTTGGCTTTTCTCTTTGGAAAGGAAAATCAACATCCACTGACTCCTGTCATGCCACTCGTTTTATACATGTCAGCTCTCCTGTCACTCACCATCTTTCCAGATGGAGAACCCTTACTTACTCACCTGTTTCTTACATGAAAACTGTTCTGTGCCTCTGATGCTCCTCCAGTCTATTATCTTCTCTGGATTTGTTTCACTTTACTGCACTCTAATTTGAGAGAGTGGGACTGGAGCTGTAGGACAGAGGTGACACACAGTTTTACAGACAGGGTTTACCTTCTGTTCCTTTCCTAACATGCCATTTGCTTTTGGACCAGCAAGGAGCACCCTGCTGATTGACAGGGTAGCTTTGTGTTTTCTTCTTTGAGTCCTGCTGTTGCTGACCTGCCCCAGTGACAACCAATTGATTTTCCTGAATCCCAAGTGGCTAAAGGCAAACAGCCCTGCTGGTTTGGGTGAATATACAGCCACAGCAAAAGACTCTGAGGAAGAGTCAGAGTCCATTGCAGTAGATGAAGTACCAGCAGTTATTAAAGTGGTTGTTGCTTAAGATGCTCTCATAATCCAGGCCCCAACAGACATGATAAACAGACAAAAGAGAAAAAAGAGCTGAGGTACACAGGAACAACTGGGAGATGTACAAATTTAGCACTGTACATAGAATGCTAAGTTGTAGATAGCAATGCTAAGTTGTGTGGGCACTGCACTACAGAGAGCTTCTGCAGGGACATTTGAAAAACACATTTTTGATGGAGTTCCTTAAGATAAGGAGAAGCATGGTTTCAGTACTCTGCAGTTACTGTTCCTCTGGTTTTGCAGTACTCAGAATTGGCATTTCATGAAGCCAGGGGGAAAAAAAGAAAGTATTGCTCCACACTGTCTTCTCTCCATGTGTTCTAGAAGGCTGCAATCATTATTTGGCATTTCATGGTGTTCTCTGCTCTCCTAAGCTATCATTTCATAGAATCATTCTCATCAGTTTAGAAGTATCAAGAACACCAGACATGACCAAACCTTACCATAGATAATGACAGATAGATAGATAATGAGCAAACCAAAACTGGAAACTTTAGTTCCTCCCCAAGAAATCCTTCCTGTAAGTACAGTAGATGGGACAACAACCAACACAGACAGGTACAGAGGCAGCTATGGAAAGAAACAAGACTTCAGTACACTACGTCTTTAGAACTTACTTTTTCACATGCTAATACGGGATACTTGTTGGATTTTTCTTCAGGAGGCAGCTGAAGGAGAACAAGAAGGTAGGCTTTGTAGCTGTTGATGAGTAACTCCACCCACGCTAGGGGGGACTGGATAAAGAAGAGCACGAAGGAGCTTGTTGAAAACTTAAGGAGTGGGGATGAAGGCTGATCTACTGGGCTGATGAGAGGCAGCAGCAAAGGCCTCCTCCACCTGTCTGCTTGGGCTTTCCCAAAGACACCAGGTCGGCTGCTACTGTGCCAATGCACCTCTGTGCAGGGAGTACTAATGCAATCACTCCTCTCCTCAGCCAGAAAAAAACAGCAGAGGAAAAACAGGAGGAGAGGAGGGAGAATGCATCCATCCACGAGCACCTATCAAGAGCTTTCTTGAGGTGGGAGTCTCCAGTGCAAATTCCCCTTTGGCTTGGCCTGCAGCTTGCTTCTGTTCACACTGGGGCTGTAATTGGGATGACTTCAGTAGCTTTGACACTTCTCACAAGCATTTGGGTTTTTCTGATTCACGAAAGCTACCAGACCCTCCTAATATTGGCACTCACAAGCAGTGACATCAACAGCTATTTCTGCACAGAAAATCTGACAACCATAAAGAAATGTTTCATGTAGGCAGAGCAGAGAAAAGTCACCACAACAGAGGAAGCTAGATGCAAAAATTCTCCCTTTGCCTCTGGATCAACACTACGAGCAGAAATCAGAAAAAGAACAGACCTGCTGGCTTGTGCATCACTTGCTGCCTGTCCATATTCTGTTCCATTTCAGCAGGCTTTGGTCTTTTTCTAGACAAGCAGCATGAAATGTCAGTTTCGTCTATGCTGAGTGGATAACCACCACAAAGTCCTACAGATTCAAAAATAAACAGAAGGACCTGCCTTTTTCTTTATGCTTTGTGCCAGGTGTGAACCAAGAGCAATGGACTGCACCTACCCAGCCTAAGCAAAAGGTAATTGCCTCAGTGTTTCCTTTCTCTCTCTCTGCTGCTGCCTGATGACAGACAGCCCCTGCTGATGCCTCAGCACCTTGGGCTAGCTCTATCTTCCTTCCCAATGCTGACTCCAGTGCTTGTTGTTACGTGTTTTGCCTGCACAGCAAGTTCCCAGACTGCCTCTCTCAGATGATCACTTCCCTGGCTGGACCTGCTTCTCTGCTTTAAGACACTCCCAAAAGCTGAGTCCTCTGCAGGTCCCAGCACCAGCAGAGGAAACTGCCAGAGATGGAGCAGGGCTCTGCCACCCTGGCTGGAAAGGGCTAGTCAGATACCCCGCACTGACATAGAAGTATAGGCACAAGGCTTAAACACCTTGTCCTTTCATTGCATTTTCATGGTCCTGGATATCAGCAGGAAAGAGAAAGGCAATACAGACAGAAGAATTTACTTTAGCCTGCTGAACTCCACAGCCAGCCACAACACCCCTCTGTGCTACTAACATTTGAAGGACTTTGAAACCCTGGTCAAGAAATGAATCAAAGTGCTTTTGAGAGTCAAAGAAGCAGCAAATGCTATATCCAAGACAAAAACATAAAGGAGAGATTTCCAAGTGGTGCTCCAGCAGGCAGGAGTGTGTGGGGCACAGATGGCCTACGCACCATGTTCCATGACATCTCTTAGATCTGTTACGGAGGGCTGAGAAAAATGTTCAGGCTCCCAACAGATCTAGAACTGATGTAGTTTAGAAATCAATTACTGAGAAAAAATATTTTACCTGATAAAAAAGATAGGAAAACAGCCTTTCTGGGAGGGTCTGAAAGATAGGACAGTAATGCCTAAGGGAAAAACTAACGTGAGCAGGCATTGTGATTCTAAGACATAGAAAATGTTGGTTTGCTCTCAAGAAAATGTTGCATTAGGTAAATGACTTGGGGAGGGAACTTGTCTCCTGGAATATGGTTCAAGGTGTGGGGTTTCTTTAATTCTGCATTGTGTGATGGAGGGACAGCTAGTGCCTTCTAATCCTGCTGCAGCAGACTGAATAACCTTTACTAACAGTCAATATGCTCATCCTTTCCAGAAGTTACTCCTGCATGTGCTAGCTTTCTGTACTAAGGAATGGACTTCTACCAAGAAAGGATCTCTCTATTTCAGGCCTCTCACTTGCCTGTGGCACAGTCATGTGCCTGTAGAACTTTTAGTTTTCAAGTGCATCCCTGAATTTCCTGGTTTGGTCATAGCACATCGCCATGGAAATTTTGCAAGAGCTATGGCAAAGGATGCTGAATACCTTCCTGTTAACTGCTTCCCTCACCAGGCAAGGCTCGGATACCTTCCCCCAAAGAGCATGGTGAACTGTGGGTAACAGCCTGAACTTGGCCCTTTCTCAGCCACGACTGTGTCTGCTAAGTTCTCACAGCAGTTGCTGTTCCTCTTTTGATTCTCCTGTCTGTATTTTCTGCATAAGTCTCTCTGTGTTCTCATTCTCCACATTTTAGGCTGTAGGCTCAAAGCCTGGGTTACTGCTAAAACTCCTGTTTGGAAGATGGAATTGGTTATTCCTGTTACAATGTCATGTATACAACACCCAGGCCTTTTCTTTTGGTCGCCTGACCAGCCTCTACTCCTCACCCTCTGCTAAAGCATCTGAGTGACTGTGATGACATTCTTTACCCTAGGATGGTCTTACATGGATCTCAGTCTTCATTTAAAACATAAAGCCAATGGTATGTCTGCCTGCTGTAGTTGATGAGTTTTACTTCATCTGAAGTCATGCTCATCAGATGAGAAATTGCTTCAGTTAATCTAATCAATCCATTCACTGAGTTTCCAGATATTACAAACTCCCTATTCCATAGATTTGTCAGCTGACCCTCTGAACTGGCAGAACAAACTCTTTCTGTGTCTAGAGTGAGTAGTAGTAAATGCACTGAATGACACAGGCATGTCACAGAGCACAACTGGGACCTTTGGCAGCACCTCAGAACATCTCCTAGACTCCCACCAATCTCTGCTCATCACTCAGTGCAAGGGATCCTACAAAATATTCTTTGCTGGAGAACCAGGAAATTAGCCAGATAATCAGAATGTCCAGGGAATGCTCCTAGAGGTCGGAGAAAGGGAAAACTAGCAGAAAAATTACATGTCATAACTGTCCTTGTAAAGTGTTTATTGAGACAGCATGTCCATCTTCAGCTGTCCTACACAAGTGAGGGTACAGAGCAGCCTGTGCACCTCAGCCTGTAGAGAGTCACTAGGGAAAAACTGATGTTTGCAGCTACTGAAAACTGAAATGTGACCCTGCATGCCAAAGGAGCCTCACAGAGAGCAGATCCCCTGAACAGACAGAATCATAGATTCCTTTAGCTTGGAAAAGTCAAGATCATCGAGTCCAACTGTAAACTTAACTCTGCCAAGTCCACCACTAAACCATGTCCCTCAGCACCACGTCCATGACATCAATGCTCATGCCAAGCCTACTCTCTTCCAAGCAATCCCTTTCCTTGGATTTTTATGTACTAGGTAGCAGGTATAAAGTCTAAACCAGAGAACTTCAAGAAAAGGTCCAACAGTGCAATGGAGAACTGCATGCTGCCCTTGCTTTTTATCACAGCTGAGGTTATTGCAACTTTCATTAATTGGGTATCATCAGTAGAAAAAGGATGCTATAGGCATTTCTGTTCCTTCACAAGAGCCACCTCCCCCTGTAACTGTTTTAGAAGATAGAGAACCTCAGTCCCCAGGCCAGAGAAAAGCCATAATTGACCTCTGTTGACCTCAGTCAATTTAGACTGACGGAACACAAGACCTTCCCCTTCCTCTCTGCTCACACATAAAACCTGAGCTCTGTCAGACAGGCTCACATCTGTGGAAAGAGTCAGTGAGTACATGCACATGTGCCTGTGCACACATGTGTCCACACGCACCTGCCTGTGCTCCTGCATGTACCTGCATGACTGTCTGTGTCGCAGCTTGCAGGCCATGTCGGCAGGCAGCTACACACCCATGCGTGTGGAGCGAGGTCAAAGCAAGCAAAGGCGCAGTGGGCCTCAGGAGCTGCTGCTTGGCTCTTGGCCTACAGCAGACCTTGGCCTTTCCAGCACTACTACAAGTGAAGTCCTCTTTGTCCCAATCTCTTGACCACGCATCCCTACAGCTTCCTGTCCAACGATCAGTCCAGCTCAGACTCTGTCATGGGAAGCAGAGTCAGGCTGAAAAATTTCTTCCCAAAGATGGAGATAAGTTCAGGAATACCCACTCCTTGGTGGCTTTCCTAAAGGAGATGGGACACAAGTTCGATCAAGCACTCACTAGGCAGTTTTGATCAGACTACCTGAGGACTGGCAGGCCTCTTCCCTCACCAGCCACAATACCTGCTGTTCGAGCTGGGACATTCTCCCTCCCCATTGTCCCTCCAGTCTCCTCCTGGTACTCTCCTTTCTCCCATGGGGCCGGTCACCACTGGGAGCTCCTACTACTGGAGTCCTTCTGTACTGAGGCAGCCATCTCCTCTCCACACCGACACTTGTGTCCTGCCGACACAAGTCCCTGTCCCAGATCCCAAGCGCCTGCCCAGCGCAGAGGAGTGGGACAGGCCCTCCCCATCCCTCGCCCACCCCTCACGCTGCCATTCAAGTACCCCGGGAGGTGCCTGCGTGTCTCCTACCTTCCCAGGTGAGCCGGGGCAGGTGGCGGGTCGTGCTCTCCGCTCCCCTGGACGTGCCTGCTGCCTGATTCACGGGTACCTCCGAGCCAGAATCAGGCTCCACCCAGGGCTGAGGGTGAGTAAGAGCGAGAGAAAGGCAAACTCCGGAGAGTTATTCCCTCCCCAGGATTGCAGGGGAACCAGAGATAAGGGCTGCACATTCCTGAGCCGCAGGCAGCCTCTCCCTTCCCGTCTGCCTCGAGCCTGTCAGACCAGCTCGGGCCTGGCTGCGGAGCAGGCCCAGTGCTGGCAGTCGAGCACGGACCCAGGCCACGGCTCCCAGCCTCGGCCTCAGTCCAGCAGCCGCCCGGGGACGGGGCTTTGGGCTCGTCAAAGACTTCTCGTGCTCCGGACTCCATGCTGGGGAGACAGCAGGGTGCTGCAGCCGTGGCTCCTGGGCAATGGCACCTTTGAGCAGGAGTGATCGGGGCCCTATGCCTGGGGGTGCTCTGTAGAGAGTGTCTGAGGCTGTACCTGTGCCCCCTCAGCTCCCTGGGGTGCTCTGCAGAGGTGTCTGAGGCTGTACCTGTACTCCTCCGCCTCCCTGGGGGTGCCCTGTAAAAGGGTGTCTGAGGCAGTACCCCAGGCCCGCCATTCCCCGGGGCTGCCTTGCTGAGGGGGCCCGAGCTTTCCCGCTCCCTCCGTGAGTGCCGCGCTCACAGAGGGGCCGCCCGGGCGGCAGCGGAGCCTCTCTCGGATCCAGGTGCACAGCGGGCGCAGGCGGAGAAGGGTTAAGCGAGATTCCCCGCAGCCCCGGGCGTGGCAGCTCCTGTTATTTCGCCTTTCATGTTCTATCTTATTCAGCCTGGCAACCGCCGCGGCTGCTGTGTGCCGGGCGGTGCCCGGGCGGCGGCGAGGGCGCGGCGGGAGGCGGCTCCGCGGGAGGCGGCGGTGACTCAGGCCTGGCAGCCCGCGCCTGGCGGGGCCGGCCCCACGCGGGCGCCATGTTGTGGAAGCTGGCGGGGAGCGGGGCTGCGGAGCAGGCCGCGGGCATCTGCCTCCCTCGGCGCCCGCAGCCGGGCCGGACACCCGCACGGCAGCGTTAACGTGTGGAGCGGGCGCTGTGCGGGCCCCTGCGTGGCCACACGCGGTGCTGTGCGCTCCTGGGTCGGGTCGTGCGCCCTCGAGTGAGGCCCCGGACCTGTGCAAGGAGGTGGTGTGCATTAGAAAAGGTAATTTAATGTTAAGGCGCCAATTTCCTCAGAATTTGGAAATAAGCCTGATGCTACAGACTTGTTGGTCTGTTTTTCAGCAGAACCTCCTGAGTGTGAAGGAGGGATGGGAAGTAATCAGTCAATATTCCTTTTAATCGCCCTTCACTCTGTTGCCCTGGGTATTGTTCACCACATGCCACTTAAGCACCACATTGAGTGGAGTTAATAACTTCCACGTAGGTGTCACCATGCTGTTCATCAGAATCCTACTGGAATGCTTCACAAACATCAATTAACTTCTCCGAACTCAATTGGGCTGTGGTGGTGCCATTAGCTCTATTTTGGAGGAAACGACTGGAGCAGGAGTATTGCATTTAAATGTTCCACTCACTGTCAGTGATTAGTTCAAGATTTTGAGAATCACAGATCTTAGGGTCTCTAAGCAGTCGAGGATATAAGGAATGCAGGTTTGATGGCTAGCTGTACACATAAGACAATCTTAATTCTGCAATTTCTTCATTTTTCAGTGATTTCAGCCTCAAGTACCTGTTTGCCAGTAGCATGTTACTGGGTGACTAAGGTCTCTTCTCTGCCTTGATCTCTTCCTCTCGAGTATAATTGTCCGTGTCTTGGAATATTTTTTCTTTGATAGGCCTTTTATGTCCAGTTCTTGTTTTCAGTGTGCAGGTTGCTCTCTGTTGGAAAAGGCAAGATCAAAGAAGTGTGTTCTAAAATTAAGGAAGCATAAGCAAATCTGCAGTCTGATGTTCTGTTGTGCCACTAGGATGATTATGACAAAAATCACAATTTAGAACATCAGATGTGTTTTTGTAGACTCAGTTGGAAGTAACCCACAAGGATCATTGAATCCAACTCCTGGTCCCACACTGGACACCCCAAGAATCACTCAACTTACAGTTTGGGTGTTGATCCAAAGAGAAGCCAGTGCAAAGAGTTTGATACTCTTGTGGTTAGCACACTGCTGAGGAAATGTTCTGCAGTATTCTCTGATGTTAAGGTCTGATTCATTAATCCAAGTCATCATCCAGTGAATCCTCTAGCAGAAAGATTGGTTCATTGTTGCTGTTACCTGAGAGTATAGTTTAAGAAAGAAATAAGAAAATAAAGTCAGAATAATTTTGGTTGAAGGATCCGTTGGGAGTCATGTGATCCCACACCCCTGGCTCCATGCAGAACTCATTAGGTCAGGTTATTCAGTGCCTTTCTTTGGTTTTTGAGTATATCCAAGGACAGAGATCCTACAGCCCCTGTGCTTCCTGTGCTTGACACCCTCACAATGCTTTATTTTTTCCTGATATTTAATGGGAGTTTTCTTTAAAGCTGTTTGTGTCTAAAAAGGTCTAAAAAGGCCTTCCTGATCACACTATGAGATGATGACATTACCTGCCTCTCTCCAGTCAGTAATTAGTAATAAGGTTTTGCTNGGGCTGCCTTGCTGAGGGGGCCCGAGCTTTCCCGCTCCCTCCGTGAGTGCCGCGCTCACAGAGGGGCCGCCCGGGCGGCAGCGGAGCCTCTCTCGGATCCAGGTGCACAGCGGGCGCAGGCGGAGAAGGGTTAAGCGAGATTCCCCGCAGCCCCGGGCGTGGCAGCTCCTGTTATTTCGCCTTTCATGTTCTATCTTATTCAGCCTGGCAACCGCCGCGGCTGCTGTGTGCCGGGCGGTGCCCGGGCGGCGGCGAGGGCGCGGCGGGAGGCGGCTCCGCGGGAGGCGGCGGTGACTCAGGCCTGGCAGCCCGCGCCTGGCGGGGCCGGCCCCACGCGGGCGCCATGTTGTGGAAGCTGGCGGGGAGCGGGGCTGCGGAGCAGGCCGCGGGCCTCTGCCTCCCTCGGCGCCCGCAGCCGGGCCGGACACCCGCACGGCAGCGTTAACGTGTGGAGCGGGCGCTGTGCGGGCCCCTGCGTGGCCACACGCGGTGCTGTGCGCTCCTGGGTCGGGTCGTGCGCCCTCGAGTGAGGCCCCGGACCTGTGCAAGGAGGTGGTGTGCATTAGAAAAGGTAATTTAATGTTAAGGCGCCAATTTCCTCAGAATTTGGAAATAAGCCTGATGCTACAGACTTGTTGGTCTGTTTTTCAGCAGAACCTCCTGAGTGTGAAGGAGGGATGGGAAGTAATCAGTCAATATTCCTTTTAATCGCCCTTCACTCTGTTGCCCTGGGTATTGTTCACCACATGCCACTTAAGCACCACATTGAGTGGAGTTAATAACTTCCACGTAGGTGTCACCATGCTGTTCATCAGAATCCTACTGGAATGCTTCACAAACATCAATTAACTTCTCCGAACTCAATTGGGCTGTGGTGGTGCCATTAGCTCTATTTTGGAGGAAACGACTGGAGCAGGAGTATTGCATTTAAATGTTCCACTCACTGTCAGTGATTAGTTCAAGATTTTGAGAATCACAGATCTTAGGGTCTCTAAGCAGTCGAGGATATAAGGAATGCAGGTTTGATGGCTAGCTGTACACATAAGACAATCTTAATTCTGCAATTTCTTCATTTTTCAGTGATTTCAGCCTCAAGTACCTGTTTGCCAGTAGCATGTTACTGGGTGACTAAGGTCTCTTCTCTGCCTTGATCTCTTCCTCTCGAGTATAATTGTCCGTGTCTTGGAATATTTTTTCTTTGATAGGCCTTTTATGTCCAGTTCTTGTTTTCAGTGTGCAGGTTGCTCTCTGTTGGAAAAGGCAAGATCAAAGAAGTGTGTTCTAAAATTAAGGAAGCATAAGCAAATCTGCAGTCTGATGTTCTGTTGTGCCACTAGGATGATTATGACAAAAATCACAATTTAGAACATCAGATGTGTTTTTGTAGACTCAGTTGGAAGTAACCCACAAGGATCATTGAATCCAACTCCTGGTCCCACACTGGACACCCCAAGAATCACTCAACTTACAGTTTGGGTGTTGATCCAAAGAGAAGCCAGTGCAAAGAGTTTGATACTCTTGTGGTTAGCACACTGCTGAGGAAATGTTCTGCAGTATTCTCTGATGTTAAGGTCTGATTCATTAATCCAAGTCATCATCCAGTGAATCCTCTAGCAGAAAGATTGGTTCATTGTTGCTGTTACCTGAGAGTATAGTTTAAGAAAGAAATAAGAAAATAAAGTCAGAATAATTTTGGTTGAAGGATCCGTTGGGAGTCATGTGATCCCACACCCCTGGCTCCATGCAGAACTCATTAGGTCAGGTTATTCAGTGCCTTTCTTTGGTTTTTGAGTATATCCAAGGACAGAGATCCTACAGCCCCTGTGCTTCCTGTGCTTGACACCCTCACAATGCTTTATTTTTTCCTGATATTTAATGGGAGTTTTCTTTAAAGCTGTTTGTGTCTAAAAAGGTCTAAAAAGGCCTTCCTGATCACACTATGAGATGATGACATTACCTGCCTCTCTCCAGTCAGTAATTAGTAATAAGGTTTTGCTGCCTTTTATTCTGAAGGTTAGTTGTGTTTATTTTTCTGTGTTATTTCCAAGATTATATTGGTTACTTTTAAAGATTCCTCAGCCACTGCAGTCATTTGTAAATTTTGTTTGCTTTTTTTACTAATTATAATGTATGTATGCATTGTTAAACTGGATTAGTGTAGTGATGCATCTAGATAATTGCTATTTGTAACTAATGTCTTTACCAGGGCTCTTTTATGCTAACTGCCTTCAAACAAAGAGCCAGTAGTAAAGAGACACTTGTGCTCCAGGTGGCTTGTCATTTGGGTTAATGACATGATGCGACACAGATAAAACATGGGAAATGAGGGAACCTCATTTCAGATTGGAGCACTTGCTGCAGCTGTTAGACTCCAGCACTCCAAGAGGAACCAGCAAATGACAACTACAGTTAACACCCTGAAAAAGCAGGCAGGTCACTGCCTCCTGCTCCCCCCACCAGTCCAATTCTGGATCATTGACAAACCTGATCAAAATACATGAGAAGGGTATCAGCACCTGCCTCCAGACTGTTGGTGTTCATCTTTCTCCTCTGGACATCACAACAGACTGTAGGAAGATGACAGTCCGTGGTTGAAGGATAATTGCCTCTAACTGATGGAGGTGAACTCTGTGGCCAGGAAGCCAGCTGTTCAGAAACATTCCCATCTTAGGCTGGATTGCATCATGGAAACCTGGCCTGACAGCAGCTTGTCTTTTATTGTGGCCTCACTCCCTCCATATGCAGCTCAGGCTTCAGGGCCCTAGCAGTTCTCATTTTGCCCACTGCCTCTTGTGACCATTGATAGCAAGTTAGGAGGGAAGTAGAAACTGGAAAGGCATTAGCTTATTCACAGCACTGTTGTCATTAACTTATTCAATCATTTAACTTCTCTTTTTTTTTTTAATTAATTGTCCATGTTTGAGGGTATTATCTGTGCCAGTGCCATTGCTCAGACTAGCTAAGAGGTTAGCATTTGTGCTTTAGAAAGGACACTTGCCACTGGCCTTCTACAGCAACAGCTGGCTAGCAGGAACCTTCCAGTTATGGGGAATTAACGGTTTTCCAGGAAGAGGGACCAGAAAGAAGTTCTGAGGTTGTCAGTGGTTTAGAGGGCAGGATGAAACAGGCCTCACTGTTTTCTGGTTCTGAACTATCTGAGGAGATACATCTTTGTTTTCTGAAGCACTGGCTGAAAGTGACCTGCCTCTGGCTGTATTTCTAGATGGTGCATGATCCTGGTCTACATGTTCTATCTTGCTTGCTTGCCTTCCTTCCTGCATATCTTTTTTATTTACCCAAAACCATTTAACCATATGCTGGTTAGAACCTGAACCTCACCAATCTCCTCCTTTATAAATGGAGAGCAATGACAATGGAGTAGTTCTCAGATGGGAAGGACATTGTCATACAGTAGCCAGAAGAGAAACACAGGAAGGAAGGGGACCAACCATGAACATCAGTGCATATAGCAGAGTCCTGAGTGTACAGGTAGGCTTTAATAGCCCTCACCAGCCTCTCCTATGGCCTCTACCCATACCTTTTGCCTATGGGCCCAGGATTTCCATTTCACCTTGAACCTGCTGAGCTACATCACAGGAGTACTGGTGTCCAGCCCAGCAACAGCTGTGCCCGCACACAGATCCAGGCCCTAATCCACAGTGAGTACCCGGCTTGGTGCCACAACTGCCTTGTCATTATGGGCTCACCCAGCTAGCAGCTGTATCTGGCCCTGCTCACCATCACTGGTCCTGACACTGACCCGAAGACTGACTGCCCAGGTTGCCCTCAGACCTGCCCTGTCACCACAAGCTTATCTGGTGACTCTCAGCGGACCCTGTCTGCCATTGTCACTGGGCCTGTCCCTCTCCCATTGCCTGAGCCCTGGCTGGTGAGACCATGCTTGGGCCCTGGTTCTCCATCCGTTTATGAGCAGCTGGCCCTGCATGATCACTGTCAGTGTACAGGAACAGACACATGACCTGCCCCAAAACACCAGAGATAAGCCTAGGTGACCTGGAGAACAGCAACTCATCCTGTTCCTTGAGTCGCTTAGCGTTGCAGATCCCCTGGACTCTGTCATCATGGAAGATGGTAAATGCTCCTTTTGACTTAGCACTGTGACTAACCCTGTATGCCACTTCTGGTTTTGATCTGTTCCAGGCACTTGATTTGTATATACTAGATAATCTGGGTTAAGTACAGCTTTGCTTTCTCCCTTCTCTCTCTCTCTCTAGTCTGAAGTTGTTGAACAAGATTTTCCCGTTTCCATTCCAACTCAGTATCAAGAAGTCACAGGTGCTCACTGGCACTCACCACTGAACTTACCTTTTATGCCATGAATGCATGCTCTGTGCATCGCTGAAGAGTTCACGGGTCTCCAGGCTTTGACTTCTCAACCTTCCTTTGCTGACAGACATAGCAGAAATGTCTTCAGAAGCTTAGCTGCTTCATTCCCCTCACAGTTCTTCACAGTAAGTTCTCAGTGTAAAGAACTTCCCCTGCCAAGTGTGACTATGGAGAAAACATTGTAACGGGCAGGACCAACATCTGGGCAGAGGTACAGCAGTGGGATCAGGAATGTATTGTTGCATAGGTTAGAATCATAGAATTGTCAGGGTTGGAAGGGACCTTCAAGATCCTCTAGTTCCAACCCCCCTGCCATGGCAGGGACACCTCCCACTAGAGCAACTTGCTCCAGCCCCAGGCAGCCTGGCCTGCAACACTGCCAGCGATGGGGCTGCCACCACCTCTCTGGGCAACCTGGCACAGTGTCTCTTCCCTCATGGGGGAGAGCTTCTTCCCAACTTCCAACCGACATCTCCCCTCTTCAAGCTTATGTCCATTCCCCCTAGTCCTATTGCTGCCCAACATCCTAAAAAGTCCCTCACCAGCCCTCTGGTAGCCCCTGCAGATACTGGAAGGCCACAATACAGGCTCCTCAGAGCCTTCTCTTCTCCAGACTGAAGTTGTTTGTTTATTTAGTGAAAATTGCCATAAAGACATGGGCTAGGTGGGGAATAAATGAAGAATTATCACTACTGTCAGTATCTTTTGTACAGCAGCAGTTTTTGGCTACCAGCATGGGGGGGGGAGGTGATGGTGTATATTTTTCTTACCAAGTGCTCAGCTGTACTGCCATCCTTCCTTCTGAGGAAAAACACAGGAGGTGACCCAAGGCATGAAGGTTCCTGCGATCAGGTAACTTGGCCTACCCTGTGCCCAGCCTGGTACAAGGCCAGTGGAGCCAGGGTGGGATTCAGTCCCTGTGGCTGGACATCCGGTGGGAGCTCCTAAGGGAAACCAGCCATCTGCTTGGCCTGCCACAGGACAAAAGCAGGAGAAGCAGAGCCACGGTGCCCAGAACTCATCACACCATTTGGCAGAGCCTCCATCTTCAGTTACAAAAGCTGCATTTTTATTCCTAATCTAGACTTCTCTTTACACAAACTAATACTGAGGCACACAGAGAAGACAAATGGATTTTAGAGTCAGAAGATGGGGCCTGGATGTCTTTTCTGTCCTTCCTGGAAGGATGAAAGAGCATCACTTACCAGTGGATACCTAGTTTAGAAGAGTGTTCGTTTAAAGTAATTAAATAATTGACAATTCAGCAAAACCATAGGTAAATAGTTTCTGCACTATTTTATTGTCTAAAATTGCCTAACTTCACCTCCTCGGCTCCACTGCAGACCTGTTCCCAGGAGTCTTGCGGGACACGCACAGCCACTGCTACATCCCAAGAGCTCCCTCCCTCCCTCCCTGAGGCTCCTTTCTTCAGTGAACACTCGCCCGGACCTTTCGGTAAGCTCTGGGGTACATGTACCTGTACTGCAGATATGCCTCTGTCCTCCACGGGAGCCGGGGAGCGGAGGACAGGCAGGAGAGCCCGGAGAGGCGTGCCGTACAGCGAGTCCCGGTCCCGCCCCGGGGGCAGCTCTCTGCGCCTCACCTGACGGAGCAGCCGTTACCGGGTGGCGTTGAAGGGTAGCGGTACTGACCCCGTCCGCGCCTCCGGTCCGCCTGTCCGTGGCGAGTTTGCGCTGCGGGGACGGTAACCCGCCGCAGAACGGCTGTGCCCGACCAGGACCGGTGCCTGCGCGGCGCTGGCCTGCGGCTGCCCGCTCCCCCTCCCCTCGGCAGCGGCAGGAGCTGAGTCTCTGCAGGCAGGCAGCTTACTCCCCTGCTTCTCATCAGCAGGTTCCTCATGTAAGAAGCGAAGAAGCTGGGCAGATGTTCTGGAACTCTTCTGAATACACTTGCTGCCAAGGCTTCTGGGTCACCTTCTGTCACAGCAATCACCTCTGTCCTCCTGGCAATGGAGCCTGCCACCTGGACTCTGGGGAGGCCTTCACTGCGGATAAATAGCTGTGGTTTTTAAGTAGAGCCAAAAAAGTCAAAAGGGTTAAGCTCTTACTGATATCAGTGTTTCATAGTCCATCAGCTGATGGGCTGGGCTAACAGCCACCTACAGACTACGTGCCCAGGCCTTCCCTCACACAGACACAGCCTGAGGCAAGGGGCCAGGGCCTGTCCTCAGTGCCAGGCAGCAGCAGCACCTCAGGCATGAGGTGTGTGGGCACCCTTGGTGCCTGTACGGATGGCATCAGTCTCTCTGCAGTTAGCAGGGGTTCCTGTATCAAACACTCTCAACAGCACAGGACAGCTCTTCCCTCATTCCTGACCTTGCCTCTCTCCTATGCTGTTAAGCAGGATGTTGGTTTTTAAGTAGGCATCAGTGATTACTGTGATAACTAAACCACTGCATCCTGTGTGTATCATCTCACCTCTATGTCCTCACTTCCTTTCCCACTCCAGCTTCCCTGGAGCAGAAACCTCTACTCCCCTCCCCTCAAGAGTTAATCTGCTAATTCCAAAAGAAGGAGTCCCTTTCAAACCACAAAGATGGGGTAAGTTAGTGGTTTAGGTTCTCCCCTTTCGGCCTAGATGCCAGTTCTCTGAGCAGCACGTGCCTACCTTGATACTCCTGCAGCTGGCACCAATATCATTAATTTCTGCACATACAGCAAGAAAATCATCAGTATGTTTCCAAAATGCTGATACTGGAATTGCAGACTTCACACAGGGGAAAGCAAATAAACTAAAGGTTCTAAAATGTAAAGTAAACTTTATTATCCTTGAACCACAAAATAGATTTCTTTGGTTGTACAAATTTCACTAGTTACAGTCTTGATGCGCTAATTTTCCCTCAGAGTCTCTCAGAAGAGAATGGGAGAGAACCCAGAGCCTGGCACCAGGTACCACAAAGGGAAAGAAAGAAAGAATCACAAGTTAGTCACCAAAACCAATCCAGGATTGTTTCCAAAATTGCTGTTGTTAAAAAGCAGATGCTAAAATTAGATTAAAAAAGGAAAAGCTCAAGTTGCTGATGATGGAAGCAGCCACAGCTGCAGTTTGAGATTATCAGAGTTCCCCCCTCCAAAGCTCTGCAACATTAAAACATAGGAAGTCAGTTAAAATGCTCCACTGGATTTTGGCATGAAGGGGGAGTCTCAGCTAACAGAAACTGCATCCAGTTCTTCACTCAGCAAACACACAAGCACAAGTGCTTGTCCCTTCCCATGCCACTTCAGTCACTGAAAGGCTTAAGGTCCAGCTCTGGTCTTACTGCTGGAGAGATTTAGCAGAGAGCACCAATGTACCAGGGTAGACAGATTCCTGCCAAGCTCGATGCCTTTCTCCCTGTCAGAGACTTTTAACAAAAACAAACAAAAAACCAAACCAAAACAAGGATATTTTACTTCAGTAGTGGGCAGCAGAAACTGACTTGATACAGGATCTGTCCACAGCCTTTGTTCCACTCATGGAAACCAGGATCACACCCCTGCTCCTCTCCAGTTTCATTATTCCCCCTTAGATGGGCAAGCCTGTTACCTGTTCCATGTGGAGAGGGGCCTGAGGCCAACGAGCAGAACTGAGTAGTTATTGCAAGGCACAGGCCAGACCCTTCCCACCTCCCTGATCCCTGCCTGGCAGGCGCTGGGCACCCCAAAGCGTCACCTGTCACCTCACAGCTAGCAGGTAACAGCAGACTCACCCACTAGCATCCTCCAGTACTCCTAACCTGACCCCAGCAATGCCACTTGCTACCCTTCCCCATGTCCTGAATCCTAACCCACTATCCTATCTGCTGTTTACACCTCCCACCTCTGCACCATACCTAAACCCAGCTACTCTGCTCTAGTGCTGTCACACACTCACACTATGCTCTTGCTACAGCTGTTTGGCTCCTCTCTCCCTGCCCCAGCTCACCTGTTCCTCATGGTGCTGACAGAAGACAGGCACCTGGCCCCCAGCGCTCAGCAGTGTGCTTGGAGAGTGGTTCACACGTGTGTGAGACACGTGGCTATGTGTACGTCTGCTCAGTATCTGCCCCTCAGGATGGCACAGCACAGCACCCTGGCAGGAGCAGGTTGGGCAGTACCTACCTCCCAGGACAGCACAGCACCCTGGCAGGAGCAGGTTGGGCAGTACCTACCTCCCAGGACAGCACAGCACCCTGGCAGGAGCAGGCTGGGTAGCACCTGCCTCCCAGGACAGGACAGCACAGCACCCTGGCAGGTGCAGGCTGGGTAGCACCTGCCTCCCAGGACAGGACAGCACAGCACCCTGGCAGGAGCAGTGTCTTACACAGGACAGTTTGCTGCACTCACAGAGGCAAGTGGCACAGAGCTGCCCCAGGCTCCTTTGGGTGAGCACACAAGTGTCAGAGGTGCTCCAGGCTCCTTTGGGTGAGCACACAAGTGTCAGAGGGAGGCACTTCACTGAAATTCCTTTTTTTTTTTTGCCTCCAAGCTACCTATTTCCACATCCTCCCAAAGGAAAGTGAGGTGATGGGGTGAGAGGTGGAAGAAGATGCTTTTTGGCAAAAGAGTGGAAATTAAATAGGAGCAAAGGCAGCTGGACCTTCCTTCTAGTTCATACCAGAGCAGAAGCTCCCATATTAACCACTAAGAAAAACATAAATCCAAACTGAGGAAGTAGCAGCTGGAGCCCAGCACACTCTCACACTCACATGTTCTCCCTGTCCTACCCTTCCCCACACACTATTTACAGGCTAACAAGCTGCCACTGTCCTGTCCACACCTCCTCTCAGATTGCCACCAGTAAGTCTAGTGTTGTCCCGCTGGGTTCAGGACATGCCCCAGTGCACTTTTGGGAGAGAACAGAGGTTGGTTCACAGCCTTAAAGGAAGTCAGTTGGCCACAGTGCTCCTTGGGGTGCTCAGTTCCCACGCAGAGCCCAGGAGGCAGCAGTGTGGGCAGGGCAGTGCTGTCCCTGGAGCACAGGAGGCTCAGGAGCCCTGTGCTGGGCCACTCGGTCGCCCAGGTGCAGCAGAGCTTCTATGTAGGGACAGCAGCCTCCAGGCTGCGTCGGCCGTGCCGGAGCTTGCGTCTGCTGCTGTACAGAGCCATTTCTTCAAGTGCTGATGAAGGAGGTGTGGAGGAGTCACGTGCTACTAGCATTGCCTCTTCCTCTGGCTGCCCATCCTGCTCCTGGGGAACTGCAGACAAGGAAAGCTCAGGTTTAAGAGGAAGTGCTAGGTTAAGTATACAGCTGAGGCAGTTAACACAGACAGAGGGGCTGAATCTGAGACAGTACTGAACCACAGAACAGTTCAAATTGGAAGAGACCCATAAAGATCATTGAGTCCAGCTCCTGGTCCTACGCTGGACACCCCAAGAATCACACCATGTGCCTGAAAGCACTGCTCAAACACTTCTTGAACTCCCTCAGGCTTGGTACCGTGATCACTTCCCTAGGGAACCTCAGACACAAAAACATCATGAAAATGCATCAGGTCAGAGGTGCCGAGCCTGCTGAACTGTGACCAGTGGCTCACCCTCTGCTCTAGAACCTGACTCCAAGATGCACTATCCTGGTGCAGTATCCTTCCTGCTGCACTACCTGAGTAGGAGCAGCTGCTAGGATTCAGAATCCTTCCTGCGCTACTCAGGGTAGCATTAACATTTGTTTGAAAAAGCCTCAGACCCAGATGAATGTAGGTGACAAATCTGACACCTTGGAGGGACACTGGGACTGGGGAGCAGGTGACTGACCTCCCAACAAGGCAATCGGGTACAAACAAAGGCATGGGCACATGCAGGTGCAAATCCAGATGGGGGTGGGAGGAGATCAACGTGGCTTGGAGGGAAGTCATCCCTTCCAGACCCTCTACGTGGCTTGGAGGGAAGTCATCCCTTCCAGACCCTCTACGTGGCTTGGAGGGAAGTCATCCCTTCCAGACCCTCTACGTGGCTTGGAGGGAAGTCATCCCTTCCTGACCCTCTACGTGGCTTGGAGGGAAGTCATCCCTTCCTGACCCTCTACATGGCTTGGAGGGAAGTCATCCCTTCCTGACCCTCTTAGACCAGAACTTGCCAAAGGAGCCAAACATGCAGGTTAGGTGATCTCAACACAGGACACTGAACTGTTAAAAACCCATGATTGCTCCTCAGCCAAACAAGCTGCAAGCTGCCAAGGGGTAAGGAGACACATCCTCTAGTGGGTAAGGAGTTAAAACACAGACAGTGCAGGAAGATGTCACCTGTGATCACATCACCCTCTCTGTGCTACGGTCAGTGTCTGGTAAGCAATGAGGGGGAGCAGAACTGATGATCTAGTTGGGGATGTCCCTGCCCACTGCAGGGGACTTGGACTAGATGACCTCCAGAGGTCCCTTCCAACCCAAACCATTCTAGGATTCTAAGACACTGCTGAGAGAAGCTAATGAAGATACCAAGCTGTGTGTCAGGCTCACCATCAGACACAATACTGGACTCATCAGAACCTTGTGCTCACTTGCTAGGTTTAGGGCTGGGGACAGAAAGTCAAACCATAGCTAGGAGAGCCTGAAGGGAGAGAGCAGTCAAAGCTTCAGCTGCTGTTCATCGAGATGACTGCTCACACAGATCCACAAGCATAGGCTTGGAGAGTCACCCGAGTGCTCAAGCACCCAAATGCTCTCAGGTCTTAAACCAGGATGCATTTATCTGCAGCTGTCTGCTGCAGGCACTAAGACTCTTTGCTCTAGCAAAAGGAGCAAAAAGCACAGCCTAAGCAATGGACATTATCCACCTAGAGCAGGTGACGGAGGCCAAGACTTCACACACTCCTATCACCCATTCCTCAGAACACAAAAGCAGAAGAAAACCAGGCATGCTGGTTACAGGTTAGTTATCACTGGAGCACAATGCAGATATCCTACCCAAAACTGAACGTGGAGAGTTTGGGGGTCTCATTCTAGAATGGACACAAGAAGACATTGCTTCAAGCAGCAAGAAGCTGAAGTCCCCAAGGTTGATGCCACAGGCAGGCAAAGGGGAACCCTGTGAACCATGGTGGGAGTCAAGCAGTACACAGACTCACTGGGGCCCTGAGCTTACCCGAGTTATTTCTGTCATCTAGGTATCTGAGGTCATCAGCTGCATCAGGGGACTAGAAGAGAACAGAAGACATCAGCATCCACCTCTGTAACACCAGTGCCAGGCAATTCCCCACCTCCAGCCTCCCAACAGACTGCAGAGAACCTTTGGCCCCTCCAGGGCTCTGGTAAGAGAGCAGCCAGGGCAGGATCCTCAGTGAGCACAGAGCATCACAGCACTAATCCTTTGGGCTGCAGCCCCACAGCTCATTGCCTGCCCTGCAGGAGGAGGATGTCTGCCCACCAGAACTCTCCTCCTTTTACCTGGAGTGTGTACCACAGAGGAGATGATAGGAAGTGACATGAAAGGCAGAAGCAAAGGAGTAGAAACATGGAGGAGAGCAAAGCCATGAGCTACATCTCCTTGAGAGTCCTGAGGGATCCTAATTCTGCATCTGCACTGTCCCCAGGCCTAGCTCCCTAGGCAAAACCAACCTCCTTCATGGTCAGGTGTGTATGGAGAACCAAGGTGGGATGGGAAGCAGTGAGATCCCAACGGATGGCAGAGGCACCTAAGTGATCTTCATGAGACTCCACCAGTTCCTGCTGATTTTAAAGCCCTCACAAAAATGAGAAGCACTCCAACAGCAGAGGTGTCTGTAGCTCATCAGACCAGAGCTGACAACAGCATGGCAACACCTCAGCTTTGCTCATGGTCACCAACTTGTGGTGGCCTGAAAATCAGCACTGCTCTGGGGACAGGCATAGATGTCCCAGGCCCTACTCATTTTGCTGAAATAGAGAATTTCATCTGGCTGCATGAAGTGCCTCAAGGAGAGAGCTCCAAGGATTCTGTTGAGGCATCCTGTTCCTTCAGAAGTGGCTGCATTGGTTACTTCTGCTTCTCCTTCCAGGTTCACACACAGTAACTGAGCTCAGCACTCCTCTGAGCCACACAAGTGCAGGGACAGTGCTTCAGAAGAGCTCAATGTTCAGCAAGCTTAACAATGCCAAATTGGTCTGAAAGCTCTGGCCACTACTGCCCAAAAATCTCTTTTGGGGATCTTCTTGCTCAGCTGGAGCACAGGTGAGGAGAAGCTTCATCTGCCAGCCCTGCCCCAGCATGCAGGTGATACCTGGATCTCGTACACAGCTTTGGAGGAAGGAATAGCAGCGAACTCCCGGTAGTCAAACTTCTTTTCTGACAGGGACTAGAGGGACAGCAAAGAGAAGGAAGAAAGACAAGAGAGAAATGGGTGGAAAACCAGCAGTGAGCTGAGTGACCCATGCAGAGAGAACAGCAGCAGCAGAGTCCTTCTCAGTTGGTGCCAAGAATGCCTGGGGCCAGCCTCTGCAAAGGAGGCATCTCTGGGCCATCCTGGTTCTCAGGGCAGGGGCTCCAGGTTGCAGAGGTAGGAAATAGGTAGGAAAGCTATCTGTGTGTGGAAATGTTCTGCAAGGTTCCTGATGGCAGCATCACTGTCAGGATTCCAGTGCCCAGCTGGCTGTGCTGTGTGACCTTGGGCAGAACCAGGTCCCCTCTGGTCCAGCTGCTCCCACTCCCCTCTTGGCCTCACTAGTTTTGGCAGCTCCCTGCCAGTCCTGCTGCATTTACACAGCACAATTCTGACTTCAGCTGGAGTTACCAGCTCTGTGCTGTTGAGGAATCCAGGGAGCAAAGTCTGAAGTGAAAGGACTTTCTGAACACAGAGATGAAGAACCAGGAAAAGGATGAAAGAACAGAACAGGGAAACAAGGAACAGAAGTTACATGCCAGCTGCTCTCGTGGGCTAGGGGCTGGGGTTACCCTAGCAGGGTGACAGACACTATTGCCTCCTCTTTCCCCCAAATCCTGGGAATTAGCAATAAAGAGCTCAGAGGAGTTATGGATTGGAAAGTAAAACTAGAACTACTATAAAAAATAACAGCAATAAAATATTTACAGATCTATACAGAGCCAAATCCCCTTTTTGGTAGCTACATCTCCCCTGAGGAGGCTCAGCAGCAGGCTGCTAGCAGCTAGCTTCAGCTGAAAAGCACAATCACTGAACAGAATTGTTCTGTTTCAGCCCAAACCAGGACAGCTGCAAGGAAAGGGATTGCTGCAGCAATGGCTATGGCAGAGCTGTGCCCTCTTGACAGCTCCAGGTACCATGCAGCCAGAGCTGGCTTCAGTGTTTCAGTAGGGATCCCATGGCTCAGATGCACAGTCCACACCCAAGCTGAGGAACCAAGAGGACCCAGGACTGTAGGTGAGACAAGAGCAGCACAAGTGTTGTCATACCAGCCTTCCTGGGGAGGTGATGTTCCTGGGGCTGCAGTCTGCAAGAGAGGAGAGGAGAGCACAGCTCAGGGAAGGGCTGGGTTACACACAGCACTTCCCTGGATCCACCCCTTCCTTCTAGCAGCATGTAAGTGTGGTAGAGGAAAGACACTGCCTTCTCAGAGCAAGTGCCTCTCTCCTATTTTTTTCTCCTGAAGAGTCACGATGCTGGTTTTATTTCTACTGTGGTTCCCTGGACCCACACTTCAGATGTTCTCTCACCTATTCCATAGATCAGGCCCACCCCCTGTGCCCTAAAGGAGCTTCCAGCCCAGGCTGAAGGAGGAAATTGCTTTCCACACCTCTGCTTTCAAGCAAGTTTAGCTAGAGAAGCATTAGCCTTTTTCCTCAGAGATGGAGAGAGCTATCCAGTACCTTCCAGTGGGGTTGGTGATGGGGTGGGGACAGGTGAAGGTGACTCTGCCAGCTGCTCCAGCGTGCTGCGTTTCTTCCCCTCCTTGGACTTGGCAATAACCATCTGGGCTTTAAGAGCATCCTGTTCAAGTGACTTCATCCTGCCTCAGAAAGGAGGGAGGGAGAAGACATCAGACACTGCCTTCTCAGCAAGAGACACTGCCACCTTCTGTGCCCAGCAGCCAGACCACAGGCACAGGCTGAGTGCAGGGAGGTGGAATTAACACCCTGGAGGTTCCCTGAGGCAGACAGACTCTGAAGGCAGAGGAGAGCAGCCTGGTTTGTTGCCAGCCTGCAACACACATTCCACCAACACACTGAGAAGCTGAAGCTCTTTCCAGAGGTGCCACATATGCTGGGAGAGCAACCCAAGCTGGGAAGGGAATTGCAGGAGCTCAAAGGAGTAGGATCAGTTCTCAGGGCTTTACTCTCCTCTGTGCTCTCAGTGTTTTTTCTGAACCCTCTTCAGCCACCAGAAGACAATGGGATAGCTATGAAACAGGGGGCTCAGCCCTCAGAAAGGTCTGCTTCCTTCTCCCAGCCAGACTGACCCAGCACCCCTCCCCTTCTCACCAAGACATCCTCTAGCAGTCTGTGGGACCTCAGGGAGTGAGCACCAGCAACCACTGCCCCTGGCAGCTGAGAGCTGGGATGGAGGGACACAGCCAGAGCTGTGGAGCATGCAGCTGGCAGGGGAATGGGAGCTGTGCACACCTGGATTGGCTTCCTGAGCCGTGACTCTGCCTTGGGCTAGGCATCTGAGCTGGCCTGGCCCCGGGAGCAGGAGCCCGCTGCCGGGACTGGTACAGCTTCCTGGCCAGGTCCTGCTCGTACTGCTTAATACTGTCTTCAAGAGCTGAGGATCTGAGGAGGAGGAGGAGGAGGAACAGGAGGAGGAGGAAGAGGAGGAGAAGGAGGAGATGGTGATGAACATTGCAGCGGATAAGCGCAGGGAAAGCAAGAAACAGATACAGGAACATACCCTGGCAAGGAGCAATGTGTCTGACCCAGGGACAGCCTTGGTTAGAACAGGCTCCTACATCCCAGCCTGTCCAACACCAGCTGCTGCTGCAGGAGCAGGAACCTCCAGAGGGTGCACACAAGCATTGGCCTCCCAAGCCTCAGCATCTAGAGACTGCCCTCTCCATGGGCTAGCAGAGGAGCACAGCCAGCCAGAGCCCAGGGCACAGGGCCAGGAGCTGTTCCCTAGGCACAAGTGTGTGTGATGTGTGAGGCAGGCTGAGGGCACGAGTGGATGTGCACTGGAGAGCCTCCCCACGTCCAGCTGCATACACAGACCTGGTCACCTCTCAGCATGCACCTCTGACCACCTGAGAAGGGCAAGGCCCATCTGCCACGAGCCCTGGAGCACATGCAGCTGAGGAGCTGAGTGCCCCAACACCAGCAGAGAGCTGCTGGGCTGCAGCTAGCCCTTGCTGCACACCTGAACCCCTGTGTGTGCCTGTGCCTGCTGAATCACACTGCCAGGCACCAAGGCAGGGCTGTGTGTGCCCAGGACACTCAGTGTGCTTGTCCCAGCAGAGCACAGGGTGTGCTGGGGGAAGGGGACACACATCACACCTCCTGGCACAGCACAGATAACACGGGGAGAAGAATGAAAGCCCAAGAAGGTGCAAACTGATGGGGTCACGAGTGACAGCACAGACCAGAGAACTGGAAAGAAGCAGAAGGTAGAAGATTAGAAAGGAAGTCACAAAAGCAGTGGCATGCAGGTACAGAAAACACAGGTTAGTGCAGGGCAGCAGAGTCCTCCCATCCACACAGCACAGCCAGTGCTGCCTGGGGGCCTCTGGAAAGAAGAGCTGAGCCCTGGCTGCCATCATCTCACTGTGCTGCTCTGCAAGAGGGAACCTGAGAAGATCAGATGGTCCTGGGAGGTGGCAGCAGGGAACAATCCATCCTTGTCTTACCAAAAGGAGCACCTCACAGTGACTGATTCCTGCCAATGCCACAGCAAGCACCAAGCCCACCTGGGGAGCCAGCCAGGCACTTCTCCAGCAGCTGAATCAAAAGCTGCATCTTGGTATCTGCAGCAAAGTGGAGCTGAGGACCTGGTCTGCAGAACTTAACCCCAGTAACCCTGGATCTGATAACTGAAAAGCAAGACAACTGCAGGGATCCTCTCCTTGTCAGGTGTCCTCATCTCTAACAAGCTCTCCCTTTGTTCTCCATGAACAACAGAACATGCTTAGAAGACTGAAGGTTTGGAATGCAGAGATCTCTCTGCTGCCCACAGTGAGCAAAATCACTGTACTTGACCCTCACTAACCCTTCTGCAGTGCCATGTAGAGCTTCTGCTGTGTCCTAAGCAATTCCAACAAGATCCCAGCTAGCCCAGAAGGATGCTCAGAGGTCCAGGGATGTTACAGGAGTCCCCCTGAACTTCTCGGAGTCCTCTGCTGGCAACAGCAAGAAGTTCCTGGAAGCACAGAGAGTCCTGAGGCAAGTGCTGTGCATCCTGTCCCACAATGGCCTTGCTCTCAAAGGTCTGAGCTCCTCCTTCCTGCACCCCTCTGTAACACAGCTTTCATTGCAGCATTCCTGGGATCTGGGAACACTCAGGCTCAGGAAGCAGAGCTGGCACTGCCTCACCAAACCTGCCCCACTGTAGGACATCTGCGTGGGCAGTGGAGGCACCAGGGAAAGACTCCTGAGTTCTCTCTCTGGGAAGGGATGACAGATGAGACTCTGCTGCCTCTCCAGGCACAGGGATGTTGGTTCTCAGCAGGAGAAACCTGACAGACAACTTCTGCTCTGCTGGATCAAATACCAGGCTGGAGCTTGGGTTCTGTTAGACTGAGCAGGGACTCTCTGCAAGATGTCTACTGGTGAGGACACTGTGGTGCTTACAGAGCATCCTAGGGACAGCCAGACTGTGACACACTCAACACCCAGAGCCTTCCTGGGAGACACAAGTGCTCTGTCAGGCATCTCTCATACCACTGGAGAAGTTGTGACACAGAAACTATGGGAACAGCACCAACCAGAAGAGGTGTGAGGTGCCAAACAGAGCAGAAGGTAGAGTGCATCAGGGTGGCAGGCAGAATCCCACAGCATTTGGGGAAGGGAACAGCAGCACAGGGTGGAACCAATCCTGCCAGAGCAGACTCTGAGGCACCCTAGCTCATCACTGTCCCTGGGTGCAGGCATCTCCCTCAGCAGGGACCCAAGGAAGGAGATGGCAGAGCCAGGTACAGACTCACAGAGCAGTTCAGCTTGGCAAGGACCTCTGGAGGTCATCTGATCCAGAAGCTGCTCAAGGCAGAGCCACCTTCAAAGCTCCAACAGATGTGCTACAAGATGCCAGAACTCATTCCCTTCCCTTCCACACAAGAACAGGCTTCCAGTGACCTGTTGTGCTTTCTGATGTTACAGGGCAGTGCTTCTGGCTCCAGCTGAGGCAGAGCAGGCACAGAGCTCTCCCAAGGCCAAGAGCTCCAGCACACCAAGAACATTCTTCTTGAAGGGCAAAAGCCCTGGTGCTAGGAACATGAACCTAAAGAGACCATAAGGAGATCTGGTACATGACCAAGTAACAGTGGGAAGCCCTAGACAATCAGGTAGCTCTCACTGAGGATCCCACCACGTATTTCTTCATCTTGAGAGCCTCCCCAGAAGATGACAGCACCACTAGCATCTGTGTCTAAGCACAAACACAGCAACTGCCAAGTGGTATCCTGACTCATGGCAATCCCTCCAGGGTCTCATCTAGCAGGCTGGCAGGGCTGAGTCCCTAGCAGCCCTGCTCCTCTGGAAGCTCTCATTCAGACACCAAAGGACTGTTCCAGATTGCCCTTTGAATGCCTCCTGCAGGAGCATGATGGGAAGAGAACTACCATGAGTTACAGGAGCAAGCTGACTCATTTTTGGAAGGAACTGCATGGCACAGCAAATGCTCAGACTAGCTTAAAGCCTTGAGCTCTGAGCTAGGAAGTTGTCTTTCTTCCAGAGCAAGGCTGGATCACTCTTTCTTAGCTGCTGGAACAGCTTCTGTAGACAACAATGGCCTCGTCCTGCGTGGCTGCAGCAAGCTTTCTGTTCCAGCACCACTGCATGTGGGGAATGTTCTTCCCATTTTGGAGATGTCACCTTGCAGCTCCAATCAATATCCTTTTGCTGTGTAAGGAGGGAGGTGGGAAGCTGTGTGCTGGGAGGAAAGGAACAGGCACCAGCACATAAAGGTGCTGATGAAAGTCAGCTCTCTCTGGCGGAAGCGCTGCGGAGCTGTAGGGGAATCCCAGCAGCAGAGGAGCTCAGCCAAGCAGCAGATGCTCTGCACCCTTTGCAGGGACACAGCATCACCTCCTCTGACACCTCAGGGCTTGTTTGTTCCCTCTTTTTAACGCCAGGGCACCCACGAGACACGCAGCAGGTCCCCTTCTCCCGAGCTAGCCCAGCAGAGAGCAGTGAAGGGTCTGGTCTCACCGTGCTGCCCTCCACATGGCTCGTTTCTCTGCCTCCAGAGCACGCCGTTCCGCTGGCGAGAGCTCCTTGTCCTGGGCCAGCAGCTCCGGGCTCTGCACGCGCAGTCGCTCCTGCTGCCGCCGCTCCGCCTTGGCTGTCCGCACCGGGGCCGCGTCCGGCGGCACGGGGCTCAGCCTGGCAGGGACAGAGGAGAGCTGACACAGCCTGCCTGCTTCCAGCAGCACCCCCAGGGAACTGCTCCATGTGACAGCCAGGGACGCGAGAGAGGAGAGCTTCTCTTCACAAGTTGGCTCTGATCACAGTTTCCCTTTCTGCACAAAATCCTTCCTCTTACACCCCACATCCACCAAAGAGGAGTAGCCTGACCTGCTCCATCACCAGGCACCTCCTGGGCAAAGGACACTGCTGATCCACTCACCCAGAGACAGAGTTGGTTCTCTGCTCAGGCTTGATTCCTTCTTCCAGAGAATTCCTCTGGGAGCTGCTGTTCTCACTGAGCTCAGAGGGCCTAGAGCAGAAAGAACACATCAGTCAGCATGGCCTCAGGCTGCAACAGGGGCCAGAGCAGATCCAGACCCCAGGAAGCAACAATCATTCCCTTTGAAGACACAACCCTTAGTGACTTTACTCCACAGCTCCTTCTCCACTGCTGCAAGCACTCCCCTGTTGATTTCAGAGATGCTCATGCTCCATAACATCTAAACTCCTTTTCTTCCTTTGGAGTTCAACCACCCACTACCCCACAACCACTCCCCAAAGGCAGAGCATCCTCTCTGCTTACAAGCTCTTGCACAGTTCTAGCCTGGCTGCTTCCAGATTGCTCCTTTGCTGATGTCAGACATGCATCAGTTAGCAAAGGATGACCTCCTGGGCTGAGTGAACACCCAGCTGGGCTAGGGACAAACCCTGAGCAACCCCAGAGCAGTGCTTCCCCGTGTGGGCACTGCACAACTGCTCAACCACTGAGCCTTTATGCTTGTAACCAACTTATTGCAACCTCTGCACACCCAAGGGCACAGCTGAAAGAACTGTCCTTCTGAAAAGAAAGAGCTGGAAAACCCTGCCTGCTGCTAGGCTGAAGAAGAAATATTGCCTGCTCTCTCTCCTGAAAACCACTGATACTGGGGCACCTCTGACACGTGACGGGCACTGAGCTAGCAGTTTGGTCTTACCAAGTTGCTGGAGCCTGGATGCTCCTTCCATTCAGCCTCTCAATCTTGTACTCGACTCCTTCAATGATGACACTGGACTGCATGCTCATCTCAGGCACCTGCTTCACCATCTCCTCCTCCTCTGCCTCTTCCTCCAACAGCAGGCTTCGTTTCTGCTGCAGTTTTCGAGCTGCCAGAGTAAGACAGACTCATCTCACATCACAATGCACTCACCAAACCCCTGCATGGATGCAGCCTCTGGGCAGGGCCCTGCACTCCTCAGCCCTCAAGCAGCTGGTTTTAGGCTGTGCCCTCTTCACAGATGCCTCTGTCCCTGCTCCCACTCCACTGATGCTTCAGCTGTAACAAACTCTACACTCTTCCCTCAGTCTCTCCTTCCTTTTCACTGGACTTCCATTCCTGGACACCCTAGAGAGCAGATTTGGAACAGCTGCTCATCCTCAGACAGGTGAGTGTGCAGAGTCACCTGTCCCTTCCCAGAGAGGACAGCCCTAGGACCCTGCACAGACACGTGGAGTCACTCAAGTGTTTAGCAGCTACAGCAAACCCTGGCCCACAGCACTCACACCAGGCCACAGCCACAGTGGAGCATCCACTCAACTCCATAGCATCCAGCTACTTCAGGCTATTGCCAGGCCTTAGGAATAACCACTCATGGGCCTCTGGAAGTGCTGGATGTCTGTCTGTGTGCCCTCCCATGGAGAAAGGATTCAGTTGGGACAAATCTCCTTGCACAGGTTCCAACATACCTTCCTCCTCCTTCATTTTCTTCAGGTCATCCTCTCCCACCAAGGAGACACGCTTGGGAGGCTTATCCACCTGCTGCTGCTTCACCTCCAGCTCAAAGTACTTCTGCCTCTCGCGGAAGGATCTCTGCTCAGGGCTGGGCCCTCCACTGGGGCTCTGCATGGACACCTGGGAGAGCCACAGAGCCTGAGACAACCTCCCCATGCTGCCCCAACCTGTGCCCTGACCAGCCTCCTCCTCCCCAGCCCTCCCAGCATCTCAGCCCATCTCCAAGTCCATGTCCCCCAAAGCCTGGATCCCCTGCAGGTCCCCAGCCTGCTGCCAGCATCAGCCACCAGAACTCACCTCCAGGGAGGCCTTGGCATTCTCTGTGCTGGTCTGACCAGGAATTTCCTAAGAACAGACAGAAATGGGCACTTCTTAAAGAAGAACTTTTCTCCCACCACTCCTGACTGAATGGCTTGGGAGACTGCAGGTCTGACAAGCCTGGGCTTTTAACTGACTCCTTTAATTAACTGGGTGGCAGCTCAGCTCTGAAAAACAGCTAAGACATCCTTACAAATCAAGCAGCAGGCAGAAATAACTTGAGCAGGGGAGCTGTCAGTCTGCTCAATCCCAACAGGAGAAAGATCCAGGGATGAACAGAACTGAACCAAAATTAAACAGAAGATTGGAGTGGAACTGGTGCAGTGAAGACAAATCAACATCCTCCTTTGATAATATTCACCTAACATCCTCCTTTGGCAACATAAATAACTTCTAATCAAAGGAACTGCACAGATTTGGCTGAGACTTCAAGGCTCAGGTTTGGGACCAGCATTGCTTAACCCTTTCACTGCCAAATCTGACTCAGAAACCAGGCAGGTGTCAGCAGGACTTGTGCATGGCAAAGAGCAGAACAGAGTCACAGAGATGTGGTGTCCCTCAGCACAGCTTCCTCACTGCCTCCTCCCTCCACTTGTGATGCTCAGTGCCCTGCTGGTGCCAGTGCCTTGCCCACCCCAGCAGTTACCTGTGTCTCGAGCAGAGGATGTGACAAGGGCACTGCTGCAAAGGTCTTGTAGGCCTGCTTGACATTGATGGGGATCTCGTCAGGAGAGGGGGGGGAGGCTGGCTTCTGCTGCAGGGACACAGAGAGAAGGTAAAGACAACCTCAGGGCTCACAAAGAGCTGATGCAGGGGGCACAGCACAACCCTCAGCCTGCAGGGCCTGACGAGGGGAGGGGAGGGACAGCATCAGCCTCTGCAGCAGCACAGGCACCACAGCCCCCTCCAGCCTCCTGGGTGCTGGAGCAAGGACACTCCTGGTGCTACAGACCCTTGACCAGAATTCAGGGACTGATCTCCTGGCCCAGGGGACAGACTGCTGTCCCAGTCCTTAAGGATTTCCACCCAATTCAACTAGCACATGCCCACTTGAACCAGTGAGGTTTTGGGGCTGGCACAGGACAGCCACTAGGACAGGAAACTAACTGCTCTGGAGCCTTCAGCCACAAAGCAGTGTCAGCAGTGGGTAAAAGACACAAGGCAGGCTGACGAGGCTCATCTCTGCTAGAGAAATGAACAGCATGCCCTGACCACACTCTCCTTGTGTTCTCACCTGGGGCACCCAGGCTGGCACCTACACACAACCAGCCCTGGCTGAGGCACCTGGTCTTCCAAGGGGAGCATCTCCAGAGGGAGGGTGTGCTCAGAGCACCCACCAGAGACAGCTTGGCAAGGAGGAGCTGCAGCCACTTACAGAGTTGTGGAGACTGAGGCACAGCTGAGCTTGCTGGAAGGGGTTGGGGCTGTCCCCATCGCCGGGGCTGTGCGCGGCAGGGCTCTGTCGCACGCGGGGCACAGGCTGGATGACTCCTGGCTTGGTCTGCTTGTGTCAGCACAGAGCGTGGGGCAGGGCAGGCAAAAGGGGAGACACAGAAACGAGCAGTTAGGGCAGGAAAAGGTCTCTGCCATGCAGGTGAGTTAGGCTAATCCATGCTCCTGCTCCAGCTACCAGCCTGGGAAGGAGAGCTACCACAGCAAACACCAGACAGTGCCTCTGGGGCAAGTAGTCTGGGCTGACAAAGAGATGCAGGCAGGTCAGGGTCACAACAGATGGGCCAGAGGAGGCCAGGATGCATGCCACACAGGTGCATACATGCAAGGGTCAGAGGGGTATGGATGGGCATGTCAAAGCTTGGACAATGTAAGCATCAGGAGTGCAAGGTAAGTCACCAAACGACAGGAGTGAAAGCTGCAAGGGTAAAGAGGAACAAAAGCTGCAAAACCACTTGCATCAAGGTGTGTGTAAGACTCAATGTCTTTGTGCAAACTTGAGGTACAGTGGAGGACTGAGACAGAGTAAGAACCAGCAGTGAGACTTGCAGGGCTGGGAGTGAGCATGCAGAGAAAGCAGAGACAAGCTCTGTGTGCTGGAGAATGCAGGGACACCACAGTAAGGCCTCACAGTGGATGTACTTACTGATTTGCTGTCATCCTGTGATGTGATGAAGTTAATGGAAGCCTGAAAGCAGAAATGCAGGTGTAAATCTGGAGAGCACAGAGGAAGCCTTTAGCTTATGCTGCTCCTCACAACAAGAAATGCAGATCTCCCCTCCCCTGCCTCGCTGCCCAACCTGCACAGGGAAGAGCCCCAGTGCCAAACTAAGCGTGCCATACCTCTCCTGTGTGTGGGGAGCAATCCAGAGCCCACCCCCAGGAGCCTCTCCCAGCTCCTCAGCCAGGTAAGTAGCACTCCCAGCTCTCTGCACACTTCCAGGCACCAATCCCCATCCTCCCCCTGGCTGCTCCAGCTCCTGACCCTGGTGCACACCTCTCACCCTCTGCACTGGCTACTGAGCTCAAGCAAAGCCAGCAGCAGCACAGCTCCTCTGCCAGGAAGCACTCACAGATGCCATCTCAGCATGGCTAGCAGGGCACAGCCTCTCCTGTGCTGGGTGGGCACAGGCCAGGCCAGGATGCAGCAGCAGCACACACTGCACACCAAGGGGCACTTACAAAGCGAGTCTCCCTGCCTGGCAGGGGGGCAGGCCGAGGGGCTGCAGGCATCTGGAGAGGGGCAGTGCCAGGGAGGGTCGCCAGGGGAGAGAAGGGGAGAGAAAAGGAAGAGACTGGGTGCTCCGGGCCAGGCTGAGGGACACAAGCACCTTCCCCAGCAGGGAGATGCCCAGAGCTGTCAGTGCCCCAGAGGAAGCCTCTCTGCCCTCCTTGGCACGCACACAGACCCCCCCCAAACACCTCCTCTTCCTCCAGCTGCCACTCTGCAGTCACTCCCAGAACCTTGCTGCTCCTGGCTCTCCAAACTGAGCCACTCCTCAGAGCATTAACTTTGCACTGAGTTGTGACTAGCTCATTGCCTAGGTTGCTCTGACAGCTTGTGGAGTCTCCTGAGCAATGTGCTCCAGGGGACCCTGCTAGAGCAGGGAACCAGAGGACCTCTGGTGGTCTCTTTCAAGCCTAACCATTCAGTGGTCCTGTGATTCCACTCCTGAGGAGCAGACTTCTTCCCCTAGTTCTCTAATTGCCTCCTGTGATGAGCTGGACAACCCTCCACCTCCAAGGCACCACTCACACTCAGGTTGCTTTGCCTCCCTGCCCTTCCCCTGCAGCTTGTCCTGGGAGCAGCCTCACCTGCTGATTGCCAGGAGAATAGGGAGTTTCACGCCTGGAATTTCCTGACCCAGGCTCGCCTGCTGGAGCCTGGAAGAGAGAAGACAAAGCTAAACAGTTACTGTACAGCAGCAACTTCCATGCCTCTCCCCTGACAGTGAGCCCACGGACACCCAGCCTGAGGCCAGCTATGGGCCATCTCACCCCAGGAGAGCAGTTAGCAGCTGTCACACAGCAGAGACTTGCACAAAGCACTAGAAACAGCAAGGGATGACATGAACCATGGAGCTGAGATCATCTCCACGTGCCCTGCAAGGCCAACTGCATCAGGTTAGAGCCTTCTGCCCTGCACGACTTCCCTGGGAATCCTCTCCCCTAGCTTCTCCTTAGCTCTCAGCACACTGGGCCAGTCTGGCTCAACCTCCTGCTATATGGACATTGAGCACAAAAATCCCCTCTTCCAGTGGAAAGGAGACAAGACTCCTGTCCAGCCACATCCACTGTGGCTGGCCTCCTGGCAAGACCTCTAGGAGCATCCCAGAGCACTGAAAGTCATGGCTCTCCCCCCTTCCACAGGAACCTATGGTCACCAGCCAGCCCCAGTCCCGAGAACCACCTGCAGCCTGCCCAGAGGAGCAGGGAGCTCCATTTCAGAAGTACTTTAGATGCCCGAGGATGGACACATGTCATTTGGGACTTAGAGAACGGTCCCAGCAATGCAGGGTTCCCCAGCCACTGATGCCAAGCCCATGCTCTCATGAGTCAGGTTAATCTGATTCAAGCCAGCCTTGGGCATTTGTATTTCTACTGACCAAGGCAGCAGATGTGATCTGAAGTTTATCCTGGAGCACAGAAAACTTCTGATCCTTCTCAGCACTGTAGGAACCACCTGATCTGTCACACCTCCTTGCCCACTCTGCTGCTGCCTGTGCCTACCCAAGCCTTCCCCTGGGCCAGAACAAGCAGCTCCCTAACCCAGCCAGCACCGAGCTGCAGCTCCCTAACCCAGCCAGCACCGAGCTGCAGCTCCCTAACCCAGCCAGCACCGAGCTGCAGCTCCCTAACCCAGCCAGCACCGAGCTGCAGCTCCCTAACCCAGCCAGCACCGAGCTGCAGCTCCCTAACCCAGCCAGCACCGAGCTGCAGCTCCCTAACCCAGCCAGCACCGANCTGCTGCTGCCTGTGCCTACCCAAGCCTTCCAGCCGGCCCCGAGCTGCAGCTCCCTAACCCAGCCAGCACCGAGCTGCAGCTCCCTAACCCAGCCAGCACCGAGCTGCAGCTCCCTAACCCAGCCAGCACCGAGCTGCAGCTCCCTAACCCAGCCAGCACCGAGCTGCAGCTCCCTAACCCAGCCAGCAAAGAGCTGCAGCTCCCTAACCCAGCCAGCAAAGAGCTGCAGCTCCCTAACCCAGCCAGCAAAGAGCTGCAGCTCCCTAACCCAGCCAGCAAAGAGCTGCAGCTCCCTAACCCAGTAAGCAAAGAGCTGCAGCTCCCTAACCCAGCCAGCAAAGAGCTGATCTACAGTGCTGCTCTTCAGAGCCTTCAGCTGACACAGGACTGCTCCATGTCTGGTGCCAGTGCACAGGAAGAGAACATGCAGGCAGGGGAACTGATCCCTGCTGACAGCAAGGTGGAAGGAGATGAGCTGCAGCTAGCTCCAGCTTGAGGACAGCTGATCTAGCACAGTGTCTGCCTTCAGGAAGGGTCAGGGCTTTGTGACCATACTCTACAGCTGGACATCCAGTGTCCAGAGCACAGCTTCCCCTGGCAGAGGGCTCAGCACACACTTGGCACAGGTACACTGGGGTAGTTAGTGGCCGTGGGTGAGCACCAGGCTCCGCAGAGGTGTTAGCAGAGGCCTCGTGCAGCCCGGCCTGGGAGCTCCCGAGCATGCACAGGGTTAGGACACAGGTGGCCACGTGCATGCCTCACACAGCACGCGTGGGACGCTTGCCTTGGAGTAAAGGTTGGTCTTCAGCACTCCCCCCCTGCCGTAGCCCAGGGGTGGGCCCCCCAGGCAAGCCTTGCCTGCTGCCTTGCCCCTGCGGTTGGCCACCACAAAGGGGTTCTCGCTGAAGAGGATCGGCTGGCAGTCGATCAGACTCTCTTCCTCTGGAGCCTCTGCCATCTGCTCCCGGGGCAAGGGGCAGCCCGTGGGGTCCTGCTTGTCTACCTGGGGCTCTGCTGCCCACCTTGTGCCCAGGCCAGCTGCTGTGGGCTCCCGAGGAGGGCTCGTGCCCAGGCCAGCTGCTGTGGGCTCCTGAGGAGGGCTCGTGCCCAGGCCAGCTGCTGTGGGCTCCTGAGGAGGGCTAGCCATGCTCCCAACTGCCGCACCTGTGGCTGGCTCCGGGCACAGATCCCGGCTGGGCAGGGAGAGCACTGTGCAGTCCCCCTCCATGCTGGAGCTGGCCTTACTGCCCTGAGCAAGCTGAGAGGGAAAGAAAAGGACCGGAGAGAAGTGAGGAGAAGAGAGTGAAGGAGAAAACACAGAGCAGCTGCTGATGCTGAGGGACAGGACAGAGAACTGCAGTACTAATGCCCCATGACCATCCCTTCCCTCTGCTCTACCACCACCCTTGTGATCCCAAGTGCTCTTCCAAGAGAGGACCTTGCTGTGAGCGAGCAAGGCATGCACCCAGAGGCTGACAGGCACAAGCACACTCCCTGCACTCCCCTCCAGCTCTCATTCACCTTCCAGCCTGCCCTTCAGCAGCTCACCAGCAACACTGCTGCTCTCTAGCAAAACTGAGGGCCAACACCTGCCCGAGCACATCCCCCACTCAGCTCCACCACCACATCACCTCTCCCACCCCAGCACACTCTCAAGTAGCTCCAGCAGGGTCACACAGGGTGACACCTCACCTTGCTTGTGGCATTTCCACACAGCACTGAGCATCCCTCCCACCCCATGCATCCTCATCACACCTGCATGGACAAACATGCTTTTGAGGCCCCCACTCCATCACAGTCACACCAACAAGTACAGCTAGGGGAGCACAGGTCCCTCAGAGTCCTGAAAGAGAGCTCCAGTTCTGCCTAAGCTCAGCTGTAGCCATCCAAGATGAAGCACTGACCTTTCCTCTCCTAACACTGTAAAAGAGAGTTTGTTACCCCAGCCAAAGCCTTCTTCAGGGAAGCAGAGATAATCAGAGAGCAATGACCAAACCTCCTTCTATCCAAGTGCCTGCCAGGGAGCAGAAAGACCTCTTTGCTCAGAGCACATTCTCCAGCTCCTGTGTCAGGGCAGCACTCAAAAATAGCTCCCAGTGGCTGGGTGGGCTGCTGACTACAATGGCAGCTGAGAGGCTCAGGAATTTCTGAAGCCCTCCCCTAACCCCTCATCCCCAGCCCAGAGCACAGCCTGGCACAGCCCTAGCCCATATCATATTTCTTCAGAGAGTGAAGCCTGTGCTACCCTCAGAAACTTTGCCATTGTAGCTGTGTGACCTCCCAGTGTAAAAAAAAACCCTATCAAAACCCCCAAAACCTCCGAATTTCCAACCATCTCTTCCTAGAGGGTCACAAACTGCACAAACTGCTGGTGACATGAAGTCACATCAGGCACAAGCTACCTCCAGGAGCAATATTACTTCATTGTGGATGTTGTGATGAAAACAGTGCCAGCATCCCACCAACCCCAGCAGCCAGCTCCCTCCAACACCATGCCACCTGCCCTCTCCAAGCAGAAAATCACCAGCCACCAGGGCCCCGGTGATCCCACCAACAAGGACTACTCTGCTTGGCACAAGTGCTCTGGGGGCACTGTGCCGATGGACATCCCACCAAGGCTGGATGAAGCCTGACAGGCCCTGGGGAGCCTGAATCATGGAGATGACAGGAACTGAGCTTCACCTCCCCCTTGCTCTAAGCTCAGTGCTTCTGCTGCCGCAGCGATTCCAGGCCAGGATGCCTCCCTCCTCCACCTCACAGTGCCTATTTTTACCAGACAAGCAATGACTTCTATTCTGAGTAAGCAAAGGCCTTGGTAGTGCAGTGTGCTCTTCCCAGCCCTGCCCTGTCATTCCCAGTCCAGCACAGAGGACAATCATATCTTACCCTGCTTCCTCCAAGGCAAATACAGGAGACATGATCCAACATTTTGCCTATGATGCCAAAAGAAGCCCCTGCAGGCCTCACCTCCCTGGCCCTGGCCCTGCAGCCCTCACCTCCCTGGCCCTGGCCCTGGAGCCCTCACCTCCCTGGCCCTGGCCCTGGAGCCCTGCAGCCCTCACCTCCCTGGCCCTGGAGCCCTGCAGCCCTCACC
>VWZO01013604.1:73476-147562 GCA_013396975.1 Bucco capensis
CACCAGTGCAGTGCAACAGCTCTGGAACCAGCAGAAGAGAGACTGTCTGCAGAGACTACTGCTTTCAGGAACTGGCAACCACCTCCAGTCCATGTAGGAAGAGACCAGACTGAAATCTGGGACCTCAAAAGAAGTCTCTGTAGCTAAAGGCTGGAAAAATCCAACCCCCTTCCCCTGAAGGAAGAAGTGGATGGTTGTGGCACTGGCCCTGCAGTCCTCACCTCCATGGCAGCTGCAGCCTTGGGGTCGAAGCCATCGCACACCAGCACCAGGAGAGCATCGCCCACGCTGCGCAGGACCTGCACTGCCTCTGTGTGGGTCATCCCCAGCAGGCTCTGCTGGTTCACCTCCAGGATCCTCATGCCCACCTTCAGGCGCCCGTCCCGGGCTGCAGCCCCCGAGGAGCTCACCTGCAACCAAGGGCAGTCAGGGAGACCAGAGGGCATGGGCACCTCCAGAACAACCATGCAAGGGAAGCAGGGAGAAAAGGCTGTGGCCAGGTGTCTGGGAAGGCATCTGGGAGTGCTTGTGGATACCTACAGAGGGGGTAGGAACAGGAGAGCATGTCCTTGCAAACTCAGCTCAGGAGGTGCTACGCAAGCCACAACAGATGCTGAGTGTTCCCTTGCTTTGAGAGCAGCCAATTATCAGAAAGACTTCACTGGCAGTTATGGAACATCCACATCCAGCAGGGACCCTTCAGACCTCCAGAGGCAGAGCAGAGTTTCTAGCCAAGCACAGCAGCTCAGGAGGGAACAGCCAGAGTCCCCTTGGCCAGCAGCAAGATCAGAATGACACCTGTCACAGTGCTCTGAGGCCAACGTGGAAGAGGAGGCACCAGCTGCTGGAAAGGGGTGGAGGAGAACAAGAAGCTCATCCACAGGGAAAACATCTGCTGCTTCCTGGGGAAAAGTGGCAGGACAAAGTACAGGCAAAGGGAAGGGAACAAAAGCAGACAGTGTGTGGGCAGCAGGAAAGGTGAGCAGCTGGCAATGCTCTGGATGGAAGGAGGGAAGAGCATGTGTCCACAGGCAGTGGGGGAAAGCAAGAGGAGTGCAGGGGAGAAGGAAAGATGTGTGGGCCATGTTACAGCAAAGCAAGCAAGAGAAGGGGCACAAGGCTTTAAAATAAAAGCAAACCTAGGAGATCAAAGAAATTCTGTAGCTGCTGTAGAGGTGGAAACATGAAAGGAAACAGGCAGGATACTCCAGGAGAACTGATGTGCCCAGTGAACAGTGGAGGGAGCACATGGAACAAATCCCACAGGGGTGCCCTTCTCCCTAGCAATCCTTGCACAGCAGCAAGCTGCAGGCAGTGCTCTGGTACCTTGGAGATGAAGATGCCTTCATCAGTGGGGTCAAATGGGTTTCCAGCATGACCTTTGGCTCCACCCCGGATGCTGATGCCCAGCTTCTCTCCTGGAGCCTTCTCAATGCATATTTCCTGTAAACACAGAGAAGATCTCCTGGTTTCTCCTGACTTTCTGGGTCAGGTTCAGACTGGAACACTCCTAGGAGCTGGCCATGTTCTCAATACCCTGAGATGGACCTGAACTAGACTTCTGAAAAACTTCTTTCCAGGAGGGTGCCAGAGCACTGGCCCAGGCTGCCCAGGAGCCTGTGGAGTCTCCTTGTCTGGAGCCATTGCAGAGCTGCCTGGACACATTGCTGTGTGAGCTGCTCTAGGTGCTCCTGCTCTGGCAGGGGGGTTGCACTAGATGAGCTTTCCAGGGCCCTGCCAAGCCCTGACATACTGTGATTCTATGATTTTCACTCCTCTGGCACAGTTGATTTCTTTGGCTGAGGCTCTGCCCCTTTCTGTACTGCTGTCTCCTGTTCAGTCACAGCAGCACCATGGGCATGGCCAGAGCCCTTCCAGAGCCCTCAGCTGGGTACATGATGCTTACAAGAGACTAGGTTCTCCCACAGAAAAGGCAACTTCAGCCCAACCAGAAGTTTGGTTGCATCCCAGTCCCATCCTTCCAGCTAGATAAGGAGTTGCCTTCAGAAGTGTTCCCTCTCCAGAGGAGAGTGCCAGTCAGCCAGCTCCCCTGCTCAGGACCTACCTGCATGCCAGGTGGTGCTGGGTCTCTCCTCACCAGCATGGTCAGCTCCTGGCTGTTGGAGAGCAAGGCACTGACAGCTTCCTGGTGGGTGGCATGGCGCAGGTCAATGCTGTTGACCTCCAGGATCCTGTCCCCCACCCGGAGCCCACTGCGGGATGCCAGGCCCCGGGGGATGACCTACAGACAATCACCAGGGTCACAATGAGAGAAACAAACTCCACCTCTCCTTGGAGAGACACTGATGGCATCCCCAGGCTACCCTCCAGCATCCTCCAAGGCCTGGTTTGACTTTCTCTGCAACCAAAGCTCCCCACGAGGTAACACAGGCGACACTGGCAGAGAATGAAGAAAGATCTGCATGCATTTTCTCATCCTCTCACCTTCACCTGAGCCAAGCCTGTGCCAGCTCTTCCTGTACTCTGCCTGTGTCTGTAACCAGAGGACAGCTTTCTGGCACTGCAGGGCTGCTGCCAGGGGTGCACCTCCTGCCTCAGTGACTGCTGAGGCACTGAAACAGCCAGCACCTGAAGGAAGGAACCTGGCAGAGACAGCTTCTGGATTCCTGGGTGGCCCTTGACATGGTCTGAACCTAAAGGCTACCAGAGAGGCTGTGTCCTCTGGATGGGAGGCCAGGCCATTGTAGGGCCTGAGAGCTGGTTCATGGAGAGGAAACGAAGGGCAGGGCACACAGGAGAGTCACTAGTGGGGTGCCTGAGGGTTGGTGTGGTGCAGCATGAACAGGGTGAGCAGGGATGTCCTCTCTAACATCCCTAATCCAAGGAGGGTGGGTGTGTGGGACTGCAGCAAGTGGCTGGCTCGTGCTGTCTCTCAATAGCATCAGCTAATGGCACCACTGCAGAGAGGATGCCAGTGGAAGGACACTGAGGGCAGCAGAGCACTTCTGCTTCACCCCAGTGACCCTTGGTGGGCAAGGACTGCCCTTCTCAAAATGCTTCTGTGTTCCCAGGCTTCATCAGAAGCAAAGATAAGCTCAGCAATTTCCACAGCTAAGCCTCCCCAAAGAGCTCAGGGTGAGTGACATAGGTTGGCAGCCCTTACATGCCCTAGGCTCCTACAGCAGCTGCAGGACATCTGGCATGAGCCAGCTGTGCACACATGCACCCAGCCCTCCCCTTTCAAATCTAGACTGTATTTCTCAGACTCTTGCATCAAAACCCTTCACCTTAAGCCCAATAATTCTGCTTACAGAGGACTCTACCTTGGAAATGAAGACCCCTGGCTCATGGATCCCGAAGGGATGGCTGGAATGGTCACTGCCCCCGACGATGCTGAGTCCCAGGGGACCACCTGCTTTCACCAGCTGTATTTCCTGGAGGGAACAAGCAGCAGAGTCAAAAAGGATAAGAACAGAAACCCTGGCAGACACGGAGGCAGGGGGGTTTGGCCTGAGGGAGCACACAGTGAGCACCCCGGATGACCCCCCCCACCTGTCAGTGTCCCCAGAGAGGGAGCAGGCCTGGTCAGAGTGCCCTGCAGCAGGCAGACTCACCTCGATGGGGTACTGGTCGTCCAGGCCCCGGGGCAGGTGGTTCCTCTGCAGCACAGGGCTCTGCTGGGCCGGGCTGTCAGGGGCAGGCGGTGGGGAGTGCATGCGTGCCCGCGGCACCTCTCCCTCGGGCTGCTCGCCAGCCTCTCGCTCTACCAGCAGCACGATGGTGGGGGAGGAGGCAGTAAGCAGTGCTACTGCCTGGTCATGCCTGGCTTCTGTCATGTCTACCCCATTGATCTAGAACAACCCGCAGACAGGTCAGACTGGGGCCCAGGGCTCCCCTCCAGCACAGGGACGCAGCCCTGCTCCTGCCCACCTGCCTCTCTCTTCCCAGACAGCTTACCAGACCCTTTCCCACCTTCCCTGCACACCTCCTAGCCCCAAAGCACCAGTGATGCCCCAGTGGACCATGCAGGGTGATGCTCCAGCTCCTGGAGCACTGCAGCCTTAGCCTGCAGAAAGATGGAGGCCTGGGGCAATAAAAGAGGTAATGGCTTTAGATCAGAGGAGGGAGATTTAGACTGGATATAAGGAGGAAATCTTTCATGCTGAGGGTTGTGAAGCCCAGAGAGGTGCTGGATGCTCCAGCCCTGGAAACATTCCAGGTTAGTGACCAATATGCAGAGGACATGAAGATTACTGAGCACTCTCTGAACAGCTCTTGGGGAAGAGAACAAAAACTGCTGCAGGAGGTTTGAGGGGAGACTGGGAATGTGCCAATCTCACCACGGGATGCTTAGCAAAGGACCAGAGGTGGGAAAGGGAGTGGCCAAGGAGGAGAGGGGAGGAACAAGCATGGGAGAAGGGAGGGGGTGGAGAGAGGCTGAGTGGTCACTAGGCTCGTGTGGCCAAGCCTTGTGCTGATGGTCACTGCAGTCTGCTCCATCTTCTGACCAGACTCTGCATTTACTGTGAGTCTGCTCTCCACTCTGGGTCTGTCTGCAAGAACCACCAGCAAAAGGGAAGTGGGACAGCACTGGTGACTCCTGCATTCCCTCTGTGACTGCTCTGCCCCTGGCAAGGTGAGAATGGTCAGACCTGGCCTGACCAGTGGCACTTCCCTGGACAGACCAGCTGCCCACTGCTCCCTCCCTGCTACATTCCCATACATTCCTCCCTTGCAGTGCCCTGCCCCACATCTTCCAGCACCAAAATGACTCTCAGGATGCCTGTGGTGACTCCCAAGACACATCAGAACATGGGGAAAGCTGGAGAGTTAGTAGTCAATCACTGGAGTTAACTGGGAGGAGAGATCTAGGCTGGGCTCTTCAAGCCCTGTGCTCAAAGCTCCCTTCAGAAAGTCAAAGGAGCAATCCCAGTCCTTCCCTGGCAGAGAAGGCCAGGATGATTTAGAGCACAGGGGAAGAGTGTGGAGCTGTGCTGTATTTCATTTCCTAAGGACACAGAAACTCTTTGGCAGAGTGAGAACTGAGGCATGCCTGCTGCTGCCAGGAGGCAGGGCTGCTGGAGCAGTGACAGTCACCACTTGCTGGGAGGCACAGATGTGAACAGTTCAGACCAGGAAAGTGTTCTCTGGAAGGCAATCCTGTGTTCCTGCCTTCCAGGTCTGAGCTGCAGCTGCTGCTCAGCACCAATCCTTCTGTGACTGCACAGACTCCAGCACAGCTCTGCCCTCCAGGCAGGGACCCTCCCTGCCCAGGCAATGCCTCTGCACTGCTCATGGCAGCCAGGTGTCACACACCTTCAGCCAGAACCTAGCAAGGCCTCTGAGCCCAAACACTGCTGTCTGGAGACACAATGCTACCACCAGGGACGTGGATCTGCTGTTCCTGTGAAGCTGCTCACAGATACACACAGAGCTGCTCAGGGGGGTGGAGGTTTGACTTTTGTCTCTGCTCTGAGATCTTGTGTTCCCTTCTTGCCACAAGCAGAGCAGTGACCACCCTGTGTTAGCTGCATGCCTGCACCTACACCTCTCAGTCATGCCTCTGTGTCAGGAGCACCAAAAGATGAGCAAAACCAAAGCACTTTAGGCTATCTGACAAGGATCAGGGTCAGGGCTTGATTCTGGGAGGAGAGAGGAGTACTAGCAAGAAGGGAGATGCTGTACCAGTTCAAGTCTCCTGCCAAGATACCAATGCCAGACGTGGGCCAGAGCTCCACTACACTTCTGTGCCAGAGCAAATACAGCACAGCTCCCAGCCTAGGGATAGAGCAGCCAGAAGCCAGCACTGACAAGGCTGTATCAGTGTTTACTCACTCCAGCTCTGTGGTAACACGTGCTCTTACCACAACAGCTGGACCAGAAACCCACCACCAGCAGCAGGAGGCAGGAGCTCTCCCTCGAGGCAGCATGCGAGCTTGGGAAGAGGCTCAGGAGGCTCCCACAGGAGAGGGAGCAAGTGACACGTTAGGTAGAGAGACTGGAGATTAGAGGCAGCAGTGAGATCCACACTACCAGCACCAGCAGGAGGAAAACTGGGGCCTGAGCCTCCAGGGAGAGCAGGAAGCACTGTGGGAATACCCTGCCCAGCTCCACACCTCCCCCCTGCCCCAGGCTCAGCTGTGTCCCAAAGGGCTTCCCCCTCCCCACAGACCCAGCTGTGGCAGAGCCCTGCCAGGCTCTGAGGGGCAGCAGGTCAGGGCAGAGCTGTCCTGTCACCTCTCTCCTGCACAGCCCAGACTGTGGGGAGGAGCTGACAGCAGTGCTTGGGGAAAGGGGAGGCATTAGCTGCACCCTCACCAGGCACAGCCAGGGGCAGAGCCAACAAGACTAAATGCTCCCCTGGAAGGCTCAGGAGCTGAAGAAAGGATCCCCCCAAAGCCCAGCTGCAGTGACAGAAGAGCAGCCCCTGGATGGGGCAGGGCAGGGAGCTGAGCCAGGCCCTTCCCTGCACACACTCACCGAGATGACTCTGTCTCCTACGTGCAGGATCCCATCCCGATGGGCTGCACCTCCCTCTGCGATCCGGGAGATGAAGATTCCCTGGAATACAGGCAGAAGGGTCAGGGCAGCCTGTGCTTCCTCTCACCAGGCCTTGGCTTTCCAGAGTCCTTGCTGGACACCAGGCAGGTCTCAGCCCTCTCCCCTTGGCAGATCCCTCCCCTGCCCTGGCACTTCCCATCTGCTCCTCACTCCAGACAAACCCTTTCCTGCTTCTAGAGCTACCTGCTAACCTCCAGCTGCACCAGAGTCTTTGTGTGGCCAAGAGCCCAGAGCATATGTCAGGAGGACAGCAGCAAGATTAAATGTCACTGGCAGGGTCTGTGAGCACCAGCCCCACCTCCTTCTGAACTTCTCTCCTTCCCCAACTTAGGAGCAGGTTCTGGCTCAGCAGCCCAGGGCCAGGCTGCACTGCTGGGTGCCCACGGCTAAGGAAGACCCCACACTGCTCCCAGAGAAGTGCCAAGGTTTAGGGATCAAACCCCTTCCCTGCCAGGGATGCTCACTGAGTGTGTCTCCAGCCCCTTGCCTGCCAGGGATGCTCACTGAGTGTGTCTCCAGCCCCTTGCCTGCCAGGGATGCTCACTGAGTGTGTCTCCAGCCCCTTGCCTGCCAGGGATGCTCACTGAGTGTGTCTCCAGCCCCTTCCCTGCCAGGGATGCTCACTGACTGTGTCTCCAAGCCCTTCCCTGCCAGGGATGCTCACTGACTGTGTCTCCAGCCCATTCCCTGCCAGGGATGCTCACTGACCGTGTCTCCAGCCCGGTAGGGTGTGGAGCCCTTGCCCCCCGCGATGCTGAAGCCCAGACCCTTCTCGTTGCGCATGAGGCAGGTGGAGAACCTCTCGGTGGGAGGAGCCCCCTCGGGGCGCTCCGGGAAGCGCATTCCTCCTCCTCCTCCTCTCCTCTCCCGGGGGCTGTAGTCGTCCCCGGGCCGCAGCGGCGTGACGGTGATGGCATTCTCGGGCTCCACCATCCGCTCCCGCAGCACTGTCATGGACACGGCGCTGCCCGAGCCCCGCAGCGCTTCCACGGCCACGTGGTGCTCCGCCGAGTGCAGGGACACGCCGTTCACCTGCGGCACAGCCACCGCCGTGGCAGCTCTGCTGGCAGCTGCTCACACAGCCCCTGCCCCGGGGAGCACAGCCCCTGCCCGCGGCGAGCACAGCTCTGCTGGCAGCTGCTCGTACAGCCCCTGCCCGCGGGGAGCACAGCTCCTGCCCGCGGGGAGCACAGCTCTGCTGGCAGCTGCTCGTACAGCCCCTGCCCCGGGGAGCACAGCTCCTGCCCGCGGGGAGCACAGCTCTGCCCCTGGCCCCACAGCCCCTGCCCGCGGGGAGCACAGCCCCTGCCCGCGGGGAGCACAGCCCCTGCCCCTGTCCCAGGCCAGGGATAAGCACAGTACTGGAGGCACTCTCCTGACACAGGGAGCTCCAAGGTTCCTACCCCCTGTGTCATCCCTGCAGGTCTGGGACTCCCAGACACAGCCACCCACCCAGAACTGCCTCCCCTAACAAAACTCAGTACAGCTCAGGTCAGCACAACTCCTTGCTCACCTTCCAGAAGGACATCTACCCCCATGCCCTGAAGCACTCACTTCTTTCCCCTCCATGCAAAACTAGCAAACTGCCCACAGGAAGGACTCCAGGCTCCCTCAAGTCATCAGGAGCATTTGCAGTGAGCAGTGAGGCTCTTACCTCCAGAAGCTTGTCCCCAACACGAACTCCTGCACGAGCTGCAGGGCCCTCCTCTGACACACGGGAAATGAAGATGCCCTGGAAACAGAAGAACTTGTCAGAAGTGGAGACCATTCCCCAGACCACTCCTGCCCACGCATCCTGGCAGTCCTGCAGCCTGGAAGTGGGGATGAAATCCCATTGAAGGGCTACCCAAGGGGGGCAGAGTGGAAAAGGAGTGACACTTCAGTGCTTCTCCAGTGGGATGAGAACATGACACAGCTGATGCCCCCACACGTGTTAGACAAGACCCCCTGTGCCTTGTGGTCCCACGCATCAGGATGCAGATGGGACAGAGGCAGCTGCTCCCACCACTGCTCTCTGTGCTCAGGAGCAGCAAGGGATGAGCTGTGCTCCAGAGGCAGGAGCCTGCTCAGCCCTACCAGCCTCCTGCCTCAGGTGGGTGGTGGGCAGTCCCACCCTGCTCTGAGAGCCCAGCCCAGGCACAAGGCTGGCTGGTGCCTCTGGCCATCCAGCCTCAGGCCACAAGGCTGGCTGGTGCCTCTGGACATCCAGCCTCCAGGCACAGAGAACTGGTCCCTGGAAGTGGTGCTTCAGTGGTTCAGGAGCCCAGCTTACCTCATCATCTCCCTTATAGGGGGTGGAGCCCTTGCCCCCCGCGATGCTGATGCCCAGCCCCCCTGTCTGCCGCACGATAGTCAGCATCAGCTGGAAGCAAATGGACACAGGTTACAGGTCAGAGCACCCAGCAGAACAAGGGATGACTACTTCAAGAACAAGCCCAGGAGGATCAACTTTATCTGCCTGCACCTGCTACAGATCTGTGCTCAAAGGCACTGAGTCACAACAGTTACACAAACCAATCCTTCACAGCTGAGTCCTGAACCACGTCAAGGCCTGGAGCCAGTGTGGCTGCAATGAACACATCAGGAGGAGATGTCCCCCACAGAGCCAAGCGAGCAGCAGTGGGATGGGAGTGGACAAAGGGACAGTGCTCACAGCACTGCCCAGCTCCAGCACATGGATCCACACAACTACAGGGAGATCAAGGCCACCCCAAGGTGGAACACAGAGTGGACCTCCCCCACAACAGCCAGGACCACTGCTGGACATCAACGTGTGTCTCCAAAGAGCATCTGCTACATGCAGCTGGCTCCTTCCTGCACAGGCAGCCCAGCACTGCAGCTGTGCCATCCAGGAGTCTCCTCTCCTCCCTGTCCCCCTCCTCCTTCCAACAGCAAAACTTTCAGTCAAACTTAAACTGGAACTGCTTTTACTCAGGACAGCAGCACAAACCTGAGCCATGGGAAGGAAGCCTGGGAACATGTGGTAGGACACAGGGGAAGGAATGGGACAGGCAAGACTCTCCTGGTGATCTGTCAGGGCCAAGGACCAAGGAGCTGGCAAAGTAAGTGACAGAAGTGTACACAGAGTCCTAGAGAGAAGCAAATTTGCTGCCCTCCAGATGTCACTTCTCTGGAAATCAAGTCCAGAGCAGAGAGAGGCTGCTGCAGAGGGGTCTGCCTTCAACATCAGCTCCACCTGGCCAAGGGCAGGCCACAGCGTGGGCAGCACAAGAAGCAGGACATCTGGTTTCCTCACAAGCTCCCTTCAAACCCTTCCCCTTCTGCAACAACAGAAGCAACAGCCTAGGGGACCTCACCTTCTAAGCTTAAACCAAACCCCCAGCCCTGGAAAGGCAGAGCTGAAATGAGATCCTTGTCATCCCCTGCGGTGCCCAGGCAGGAGAGAAGCAGAAAGCTGCTGGGACCTTCCCAAGGAAAGCCCTGACTCCAGACAAACCAGGAGTGTATCACCTCTGCTGCAAGCCCTAGAGACTGAGTGAAGGCCAAGGACTGGAAGCCAAGGATGATTCAGGTGAGACAGAGATGTCTTAGCCATGAGAGCATCACACACCATCCACAGCACCTCTGGGACCAGCTAGAGAGGAGACTAATGCTTCCTGCAGGAGAAGCCCTTAGATCTAACTACAGCATCACTGGATTTTATGATGCTCTAAGACTTCTATCTCTATTCAACACAGAAATGTTCCACAGGAGCTTCAAAGCAGGGAGGGTGAGATCTCTCTATCTTTTCATGCCATTCACAACTCCACAGGAAATACTTTTCCATGTTTGGAACAAGAAAGGAGCTTGGGATACTCAATGACATTTCAGCAGCATGTCTAAACCCAGGGTTTTTAATATAACACACAAGTGAGAGATGTCATTTATTAGCACTAGATACAGCAAACTCAAGTGTGTGGAAGGAGCTGGATTGCTCACAGCTCCCCTGTGCCCAGCACAGCAGCATGAGCAGCCCACAGGTCCTGACCTCCAGACCTGGGCAGCTACCAGAGCTAGGACCACCACGTCTCCCTCAGCTCTGTGCCTCCTCATGCCCCAAGCAAGCTCTGACAGCCACCCTTGGGTCTCTCCACAGACATCAGCTCTGTCCAGGAGCCCCTCAGCAAGGCAGAAGGTACTCAGAGCACAGAGAAGTGTAGGAGCTCTGCAAGCAGAGCCCTGACTCACCAGGGAAGATGAGAAGAGCTAAATCTGTCTAGCTTTGGTAAGCAGCAACTCGTGAGGACAAGGGACAGGCTGCAAATAGCAGTGCCTGATGGAAGGTGGGAGATTCCTGCATGAGCTCTCCAGGACCAAATTAACAATGAACAACAGGAAAAGGAACGTGGAGGAAAGATCTGCCCTGGCAGGGGAGCAGCCTGCTGCCTACCAGCTGAAGGGTCTGTGGCTCTGATGCTATTTCTTCCTCTGTTCAGATGGTGCTTTAGTTACCAAGGGAATGGACACTTGCAAGGCAGAGGTGACAGCCTAGGGATCAGGAGCCAAGCACTTCACACCTCCCCATCCAGCTCAGCACTGGGGAGAGTCAGACCCCAGCACTCTGCAAGCTCCCTTCCCTAAACAGCTTGGGCCTCTCCAGGTCCCTTCACCCTGGGCTCTTGTAGGGTTCCATGATTAGTTCTTCCACTAATGAGTTCCAGAAATAGGGATTTAAGAAGCTAGCACACCTCCTCCTCCTCCTGATGGGCAACCAGGCTTGCCACAGGCATGGCAATGCCAAGTGCAAACGAGGATCCTGAAGGGAACTGGGCTGGTGAAGCATGGAATGGCACAGGAGAGAGCCTCTTTGGAAAGGAAAGCATTCAACCTCTTAGATAAAGAGACACAAAATGAGCATGGGACAAAGCCTGGGACCACTCCCAGAGCTGGACAGCTGGACACTGGGAGTCCTGGGGCTTTAGCTGGGATGAGTGACACTGAACACATATTGCTTCCTCTCTTCAGCAGCAGAGACTTCATATTCCTATTGATCCTTTGTGTGGTGAAATCTCTGGCAGAGTCACTCATTCTGAGCACAGAATCTCCCTGAGGAGCTCCTCTCAGCCCAGGCTCTTCTGCTCTGAAGGTCCATTGCCCCTGGCCATTCCACAGACAGTTCCTGGAGAACTGGCAGCTCTCCCAAACTGCTCCAGCCTCTGCTGCTCAGGGCTGCTTTCCTGCCTCTGCTGCTCAGGGCTGCTTTCCTGCCTCTGTTTTTCCTGTAATCCTTGTCCCAAGCAGCAAGACTCAGATCTGATCCCCAAGTGACAATCAGACCTGCAGAGTTCTGTTCAAACAGCTTCTCTCTCTCAGCTCATCCCTCTCCTCTGCTCCTTTCTCTTCTCTCCACTTGCACACCAAGTGTTTGTTCCACACTCTGAGAGCAGGAGAAGGAAACTGCTTCTCCATCAGAAATCATTCCACACTCTGCTGCTTGTCCTTGGGAAAGCTGCAGAGCAGCTCAAACCTGCAGCTGACAGAGGAGTGAGAGCAGCAAGCACAGAGTGGAACCCAAACTGCCCCAGAGAACTTCACCTTGAGACCTCCCAGCTACCAGAGCAGCTGCTGCAGGGTCTCAGCCCAGAACACTGAGGCACTCCAGGAGGAAGAGGTCATGGAAACACTTCTATGCCAATCAATTAAAAGCTAGACAAACTCAAAGGGAAAACACAGCATTTTTGCCTTGCTCAGGGGAACCTGAGTCACTGGAAGAATCAAAAGACAGAAAGCAGAGCCTTGTATCTCAAAAACTGGGGAGGACTGCTGTCAGAGAGGTGTTCTCCTCAGCCCAGCTGAGCACGTGCAGCGGATGTGATCTTCCCTGCATCCCCCAGGAGAGGTTTACTAGTCTTTCCTGGGTTTAAAATCTATAGGCCATGGAGTGGGAAAATGAGTGTGAGGTCTCTCCCAGTGAACACCACAGACATGAACAGGCACAGGACAAGACTCCTCTCAGGAGATTTGACTCACTTCTGACCCCACAGTGAGGACATGGCATCTGAGCAGCTGACAGCCAAGGTGCTCTGGACAGCTAAGGTCAGCCCAGCTTTATTCTAGGGAGGGAAATGAGCATCATGTCCTTCCCAGAGAGCTTTGGGCAGCTGGGAGAAAGAGGAGCCCAAGTTCTGCCAGTGCCCAGCCCTCTGACACTGACAAGAGACACTAACCCTGGGCAAACAGAGCTGGGTGACAGCAGGCACTGCTCACACTGACTCAGGGATCCTCTCTCCACTCTTCATGGACTACTCCTTCACAAACCACCTGAACACAAAAGGCTTTACCTTGTGCCTTCCAAGAGCAGCTCAACATGCTGCTCTTCTCCTCCAGCAGCCTCCCTGCCACCCAGACACAGCCATTTGTGCAGTGCAGATGGGGACTGAGCACAGAGTCAGCAGTGGGGCCCAGACACCCTGTGCCTTACCCATGGTGTGTCTCACTGCAGCACAGTCCCTGGCCCCAGCAGCTGAAGGAGCTCTGGCAGGAGCAGGGGCACACACAGCCCCAGGCTGAGGTGCTGGCACATGTCTCCAGCTCTGCTCTGGCAAGGTTAGTCTTTGGCTCAGGATTAGGGTTTAGGCTAAAGAAGAGGCAATCAGGAGCTGTATAGAACAGCTTGCTTGCACTGATGTTTCTTTAGCCCTGGAGGACACTCAGCCAGCACTGCACTGAGAGCCCAGCAGCACCCACCCAGTGCCACAGGACAATCAGCTGCTTCCAAAGCTGTCTGCAGCTACCAGCACCCATTGTGTGGGCCTCCAGTGTGCTTGCCCTTGGGAGCTGCAGCATCACCCTGCTCTGCACAGGCAGGAGAGTGCCCTGCAGGGCCTCCAGCACAGGCAGGGGCAGGAGCCAAGGGAGAGGCAGGCAGGCTGCTTCCTGACACAAGGCTGAGGTTTCCTGGCACACTGCTCCTCAAGCAGCAAGAAAAATACAAACAGGACCTGATGCCTAACAGCTGCAAAGAAGGACCAGGAGCAGGGATGAGGGCTCAGGAAGCACCTAGCTGTACTCAGGTTCATCTCTGAGTGACAGAAGAGCAACACAGAAGAGAAAAGCAAGGAAGAGCAATGTTTCAGTTATCCAGAGCTAAGATGGACAGATCCTCAGGACTCATCAGTGGTGGACCAGGCCTGGTGTGCAAAGGACTGATCCCCTCCCTCCCATGAAGCTCTACTCTAGAATCCAGCAGTCCCCATTGCACCCTGAGGGAGCAGCACAGGGCCAGGCTCACAGAGCAACCCCAGCAGCAATCATTGTCTCCAGCCCAGCTCTCCCAGGCATTGGCACAGTGTCCTGAGGGAGATCCTCCTCCCTCTCCCAAAGGGTCACACACAGCACCCAGCAGATCCCTGAGGCCTCTGCCCCTTCAGGGGCTTCCACCACTCCCAGCAGTACACATTTATTTTCTTCCACCTTCTCCTTCCTCAGTGCACAGCAAACAGGAGCTGCACTTTCCACCTCAGCTCTCTTTGGGTTTGTTCCCCTCATTTCTTGCCTCTCACTCCTGATCTGCAGCAGCCATTCTCACCTCAGGGATGGAAAAGTAGGGAAAGGAGGTGGAAGCAGGGGAGGAAACAATCATGGTGTGTTTGTGATCAGCCAGGTCCAGAAGCCACTTGACCCAGAGAGATCAGTGTCCCCTCCAACAAGGGGTGAGCCTGGGAAGCAAATGCAGCAGAGGGACTGATTGTGGCAGAGAGAGAACAGAAGGAGTGGTACAGACCTCTTCCTCCTCAATGCGAGCAGGCTCAATCAGCAGATTATTGGCTTGATCAAACGACACCCCCTGTTAGGACAGGAACCAGCACAGGCATGCGGATTAGTGGAGCATCAACCAAACCCACCACCACCACCACCACCCAGCACACCACTCCACAGCTCACACAGCACCAGGGCACAGCTCCTCCTGCTCCCAGCGCCCAGCCTGGGGCTCTGCTGGCACCCTGAGCCTGGCACCAGCAAGCTGACAAGCTGGAGGCTGTTAGCTGAGGGCACCCTCTCCGTACCAAGTCATTCAGGGAAGGAGGAAGGATTGGAAACACAGGAGGAAAGCACAGAGGGACCTCTGGTGCCACCCAGCTGCTGCACAGGAGCAAAGGGATCCCAGATGGAGCTGCAGCAGAAGAGTCTCTGGGGGAGCAGTGCATCCTGCCAGACACCCTGCTCCCAAATGCAGGGAGCCTTAGGATGGCTCTGGAAAACCAACTGTCCTTCCAAACACCCCTCAGGTGTAAGGCTTCAGCCTCCTGCACACCTCTCCTACCTCCTCCTCCTCCCAGGGGTGTGTGCAGCACCTCCTGAAACTCCTCTGCACAGGGACACTGCTCCCCACATCCCTATGGCTGGAGCTAAGCACTCTGCCCTCGTGGAGCAGCATCCAAAGCCAGCCCCAGGACAAGGAGAGCTCTGACCTCCAGGCAGAAGGCTTAGCCAGCCACAAAGGTAACTCTGACAGACACCAAACCTCTCTTCTCAGTGACTTCACAGCTTGTGCATCCTCAGCTCTGAGTCCTGGCCAAGAGAAGCTTTCTGGGTGAGGCCATTCCCCAGCATGGCAGGTCTGGGGGGGAGGGAGGAGAGACTCCAGATGCTTTCATATACTCACAAAGAGTGAGGAAACTGCATGCCTTGCCCCTAGGGAGGGGGAGCAAGCCCTATCAGCTCAGACACAGCAAGGCAAGCATCCACCCAGAGAAAGGCCCCAAAGCAAACTGGAGCACAAGAACCTTCCCCTGAGCCCTCTGAGCTCCATGGTGGGGTGGAGATGAGCCCAGCAGTGGGGAGTGTGTGCTCTAACAGCTCCAGCATCTTCCACCACTCAGAGAACCACATCTCTCACCCCTGAGACCTGCTGCTGTCAGAGGATGATGGAGATGCAGCCACATCCTAACCTCTGTCTGCCACACACACCTCAAAACCATCACAGCAACTCCAGTAAGAACTGGCCTGAGCTCACCATGCCCCTCACCAGCTTCCTCCTCTGCTCTCAGGATCTTCCTCAGCCAACAATCTCTGTGTGTCCCTAAGCAAGCTGTGCAGAGCCAAGGGCTCCTCTCACCAGCCCCCAGCAGAACCAGAAGAGACCATGGTGGCCCCAGAGCCCATGGGAGAACTCCAGAGCACAAGTGCCCCTAAAGCCCAGCTTCATCAGCCTGCCTGTGCTCCGAGTGGAGCCAAGGGCAAGGGCACACTGCTGCCTGCTCCCCCTGCAGCAGGCACTGGGGCAGACAGACCAGCATTAGCCTGAGGTTAGATCCATCCAGGGCAAAGCTCACCCTGCTGCAGAGGCAGTGCAACAACCAGCAAGGGTGGAGGAGATGGAAAGCAGTGGAAGAACCTGTCAGGAATGGGACAAAAGGACTGTTCTTGCAGCACAGAACACATCACCACACAAAGGGGAGGGTGCAGGAACCAGGATAGAGCACAAGGAGTCAGACACAAGTTCCATGGCACAGCCTGTGGGTGTGAGCCCCACAAGGAAGTTCAGCTCTCTCCCTCTGAGTGTCTCCTGAAGTGCTGGAGCCTCCTGCCAGAATCTTCTTGGGCACCACCTGGAGCTGGTTGGTAGCTGAAAGCAGCAGAGGGGAGGCCTGGCACCCCCCTGGCCATGCCCCTCCCCACAAGACCTTACCTTCACCGAGGGCTGAGCAGACAAAGCTCCATTCTTTCTCTCATCCTCATCCCATGCCTCCTCCTGATCCTCAGCCTCTGTGGTGTTACTGCAGCCTCCCAACTCCTCCTCCTCTTTGGGGACTCCATCAGTGCTCAGCCCCTGCAGGAGAGCCACCACTGCCTCTGGCTTGGGCAGCTTGGTGATCTTGAAGTGTTTCTTGTAGTGTGGCGTGTCCTTGCGGATCAGCCTCTGCTTCTCCACGGGGAATGGCCTCTCCTCCTCCTCCTCCTCCTCACTCCGGATCAGGGTGTCCTCAGCAAAGTGCACAGTGGGCTGCAGTGGCAAACCCCAGCCAGGCTGTGAGCCTCAGGCAGTGCAGACCCCTGCTGTCCCCAGCAGCCACACAGGCAGAGCTGCTGTGGCAGGACATGCAGGAGTTGCCAGCACACTTGCCTCCTCCTGCATCAGCAACTTTAGCCAGACACATCTCTGCCCTTCCCATCTGCTCCGAGGCAGGGCACTCAAACCTCTAACTCTTCATTTTCCCCCTGTCCCTGCCTGGCTCCCTAGTGTCCTTCCTAGTGTCCCCCAGACCCAGCTCCCACAGGCTGCCTCAGTCTCTCCTTGCACTTGGCCTCCAGTGATGCCCAAAGCNACCCTGCTGCAGCTCCTAGGCTCCTACCTCATTGTATTCCACTTCCACATCTTCCTCCTCTTGGTCAGCAGCTTCCTTATGCTCCTGCTCAGCTCTGGGCTTTGCCTCCTTGTCCTGCCCCTCAGGCAGCTGCCCATTTGCCCAGCTCTTCTGCCCCTGCTCCTCTGGCCTGGGCTCAGCAGAGGCAGTGCTGGTGGACAGGTGGGAGTCCTCGCTGCGCTGGGACATGGCACTCAGCCTCTTCTCCTGCAGAGATGGTTGTGGAAGTCAAGATGGAAACCAGAGCAGCAGATGGAGCAATGCAGTGGGACTGCTTCTATGTGGGGAATGATCCAGTACCAACAGAAGCAGTGTTTTTCTCCAGGCTGCTTGCTGCTTTCCCTGCCAAACCTGCTGCATCTCACCTAGGTCCACCCCTGTTCCACCATCTGTGTGGCATTTATTCTTAGCATGGCACCTAGGCAGCAAGATGCCTCCTCCCAGCACTCTGATCCCACCACTCCTTACTGGGGACAGCAGAGCCTTCCTCTCCCTGCATTATGACACAAGTGGTAGCACCACACACAATTCTCCACCTCCTGCTTGCATCCCTTGCTGTATCTCCATGGCCCCAGCTGACATCACAGGCAGATCCCAGCCCTTGGAGCCCGGGCAATCCATGCTCAGGTTCTTCCTGCCCAGCCTCCAGCCAGTGCCTGGCCAGAGAGCAGCCCAGCCCTCACCTCTGAGGCAGGAGAGCTCGGGGCTGGCTCAGGCTTGGCAGCAGTCGCCTCGCTGCGCCGAACCTCGATCACCTTCTTCATCACCTTCAGCTCGCTGGGGTGAGGAGTGGCTCTGCGCTGCAGGCCCTGCCAGGGGAGACAGCCAGGCTCAGGGCCACTCCAGGCATCACACTGATCACAGCAGAGCCACAGTGGCCCCTGCAGGACCTGAGCTGGGCCTGCAGCTGGGCAGGCAGAGAACACCTCCTGGAGCTCTCTCTGGCATGCTCCTGCTCTCCCCAGGACAGAGGGACTGGCAGGAATTAGAGAGAGGGGAGTTTTCAGTAGTGCTCCAGGCTCAGTAAGTGCTGAACTGCCAAGACAGAAAGCCCTGGTGGACACACAGGTGGAATATCTTCTTGTTCTTATCCCTCTGCTACCTCCTCACATGTCTGACAGGCCTGGATGCTGCCAGAATCTCTGATGCTTACCTAGCTCCATCCCAGCTGAGAGTCAAGAAAAACAGTATTCTAGAACCAGTAACTGTTAAAAACCACCAACCCCCCCCCAAAACCCCTTCAAACACCAGCAGCAATACATGCAAGGGCAGATGCAAATACAATTTACTAGAGGGATTCAGATCTCAGTTCATCCCCACCAGATAAAAAGGAGAAAGAGAATCCTGCAGGAGATCTAAACCTGCAGAGTACTTGCTGGAACTGAAACTCTGATCCTGCCCTTTGCACCTGCAATTAGAGCAAAATGATCTTCAGGTTTTGAGGCTGCCTACAGGCTCAGCTACTGCAGCAAGAGGAGGCTCCACAGCATGGCCTTGCATCTGGCTCCAGCTCCAATGCAGCCCTGGTGCTGCTCAGACTGTTAGATCTCTGCCTCCTGCAGAGCTCCATGGGCAGCTCAGCAGCCACAGCTCACACCTCCCAGGGGACAGCCACCCCAGGGAAGAAGTACCAGGGAATTCTGTCCCACACCTGCCTGTCTCCTCAGGGCACTGAATGCCCCTTGGACTGCAGGAACACAGCCCAGGCCTGCAGCAGCATTACAGGTGGAACATCTCCCCACCTTGGGGAAAAGGTCCAGACTGTGCCTGTGTCTCCATAGGGAGCTAACAAGACTCCAGGAGCTCTTCCTCTCACCCTTCTCTCAGCTCCAGACTCCTCTTCATCATCTACTTTGGGTTCATCCAGGAACTGGATCACACTGACTCTGTTCAGGTTGGTGTCTGTCCAGCTCTCATCCACACTGCTCTGCAGCAGATTCTCTGGGGAGAAGGAGAACACAGTGGCAGCTCCTGAAGGAGCAGGACTGTAGGCCTGGATCAAGGACACCTCTCAGCCCACTGGGGCACTTGTGCTCTATCTGCCCATGGCACCACACCAGAGAGCCCTTGGGGACAAAGCATGGAGCCTCCAGACCTTGTACACGTCCCCCCAGCTCTGGAGCAGCCTCCACAGAAGGACCTGCATGGTTCACCTCCAGCATTCCCTACCCAAGAACTACGGAAAAGGTAGGATTAAGGCACAAACCAGAAGCACTGTCACAAGAATATCATCAGGACAGGAAGCAAACCTTACAGACAATGACCTACTTGGTCAACAGATCAAAGCAGAAGACTTAAAAGGCTAGGCTGCAGCTCCTTTGCTACCTGGCAGAGAAGCAACTTCCCATTTTTATCCATCTTTGCCTTGGAAAGCTGCCACCAGCACTGAGGAGCCTGCCAGAGGTCTGTGTCCCCCCCAGGGGCAGGGGGCCTGCCAGAGGTCTGTGTCCCCCCCAGGGGCAGGGAGCCTGCCAGAGGTGTGTGTGTGACCCCCCCCCAGGGGCGGGGGGCCTGCCAGAGGTGTGTGTGTGACCCCCCCAGAGGGCAACAGCAATGCAGCCAAGCAGAGGAAGGCTCAAGGCCTCCTGGTCCAGCAGTGTGCAGAGCTCAGGAGCTGCAGACAGTGCTGCTGGGGCACTCTCTTACCCAGGCTGGGAGAAGGCTGCTGGGGAAGCAGGTAACAAGTGAGAACTTTTTCCCCTGTCTTTTCATCATCCTCTGTTTGGAATTTCAGCATGGGCTGGGACTGGTTCTCTGCCAGCCACAGGGCTTTCAGGTTCAGATTTGTCAAAGCAAAGGGCAAGTTCTGCAGCCTGCACAAGAGAAGGAGAACTGCTGTTAAGCAGAGCTGAGGGAAGCTCAGCTCAGCTCAGGCTGCCTCAGCTGCACTGGAGATGCACAAGGGCAGAGCTTCACTCTGGGAGCAGCTGCCTCTTGCTGCTAGGGCTCTGCACAGCCCCAGCCTGCTCTCCAGCAGCCACCCTCAGCAGTTCTTAGCAGAGGACAACCCCCAGCAACAGGATGGACATGGTGACTCTGAAGCAGGGTCTGAGACAGAAGAATTACTGTTCCAAACAGCAGCTCTGCTCAGCTTCCAGCTGCTACAAAACCACTGCAACTCAGACCTGCAGAATCTCTCAGCAGTGACAGGAATTTGTCCCTGGGGGGCTGTGCACATCACAGATGAGCTTCTGGCACCAAGCCCCTGAGGACTGGTGACACAAAGCTACAAGATCTGCAGGAGGGCAGAGAGTGGACCAGGGCTTTCCTCTCATCTCCATTTCACACATGGCAAAATGTCCCCAGCACTCCTTCCTCCCTGCACCCAGGCATCATGGAGAAGGATCCACCAGGCCAAGGCTGACACACACACGTCCTCCTTCCAGAGCCCTAAGCAGGCAGCCTGAGCTTCTCCAGACTGTGGCTCCTGGCATCAGCACAGAGCCAGCACCTCCCAAACCTCGCAGGCTGCTGCCCCTCAGGACTGTGCCAAGCCCTCGTGCTGCTCATCCCTCTCGTGCCGCTGACCTGTTGCCAGCCACGTCCAGGACGTGGAGCTCGGAGGTGTTGGCCAGCTCTGGGGGCAGCAGGGCCAGGCGGTTGTCGCGCAGGGACAGGACGTTGAGGCTGGCACAGCCTCCCACCTCGGCCGGCAGCGAGCTCAGCCGGTTCCGGTCCACGTTCAGGTTGGTCAGCTTGGCCAGCTTGCCGAGGGACCTGGGCAGGCTCTGCGGAGGAGCACAGGCAGAGTTGGCAGGAGAATCAAGGTATAAAGGGAAAGTCTGGAGGGGAAAAGCTGCCTTGTGTCCTAACAGACACACTCCTGACCGAGGTGTCACTACAGCTCTGGGACACATTTCCCCTCAGGCTCACAGACTCTTGAACTCAGCTCACACTCTCAGGACACACTGGTCACAAGCTTTCTGTTGTGTTTTGACACTCAAGGCATGAGCAGTTTGGAGCAGGGCCATTTGAAACCAAACTGCTATCCCAGGGAAGCATAAAGCAGCTCCCACCAGGCTCTTCTCCAGAGCCTGTGAGCTCAGTGACACTGTGCATCAAAGCAGCTGAAGGGAGAGCAGCTGGAGCACACTGAGGAATCTGGCTCAGAGGCCACAAGATGGGAGATGATGTCTGGCACATGAACAAGAGAGGAGAGGCAGCAGGGCTGCTGCTGTACTTACTGTCAGCATGTTCTCTGTCAGGATGAGTTCTGACAGGTTTTCACAGTCCCCAATTGACTCGGTCACCTCTGTCAGCCTGTTCTGGTCCACCTTGAGGATGGAGAGCTGCTTCAGCTGACCTGGCCAGGGCAACAAGCTAGGTGTGAACTGTGCCACAGAGGAACCACACTGTTCTACATCCATCTGGCTGAAAGGCCTTCCCACCTGGGATAAGGTGACAGCAGTGACACAGGCACTGGCACCACCTCTCTTCCCAGCAGGGATAAGGTGACAGCAGTGACACAGGCACTGGCACCACCTCTCTTCCCACCTGGGCTAAAGTCACACCCAGTGACAAAGGCACTGGCACCACCTCTCTTCCCACCTCCTGCACACTTCTGCTCTCACCACCTCTCTTCCCAGCAGGGATAAGGTGACAGCAGTGACACAGGCACTGGCACCACCTCTCTTCCCAGCAGGCTTCCTCAAGAGCTTCCCTCAGGCATGATTCAGATCAAGAACCTGAACTCACCCTGCACACTTCTGCTCTCTAGCTGCCTGGCCCCGGCCCCAGTGCCCTTGCACACAGTGCTGCCTGGGAGCCCCTGCCAGCAGCACTGCTCCCCACTCACCGATGCCATCGGGAATGCTCTCCAGCAGGTTCTGGGACAGCAGCAGGTCTGTGAGTGCCACCAGCCCGCTGACCTCGTTGGGCAGCTGCTCCAGCTTGTTCTCAGACACATCCAGGCAGACCAAGCGCCGGAGATTGCCCAGCTCCTAGGGGAGAGAGCAGGCAGTGCAGCTGCAGAGCAGCTCAGGCAGGGAGCAGTGCTCAGGCTGTGGCCCCAGCAGGCACTCACCGGGGGCAGGGCAGAGAGCTGGTTCCTGTCCAGCCAGAGCTCCCGCAGGTTCGGCAGGGCTCCCAGAGTGTCTGGCTGTAAGAGAGCAGGACAGGGACAGCATCAGTGCCTTCTGCAGGGGAGGAGCACATCACAGCACACCTCAGGCAGACACTGACTGCTTCCACACCTCCTGGAACCAGGCACCTCGTGGCCTGGGAAGCTAAGGTGCTGGTGTGCCACAAGACAGCAGCACCCACGTCTGGAACTGCCTGGGATGCCATCCTGGCTGCAGGAGGTCCCAACAGGAAACATGAAGGCAAGACACTGTTCAGGAACAGCTTAGCCCATAGCTGCACGACTGAAGTGTACCCCTGGATGTCTCAGTGTCAGGATGAGGTGAGCCTGGAGGCTGTGCCCTGGCTCTCAGCACATCCCCCCAGGGCAGGGGGCACACACATGGGGTGCTCCTGCACTCTGCAGCAGAGAAACCACACTGGGAAGGAGAAAGGCAGGGAGCTGGCCTAGCAGAAGTGACAATCAGCAGCTGGGGACAGAGCAACAGAGAGGAGAAAGGAAGTCCCAGAGTCTCCTTGGAAAGGGAAGATCCTGAGGCAGCTGGACAGCAAGAATGAACATCCAAGGTGCTTGGAAAGAGCAGAGCAAGTGGTGCATGAGGACAGGAGGAAGCAAGACAGCAGGGCCAACACATGGAGAGAAGAGTGACTAGGCTGTGGTGGGCAGGGCAGAACCTTCCCAAACAACCTGCTGCTCTATTTCTTTGCATTTCAGATCAAAAACCACTCGCTTCCACAGAGGCAGAGGGTCCTGCCCCTACCAACCACCCGTGTTCCCTCCCCACCATCCCTCACCTACCAGCACTTCCAGGTCATTGCCACCAAGATCCAACTGCTCTAATTTGACAAGGAAGGAGAGTGAACTGCAAGACACAGGGAGCAGAAAGGAGAAGAGAGAACAAAAAGAAGGAAGGAAGGTAAGGTTAGCATCTGGGACACATCTCCCACATCACATAACTTCTCATACCTCCTAGAGAGGTGGGGGCAAACCTGACCTTCAGAGTCCCCCTGAGCCAAGCAGGCTGGGGACTAGCACCTTCCCCAGGCCAAAGCTCCTGCTCCAGGGAGTCAGGCTGAGCAGCACCAGCAGCCCCAGAGCTCTCACTCTGTCACCAATTGCCCTCTCCCCCTCCCACCACAAAACCATGGCAGGTGACAAGCCAGACCTCAACATTGCTGCCCATGTTCCCAGTGAGGATGAGGAGCTGGGCACAGACTGACAGACAACGAGAGGGAGCCAGCAGAGGACAACGTGTGTCTGGGGAGCAAAGCTGCAGGGGGAGGCAGGAATGGCAAATTCTACTGCCTCAGTTTCCCCAAATGGGATGTTCATGCTGCACAGGAGAAAGGGAAGGACAACACTGGCATGATGTCTTGGAAGAGGTCAGGACATACAGACAAGAAGCTCACTAGGCAAGACACTGAAAGCCTTCAGAGGCCCACAGTCTGCCCACACTGGTGCTCCAGGGGGTGCCCTGACTCCCCAGCTGACCCAGAAGGCTGCAGCCCCACAGCACTGGGATGTAGTTCCTCTGGCATGGCCCAGGTGCTGTGTCCTCAGCTCTCCATCCTACGTCCCCAGCTCCAGCTGGCACTGCCCCTGGCAGGGCTGGCTGCCTCCCACTCTCACTGGGGCACAACTGCCAGCCCAGCCCTGCCCAGCACCAAGGGTCTCCAGCTCCTCTTCTCCTGACAAGAGCTCCTGCTGCTCTTCCCTGGACAGCAAGAGGGGACTGAGGTGACAAGTGCTGCATGCTTCAAACACTCACTGAGGTGTTCCTGTGGCCCCAAACACACTGCTAGTCCAAGAGAAGCCAGGCAGAATTCCCTTCCAACACATAGTCAAGGAATCCTGGGGGAATCACCAGCTGGATGGATCAGCAGGCAAAGAACAAGCTGACAGAGCTAAGGTAGGTTAGAAGACTCAACAAACAGCTCATGGGCTCTAAAGCAGCAGTTCATGTGCAGCCTCAGCAGTTCTCCACACCCTAGCTACCTGACAGTACCAAGCAGATCCTCTGCAGGGATCACCTCTGCCCTGACCCTGTGACACATGCAGCCAGACTTACCTCTTCTCCCTGCCTGAGCAGGAAGGCACTTATCCCACCCACTGCCACAGAGCTCAGCCACAGCTAGCAGGGGAGCACCCAAGGAAGCAATGTCAGAACCAAGATGGACCTGCAGGCACACTCTGCTGCTCCTCACTCCACACACAGCTCTTCCTATGCCCACATCAGCACAGCTTCCTCCCTTTTTCCAAAAGCATCTGCCATGTGCTCCACCTCTCCAGCAAAAATGCAGCAGCTTTGCTGTGGATCCCTGTCTATTCCAAACCAATTCTGACAGAGGCTGAGTGCAGGCTCTAAGCATCCTTCCCTGGACCAGCTCTCTCCCTCTGCACCCTAATTTACACAAGTCCAGCAAGATGAAGCTGATTTATTGCAAGCCTTGAGCCCTCCCAGGGCAAGTGCTGGAGCCTGCCCTACAGAGACAGCGAGTCCCTGAGCAGTCAGGAAGAACAGCAGGCAGCAGACTCCTGCAGCCAGCAGGCAGACACTCACGTGGGGAGAGTCTTTAGCAGGTTCTCACGCAGCTCCAAAGTCACCAGGTTTGCCAAACTGCAAGAGAAAAGGGAGCAAGAAAGCCACATTCACTGAACAGGGCTGCAGGGGCTGCAGGAGGGGATCCTATCCCTGCCCTTGGCACCTCCCCTCAGCACCTGCACAGATGCACAGACACAGGCATGGAGATGAGAGGGGGAAGCAGAAACGAGGAGGAGCTCACATGGCTTCTGATGAAGGTGACTGCTCATGGCAAACCCATGGGGAAACAACACTGTGCCCAAGCATGGCACAAGGAACATGGTCTCACACACAGGGCTCTGCCCAGAGATCAAACCCTACGGCAGGGGCACTGTGCCCCACGGCAGGAGGAGAAGCAGCTGAGACCAGGAAAGGACCTTCTTCAAAAGGTTGCCTTTTGACAGGAGTTGTGCTCAGAGGAGCTCCCACCATGCAGGCTGGGATGGCTCTTCCCCCCCATGACCTGCCAGTGTCCTCACCCCCAGGCCATGCTGTCCTCCCTGTCACCAGGAACAGAGGCATACTCACTTCCCAATGTCATTGGGGAGGCTCTGCAGGGACACATCATTCAGTGCCAAGTGGCCCAGGCTCCGAAGCTGGGTGAAGCCTTCTGGAAGCCTGTGGAACATAGGAGAACAATGAACACCATTAACTCTGGGCACTGAACAAGGCCTACATCACTCACTTCAAAAGCCAGTCTTATCCCAGCTGGTATTCCCATGAGGGAAGAAGAAGAGGAGGAACTAGCCCTGAGCCTAACTCCTGATCCAAGAGATTCTGACATGCTACCTCTAGTCGTGTGTGTGGTGCAGGGATTCTGACTGGCTGGGAAGTTTGTGCATAGGACAAGAGGAAACAGCTCCAGGTTTCAGGTTGGACATGAGGACAAGATCAAGAGCAAGGAAAGGTAGGGAGAAGGAGGAACTTCAGCTCTCATTCTGAGCTGGAGAGAAGGGTTGCCTATGCCTTCCCACCTGGAGAGAGGATTCCCACTGAAGTCTGCGATTTCCAAGGATTTGCAGAACTTGATGCTTTCAGGAATTTCTGGAATGTCTGGAAGAAATAGGTGAAAGAATAAGAGAAGCTTGAGAAGAGTCTGTCCTGTGGCAGATGGGACAGCAGGCACTGGTGACAGGCACACTGGTGACAGCTCAGGAGCATGAGAGGCCCCTGCAGGGTCTGCTCCAGAGGGGAGGGCACAGCTCAGGGACAGGGCTGGGGACACCCACCCTGGCAGCTCCAGCCTCACCGTTGCGGGAGATGTCCAGCTCCACCAGCTGCATGAAGTTGGCCACCTCGGGGGGAAGTCTCTGGATCTCATTGTCACTCAGGCCCAGCCTGCGCAGGTTCAGCAGCCTGAAGAAGGGCTGGGACAGGAGAGAACAGGCCTGGCTCAGCAGCTGTCCCAGGGGAAGGCAGCCTGGCCACTCATCCCTGGACACAGCTGCCCTGGGGAGGGCCCCAAGGGGCAGGTGCTGCACCACTGAGAACCCTGCTCAAGGTCAACAGGACCTGAGTGGGGAAGAAGAAAAGCATTTCATGAGTTTAGCTTGAGGATTCATTTCACATCTCTCTTATCCCACTGCTCTTCTCCCTCCCCTGTAGGACACAATGGACATTCCTTGCTTCCCAAGGCTGCTCTTAGGCATTCAGACATGAGCAGCACGAGGAGCTCACCCCAAAGCAGGCACTGCAGGCCCTATGGGTCTGGTCTGCAGGAACAGAGGAGCAGCTCCAGGCTGAGGTCCTGCCCCTGCTCCCAGACCCATCTGCTGTGCCAGGACAGCAGTGACAGGTCCCAGCACCCACAGGGAATGTCACTGCCACAGGCACCAGGCAAGAGCAGGATCAGGGCACTCTCTGCAGGGCTCACGTAGCAAAGAGCTCAGAAAAGGAAGAGAATTCCTTTCTAGAACCTTCCCAGTCATCAAGAGGTCAACTGGAAAGATGTCCAGAGGGGTCCTAGTCCAACAGCACCCAACTTCTTCACCCCTATCCCTCAGAAGGCAACTCCACTAGCTACAAAAGGTAAATGACACCCTCAATCATCACCAATCCTACTCCCTCTGGACACCAGCAGCCTCTCTGAGTCTACTAAACACAACTCACTATCAACTGAGCCAAGCCTGCAGCTGCCTCTAGGCATGGCTGGACACTGGATGCTGGACAGGATGGAAACCAAGGCTCTGGAGCTTGCTGCCCTTCCTGGATCATTTCCAAGCGCCTGGGAATGCCAAACAAAGCACCCTGGGCCACTGCAGACAAGGAGTGCTGGGGAGCCTCTCCAGAGCCCGGGGGGGGCAGAGGCAGAGCCAGGCTGCTGTGCACACCCCTGCTGACACTGGGACTGCCACAGTGCAGGCAAGGGCTCCAGAGCAAACCTGATCCATCTAGGAACCCAACCCCTGATGCAGAAGAAAGCAGTGATGGGCTCAGGGCTACAAGGTCCACATGCAGAAGCCACTTCTGATCCAGATGACCATCCTGTGTGTCCTAGGCCAGCAGCAGCCAGGGAGCTGCAGGACATGCAGTCACAGGATGACCTCCAGACCTGAAAAGCCCTCTGCAGAGCCAGGGCTGCTCTCAGAGCACACCCAGCAGGCTCAGGCAAGAACTCGAGGCCTGAACCTTCCTGCTCAGTTGCCAAACAGAGCTCCCCAGGAGCAGTGTGAGGGTTTGGGGTGGTGGGACACCCACAGACCAGGGGTGAGGAGCTGCAGGTGAGCAGGTGGAGAACAGAGGAAGTCTAAGCACACAACTCTGCCACACCAAGCTGGCTCTAATTCCACCTCCCTCCCCACACTGACAGGGAGCAGTGCTCCAGGAGGAACAGCAGCAACAGGGAGTTCACACTCCTGATGTCCTAAAGCAGCACAGGAGACCCTTTGTAAGGGACAAAAGGAGGAGTGCTCCTGACACTGAGCAGCACAAGCTCTCTGCAGCTCAGTTTATCTAATGCAAATCAGTTTAAGATGAGAGGAAGTAGGTGAAAGTCTAAATGACAACAAAGGTTCAAGCCAGAGCAGGAGGCTGAGCTACTCGATTTGCTATTGTTTCCTAGATCCTTCTCCTAATTTTAGAATGCAAGGAAATTCCAGGCAAGACATTGTGCTGACCTGCTGGAGTCTGCAGGCTGGGAAACAACAAAGGGAACAGAACATCCACAGCTCAGACTTGGAGCACTTCTGCCTGCAGATTCTAGGCAGTCTCCAAACAGATGTGAGGAGCTTAAAAAGGCAGCATCTCAGAAGAAACTGGAGTGTTGGTGAAGCCAAGCACAGGAGGAGGCTGTGCTGACAGCCTCACAGCTCCAGCTCTGCTGCAGGAGGCATCCAGCAGACAGCTGCCCAGGACAGTGCTAGAGTCACCAGCCCTGCAGGGGCTCAAAGCCATGAGGTGTGGAGCTTAGGGACATGGTTCAGTGGCAGGAGGCTGCTGGGTCAATGGCTGGGCCTTATGATCTTAGAGACCTTTTCAATCTCATGACTCTGTGATTGCAAAGGGACAGAAGTGTTATCTTCAGGCCAGGTCAGTGCAGCCAGCCAAGCCTGCACTGCCTTCATCTGCAGGGTGGGCCAGTGCTGCTCAAGGAACATTTCCTAACAGCACACTGTGGTTATTCAGAGCAGCACCAACAGGCTCTGCTGGTTTATGGAAACAAGAAACTCTGGTAGTGGCAAAGACAAGCTCCACCTGGCAGGGTCACCGTTGGCTCCTGCTGAGGAACCCAAGCACCTGTGCTCTGGGAAGCCCTGAGCCTGCCCTGCTGCTGAGGCTCACTGAGCTCCAGTGCCTTGCCCCACAGCCTGCAGCAGCAGATCCCTCACTGGGCAACACCCGAGTGTTTCCTTAGCTTTGAACAGGATTCCTAACCCTAACCCTGAGCCTGCCACCTCTTGCCCTGCCACTGGACACTATTGAGTCCATCTCGTCTGCTCCCTGACCCCACAGACACTCTGTGGTGGCTCTGCAGAGCTGCTCTCTGGCTGGCCAGGCCCTGCTCACACTGCTCCAGCAGGTTGTTCCTCCCCAGGTGCAGAAGCCAGCATCTCCCTTCGCTGAACTCCATGGGACTGCTGGCCCACTTCCCAGCCTGCAGCACATGGAAAGTCTCACAGAGCATGGACACAGACAGCAAAGTCACAAAGGGCCCTTGTGAGCCCAGTCTCTTGTCCCGAAGAGGCCCAAGGGAAGGTCTGGAGGAGGTTCCATCCTCCTCTCTGCAATTAGAAAGCTCCAGCTAAGCTGTGTTTCTCAGCTGCTGACCTGAGGTTCCTCCTCCAGGCCTCACTCCTGCCTCTCAGGCTGTCAGTGCCTGTAGCTGGGAAGCTCCCAGCACTGAGGCTGCAGCAAAGCCTCAGGACAGGGAAAAAAGGTTAATGGAGCTCTGAGGTTAGCCTAGAGAACCACAAAGTGCAGACAGTGACGCTGGGAATCTGGACACCATCCCCAGGGGCTGCTTTCTGCTGCTCAGCAGAGCCCTGCCTCCTCCCTGCTCGCTCATTCAGCCAGAGCAAGGGCTGGAAAATGAAAAGAGGAGAGGGCACAATGGATGAAAGGATCAGAACAAACTGGCTGAGCTCACACTCAGCTGTGCTGTTTCCCAGGAACCATAGAATCCTGAGGGCAGGCCTGAAAAGCCCCAAAGGGGATTTATGGGCCAGAGCCAGCCCTGGCTCCAGGGGCAGCAGTGCTGGGACACCTCAGCCAGCCCTGGCTCCTGGAACCATAGATTGAGAACCATTGAGGCTGGAAAAGACCTCTAAGACAACACCAACAGCTCCTGCTGCTTTACCTCTCCTCCCACACAGGCTAAGGGGATCCAAGACAACCTTACCAACCCTGGAAATGGCACTGGTAAGGCCAGGACAGGTTCTCCTTAGGTTTCACTACTCTCCAGAGAGTTCCAAGCCCTGCTGGCACAGTCCCACTGCCTTCACCAGGACAGCACATCTTTAATTAAGGCAGGGAAATAATTATAATTCTCCTGATGATTCATGAGCAAGAAGTTTTCCCATGCCACCACGGGCTGGGCTCGCAGCAGCAGAGCTCTGTGGCTGTCCCCAGCCAGAACCAAAGCACAGGTCTCTGCCACCCTGGGCAGGTGTCCAGCAGCAGCAGCCTGGGCAGCTCCCTGACATCCTCACAGCAAAACCAGATCACCTCTTTGAACCTCAGGTTTCACTCACATTTTCCTAGTTAAACATGGCTTGACCCCTTGGGAACTGTCCCCAGAGGAAGCAGACCCTGCTGCATGCTCCACAGCCAAGGTGTCCAGAGGCAGGAGCACAAGTTCCCTGCTCTTCCAGTCCCAGAGCCCTACAGGCAGGAGAAGGGTGGGCAGCACTGCAGTATCCTCCTTGGACACCTGTGATGGAGGAGGGAGGCAGCAGGATTGCCTCTGGCAAAGCCAGCTCCATGGGAGAGGTTCCAGAGGAACTGGAAGCAAGCACAGCAAAACAAAACAGATCCAAGGTTAAAGTCAGTCCTGTGAGTCCCTGTGCTCACAGCCAACACCTGACAGGTGAGGTCACCCAACCAGAGAGACTTGTCCCTCCCAGCTGGGCAGGAAGCCAGCCCCAGGGCTCCAGAGCTCCTGCAGCCACTCCAGCTCCAGCACAGCCCAGAGCCTCAGCCAGCACCAGGCTGTGTCACCAGAGCAGTGAAGCCAGGACACACCTTGCCCTGCACCGAGAGAAACAACACAAGCAGTGTAAGCCCAGAGCCATTCCAGCTGAAATCCAGGGGGCTGACAGAGCTCAAAGAGCTGCTCTCTGCTGAGAGGAGAACATCAGCCTGAGGTTCCAGTGCAGAGCAGCCCTGATGTCACAGGGAAGGCACCACTGCCCAGGCAGAGCCTGCTGCCAGCACCCAGACACTCAGCCTGACCTCCTGGGCAGCATGGGGCACAGAGCACTGAGCCATCCCAGGCAAGGGCTCTTCCCAGATAACTGACCCCACTTCCACTCCTCAGCATTCCCACGCAGCACTGGCTCCAGCCTCTTCTGGCCACAAGCACACAAGAGCAGCACCTGGAAAGTGGCAGCTCAGCAGAGCCCGAAGAGAAAGAGCTGATGGTCTGCAGCAGCCTTGGGCCATGGCAGAGGGTCTCTGCTCCCAACAGCCCCCACCCCACAGGAGCACGGCAGAAAGCCCAGGCAGAGCCAGGACAAGGAGGGGACACAGGGATGGGCCTGGTGAGGCATGGCAGGAGCTCTGAGCAGCTCCACAGGCCTCCCCACACACCAGGGCTCTGAGATGGGCAGCAGAGCGAGCTGACAGGCAGCCAGGCTGCTCCTGGACAGTGTGCTCCCTCCCCAGGGGACACCCCCCCCCTCCACACACACACTGACCGGATTTCCGACCAGCTAACCCCCGGATCAGGCCCTCAGGAATGCTCTTCAGTCTCAGGAATTCATTCCAGCCAAGACAAAGCAAGTTGTCTCCACGCCAAAGGCTCAGCAGCTGCTTCTTCCCAGGCATTCAAGTGGGGCCTGAGGAATGCAGAACACTCTGGGGTCAACCAGGCACTGCTCCCTGCAGACATCTCCCTGCCCAGGAGCAGCCACTGCACAGACCTAGTCTTCTTCTAAACCATCTTCTGACCAAAGAAGGGTCAACCAGCAATTACAAAAGAGCAATTTGCTTATCTGCAATGCCACAAACACCAGCAATGGGGGAAATGCCAGGGGTTGTACAATAAGCTGCTCCAGCTGTTCCACACAGGACTGTGTTTTCTTGAGGCAGCAATCCTGTCACCCCAGAAGCCTACACTGCATCTGCACCTTCAGCACTGAGAGTCACCCTAAAACAAACCAGCCAACCCCAGCAGATAAGCTCTAAGCCAGACAAGGCCCCTGAGCTGAAGCTTATCAAGCAGCACAGAGCAGTGCTCAGGCTGCAGCAGATGGCACAGCCTGGGCTCAGGGAAGCACAGCTGAGGAGCTGCAAGAGAACTCCTCGAGATGAGTTAAGTGTCCCTGTGTGTGAGGAGACAGCAGGAGACTCAGACACAAAAGGCACAAACAACTCCTCTGAAGAGAGGAGCACAAAGAGCAGGCAGGTGCCAAAGCAGCTCTCAGGGGAGCTGCTCAGACATACACCATTAAACAACCTGAAGCAGCAGTGCAAAGAGGAGGAGTTAGCAGCCCCAGAGGAGCTCACAGTGCCAGAGCTCTGTGGCTGTCACATCCCTCTGCCTCAGCATCCACTGCACCACTGCTCCCTGCCTGAGCCTCCCAGAGAAACAGGAGTATGAGAGCCAGCAGTGCCCAGGGGAATGCACACAACAGCTCATGGGGAACTGAAGAGGAGCCTCTACCATCCACCAACCACCACCTGAATCACTCCTGGCTCATACCCAGCCAGTAAGGGGAGGTCTTGGAGGTGCAAAGCAGATGCTCCCCAGAGTCACTGTGCTCCGAGCTGGAACAGAGCAGGGGAAGGTGAACCTGTGCCAGAACTGTCCCTGAGCAACAGGAGGAATCCCAAAGGTGCAGACCTGTCCCCAGCAGCCACAGCACCCAGAGATGCAGAGAATGTTACTAACCACACTGCAGAGACACAGCTAGAGCTGTGTGACACAGCTGAACCAGAGGGGAGAGCAAGGAGGTGTTCTCACTGCTAACCTCCCTACACCTTACAGAAGCAGTGCAAAGGAGGACTGGGGAGAGGCAGGGCATCAGCTCTGTGCTTCACTGAACCTCTTTGCTGCCTTTTTACCTCACTCCAACTCTCTCTCCAAGACCTGAGCTCCTTCTGAGATCCACATAGCAAAGCACACCCACACACTGTCCAAGGATGGAGCTGGGTATACTCCTGGAGCTCACAGGTGAATGCTAGCACTCAGCTCTCATCTGCAGACCTTCAAGGCCAAAGTCCCTTCAGTGCTCCCCTCTCCTGCTCCCTTGGTTGATGTCCAAGAGCTCTAGCAGCTCTCCTGTCCCCAGCTGAGCCAACACTCAGCTGTTCCACCTCCAGCACACACCTGGAGCCCCCAGACAGCACTCAGCATGTATGAGACAGTGCACAGGGAGGAAAGGAGTGGGTGCAGTGTCCTGCACTTACTCCAACTGCTGGGCAGAATCCCTGCCTTTGGAGAAGGGAAACCACATCCATGTGCATGCACTAACTCAGGAGGCAATTCAGCTCCTGCAAGAAAGACATGGAGAGCCATGCCAACTCTGTGCACAGGGCTCACAACAACCAAGCAAAACCAGTTTCCTGACTGGTTTGCTTAAGCAAATGCTTGCAGGTGGGACAGAGCCTGAGATGCCAAGAGCCCACGAGCAGAAGGTGCCCACGAGGAGCTCATCAGTGGGCACCAAGGCTGGCTCAGGCTGGTGAGCTCCCAGGGATGATTCCTGGCTCCATGGCTTTCTAAGGGCAGGGCTATTAGCAGGGAGAGATTAAAGGGAGCAGCTTTACTCCTCCATGGAAGTGAACAAACCCCGAGATGCTCCTGGCAGGCCCCAGATGCCAGGAAATTAAAAGCTGCTCTTAATTAGCTTTGCAAGGCCCCACCTTGTCTTGGGAAAGTGACAAAGAGCTCTCGGGTTTCACCCTGCTCCTAGCAGCAGGATCCAGGCTCCCGACAGAGGCCAGGGATGCTCTCAGCCCAGGCCCAGGGCAGCCCAACAGGAGGAGCTGCTGGAACCTGGACTGCTTCTGCCAGCTGAAATGGCCTCCTCAAGACACAAAGAGCAACAAGCCCGAGCAGGAAGGAGTCCGGGCTGGAGCCAGAGGGTTCCTCTCCCCACTGCTCAAGCCAGGAGTCCATCTCTCTCCATCTCTCCGTGTTCAGAGCAAGCCAGAACAGCTCACCAGGCAGCGGAGAGCAAGTGTTCTGCTGGGCTCTGCTTGCCATGGGAGCTTTAGCAAGCAAAAAGCAGAGGAGCAGCAAGCCCTGCATCACACAGCCCTGGGGCTTGCCTCCTCAGCACCACCACTGCTCCAGAGCTTGCTCCCAAAGCTACCTCTGACATTTCCTCCTTCTCCCCCCCTCTCTGCACCAGCCCTCTGCCTGCTCCCAGCCTCAGGATCCCTGCCCAGCATCCCTGCAGCAGAAGCTGCTAGGACAGAGGTCTCCTCCCTCCTCTGCACCGACTTGTCCATGACTTCCAGTCCCTGCTCAGCTCCACCCTCTCCTCCTCCTCCACCAGCTCCACCCAGGTTTCTTCCAGCCTCTCCCTTTTGCCATCCCATGCTCCAAACGCGAGCACTCCTCTGAAAGCATACCAGGAGCCTCTGGATCCCTCCCAGTTCCTCCTCTGAATTCCTTTCTGGTGACACCTGCGCCTCTGCAGTGCTCTGGAGAGCAGAGCTCAGCCAGGTGCTTCTCCAGGTGACACCAAAGCAGTGACTCCACAGGCTGTGACCCTGAGAGCTGTGCCCCAGCTGGAGCAGCTGCTCCTGGCCCTGCTGCTGGAAGCTGTCCTCATGGTCCTGCAGGGATCACTTGGTGCAGAAGTCAGCAGGGAGCAAGGCATCTCCTCCTCTGGAACTGAGACACCCTTGGGAAGAGCATGGACCTGGAATTCATCCTTTTCCATTCAATCATCCCTGTCACCCTGGCAGCAGATGCTCCTGACACAGATCTAATCCATCACTTCAAACAGCCAGAGCACAGCCACCACGATGACAAAGCCTGGACTCAGAGCAGGCAGATTCCACAGGGACAAACAAAACTGAAGCAAGAGCAGGCACAAGAGTATTTGGCACTGCAGGATGGAGAGAAACAAGAGCTAAGAGCTTGGGAGAGTGGGTTCAGGGAGGCTCTGGTGCCCTTCAGAAATGCCAGGGGCAGGCAGGCCATTAACCAGGAGCAAGGAAGGGACATGGTAAGCTCTGGTGATGCAGGAAGAGTGAGAGGTTGCCAGCGCTTCTGGAACTGGTGGAATAAAGACAAGCAAAAGCACATCAGACAGAGCTGCAGGCATTAGGCAAGGAAACCCCCAGGAGATGGGCTGGATGAATCCATCATTCCCAAAGGAAGCTGTTTGCTAACTGTAAAACAAGCTGGCCTTCCAAAAGCCAGCCAGCCCTCTGCTCTGTTGCTCCAGGAATCACCTCCACATGGGCACTGTTCCCACAAGCCCTGCTGGAGCCTTTACAAACACACTCCCTCTGCTCACACTTGCTGCCAGGGCCTGCACTCTCCCTCAGCAGTGTTCCTCTGGCTGCTCTCCTCTCCTGCCCCTACACACACCTCTCAGCAGCCCTCCCACCTCTCCCAAGGAATGGGCAGAGGCAGCCGTGTCCTGTGAGCCCAGCACCTCCTTGCTGGGACACACCAGCCTCCTCCAGGCTCTCACACACAGAAGCTGTTTCACTGAGTGCTCCTCAGCTGGAAAAAGTCCTCCCTACCCCAAGACCTCTCCCACTCCCTCCCCTCAGGGAAACAGGTGCCCAAATTGAGCACTGCTCCGGAGGGGATGTTGTATTTTCTGTTTTCACCCCAAACTCACCTAGTGCATCACCGTACACTCTGTCTGCCCCTGCCCCCAGCAGCTGCAGCCTCAGACACTGCCCTTCCTGCCCCTGAGCTGTGTGCCTGGCACCACTGAGTTCTACCCCTGCACTTCCCAAGTAAGTTCTCTGAACACAAACCATCAGCACAAGTGTCAAACCTCAGCTGGACGTGAGCTGGTGTCCTCCTTCCACCAGATGCGGATCAGCTGCCTCCTGAGCACCCCTGGCACCAGCTGGAGAGAGCAAAGGCTCTGGGACCTTCTTCTCCCCTTCCTGAGGAATCTCTGGGACACACCAGCTCCGGAGCAGTCTGCACCCAGGGCTGCTCTGTGGTCTCCCCTTCTGTGCTCACCTTGCTTGTAAGGGAGAGGCACTCAGGTGTTGCTGGGGATGGGCTGAGGACCACCACAGCAGCCCCAGACAGGGAACAGTGTGAGCACAGCAAGTCCAAAGCCAACCTTCCCTGAGGCCCTCCTGGGATATGCAGCACCAGCAAGATGGTGTCAGTCTACACTCAGTTTTGGTCATTTCCTCCTCCATGAGCTGGTCCCACCTCTCCTGAGCCCACACAGACTCTCAGCATCCCTTACTCCACACTTCAGCCTAACTACATTTGGCATGCAAAGTGATTTGCCTCACCGAGAGCTGAGCCCTTCTTGGTTCCACTGAATGCTCTCCAGCCCCCCCACAGCAAGCAGCAGTGGTCAGTGCTCCCTGCTCCTTCCCTCCAGGCCATGCCACACCTGGGGAAGTTCACCACCCTCTTGCCAGAGAGCTTTTAAGTGTTTATTTTTGGTGTGCCAAAGCTGCTGCACACCAGGTCTGACCATGCCCTTTTCTGCTCCCCACTCTGTACTCTTCTGCCTCATCACATCTCTCGAGGAGCAGAACCTTGCCTGCCTCCTCTCTGCTGTTTCTCCACTAATTCTTTGCCAGAAGACACTGGAAATCTGTGAGACCTCAAACATCAGAGAGGAACCCATGACCCCAGAACAGGCCATGGCAGGAGCTCTGATGCTCCCAAGCCCCACAGACCAAGTTAAACAAGAGGCTAACAAACAGAAGCTCTTTGGATGGCAGCAGGAGGGAGGCACAGTGCTCAGGACAGACACAGAGGATCTGCCCTCACAGGCAGGATTGTACCTGCCTGATCACAGAATAAGGAAAACACCCAACTCAGTGTTTATCATCCAGAAGATGCTCCTCACAAACAAACCCCAGCAGCATCTCAGTCCAAAGGGGCTCCGGGTAAGCATGAGGCAGGACTGTGTGCAGCCGGAGGATCAGCAGCTCCCTGCAGACAGGTCACAACTAGCCTCCTCCTCCTCCTCCTCCTCTGCAGAGCCTGACACTGGCCTGTGAGTCCTGAGCTGCCTGGAACACAACTTCCCAGCAGTCTGGGAAACCTCTCTGCCTCAAGTACCACCAGATCCTGAGCTGACGAGGTGTCCCACTGGTGTCTCCACACCTGAGCAAGTGCTCTCAAAAGCAGCCTGGGTCATGCACCTCAGAGGAAGACAAGCAGGAGAAAGAATGCAAGTCAGAGACAGCCAGAGAGCAAGGGCTTGCCCTTTCTGCCCAGGAGGATCTGCTCAGCTAGGGATGCACAACCTGCTCAGTTCAGCAGAACTGAACCAACTTATTTTGGCCTGAACCAAAAATCATGACCTGTTTTTCAGTTCTTTCAATAAAAACATGACTTAGCCTATGTTCCCTGAGGAGCACCTACCCAAACAAGCTACAGCCAAACACTTTCTCTCTCTGCCACAACCACTACTGAACTAACTCTTCACAATTTCTGCAGAGGACATGTGGTAAAACTTTCTTCAGCACATCCTATAGCCCAGTGAGGTCTTATAATGCCTTCTCCTTTCCAAGAGAAGGTCCAAATTCCCACTCCTGTCTGGTCCAGCCTACCCAGCAAGATAGGAACACCACTGCCTCGGTTCCTGATCGGCACCAGAGCAGAGTCCAGCCCACACTCTCGGGCACCCGGGGATGTGTGCTCAGTGCAGCAGCTCTCTGCTGAGCAGAGCTCCACAGGCACCATGGCACTGTGCTCTGTGGCAGCTCCCTCGGCATTTACCACCAGCGCTACCTGTGCAGGGAGCTCTGTGGCAAACAGAGCCCTGGAAGAAGTTCCAAGCGCAGGCTGAAGTCCCAGGCAGCAGCTGTAGGGAACCTTTATCGCTTTTCATGAACGTATTTGATACCTCTACGGATTAAAGCAGCGTTTCCAAGTCCACCCTGTGCCTTGCTCAGCACTAAGGCGACACCGGCGAAGCTCTTCTTGCTGGGGCAGAGAGCTCCCCGCTCCCCGCGCCCACCGACCCGCGGGCGCTCCCCGAGCGAAGGCTACCTCCCCCCGCCTCGACCCTGCCGACCGCCTGCCCCCTCCGGGAGCACGAAGCTGCCCTGCCCGGTCCCGGCCTGCCCCGAGCCCCGCTGCCCACCGGGACACGGCGCAGGGAAGGCGGCGGCCGGGAGGAGGCCGCTCCCGGGAGCGNGTCCTGGCCGCCGCGCTCCGGCCCCGCCGCTCCCGCCCGAGCCCACTCGGCTCCGCTCGGCTGCCGGGGCCGCACCGCCCCCCCGAGGGTGTCCCTGGGAAACCGAGTCCGCTCCCGCCCTGCCCCGCGCCCGCCCCGGAGCCTGCGGGAGCAGCTGTGGGCAGGGCCCGAGCGGGGCGGGAGGCGGGAACAGGGCTGGGCCCGGAGGGTTCCGCCGCTCCCCTGCCAACGGGAGGGGCTCTGCCGGAGCCGGGACCCGGCATGGCCTTGTCTCCCCTTTCCCCTCTCTCACCTCAGGCCGAGGGTCGCGGCAGGAACCTCCACCCCAAAAGCTCTTGGTCTGCACTGGAAAAGTACAATGCGGAGAGAAAAATAACCACAGCTGCGCTTAGCCAGCGAGAGCTGCGAGCCAGCCCCAGATCATCTGTGTGTGTACACACCGCGGGGCAGCTGCTGGGCAAGCTCTGTAACGGGAGCCAGTACTAGGAAAATACTGGTAAATAAGGGAATGTGCTGGGGATAAAAAACGGGAATGTGCGGGGGGTAAAAAAGAAAAAAGTACTGAGGAAACCAAGGAGACCTCAGGTAAAAAAGGAGTACTGAAATAAACAATAGTTTGAAAAATACCGAGGTTAGAAGTATTTCCTTAATTGTTCCCCACCAGCACCCCCAGCTCCTTCTCGGTGGAGCTGCTGCCCAGCAGGTGAACCCCTGACCTCTCCTGCTCCATGAGGTTATTCCCCCCAGGGGCAGCACTCCACACTTGCCCTGGTTGAAGTTCAACATGTTCTCTCTGTGCTAACACACATCTCCCTTCTGGGCAGGAGCTCCAACTCTTCCAGTGCTGGTGCAGTTTCCTGTCAGGATCACCAAGGCAGTGAGGGGAAAAATGGGGGTGAGCAGAGGAGCTGCAGGAGGGACAATGTGCCAGCAGAAGGGACAATGTGCCAGCAGAAGGGACAATGTGCCAGCAGAAGGGACAATGTGCCAGCAGAAGGGCATGGGGAGAGGAGGTTTGAGATTAGCTCCAAGTGATTGTCCCAAAATGCTGCAATGTCCCAGACAATGGCTGAGTGGCACAGCACAGCAGTCAGGAGCAGTCTGGGGAAGGTTCCAGTAGCAGGAGCAGTCTAGGGATGGCAGAATTTCGGCACAAGTGTGAGGTACATGACCTCACAGAGGCAAAGGACAAGCATTCCAGCTGTGCTCCCAGTCCAGCTGCAGGGTGCCCCAGGAGCAGGATTCAGCCAGTGAGGTGTGAACTGACACAGGCAAACCCTTACCTGGGAGATGTTGGCAGTCCAAGTGTGTCCATTCCAGGCTTCCCCTCTTCACACTTCTGCCCAGGAGCCCGCACAGGCCCTGCCATGGGCAGGACAGGCCCTCTGAGACCATCAAGTCCAACACAGCTGTTGACTGCAGCCCTTTGGATGTGGCCACAGGTCACCCACCAAATCCACTCCTCTCCTACCTAGCTACCAGCTCGGGGAGTCCAGACAGATGAGCTTAGAGTCACAGAAGCATCTAGGCTGGAGCAGAGCTTTAAGATCATCAAGCCCAGTCACTAACACCAGGATGCCATGAAGTGACTTATCTCTTGTCACACATCAACTTGCCAAGACATTTATGAAGCACAACCTTGTCAGCCAAGGAAGGCTGATCATGCCAAACACCTGGTAACACTTGGGCTGTTGTTTTCAGCTGTTCTAATCTGCAACCTCCCCTTCCATCAACTTCTAAACCACCAACCAAGGGAATGTCCAGTACAGTCTTCACACTCCCAAACCCTGCCCACAGAGCACACAGCAGCAGAAAGTGGGTTAGACAGGAGGTGCTCTGGTTCTCTTTAGGAGGAGCAATCAAACTGAACAACTAAAAGCAGTGAACTTTCTCCTGCATCACCAGGAGCAGCTGTGCTGCCTTGGGAAAGCAGGAAACTGGTGAGAGCCCTGAGCTGCATGAGGCTGCATGCTTCCTGCACCTGCATTCCTAAACCCAAGGGGTACTCTCCTCAGGTCTGGGCTGTGTGCTCCTGATGCACAACAAGCAAATCATTGACATGAGCTAACTCTGTTCCTGCTCATTAGCCACACAATGCTCCTGAGCTTTGCAAACATTGCTAAAGCTCTGAGTCCCCCACAAGTCCTCCCAGACTCTCCCTTCAGTGTCCCTATCCCTATCTGTAGAGCCAGGGCCAGGGGTTTGCTCCCTAAACTCAGTTCAGGTGCCACTTGCCTCCCCAGCCCAGCTGCAGCCAGGCTTGCCCTTGGTGTTGTGGAACCTGAAAGCAGGAGCAGCGAAGGGCAACTCTGACCATCAGTAAAACCCTGAGGAGGTCCAAACTCCACGTGGACACCCTACAAAGGCTCAGCTGCTTCACTTCTGGGCTCTGACCCAGGTTTGGGCTCCTGAGCCCAGGCTCAACAGGCAGGTCCTGGGGCAGGAAGGCTCCCTCCCAGCACCACCCAGGATCTCTCCTCACTGCTACCACAGCAATCACAGAATTCCAGCATGCTGGGTGGGAAGGGACCCCCTGGGGATCATCCAGTCTGACCCCTGCTCCAGCAGCTCACCCAGAGCAGGCTGCACAGGATCATGTCCAGGGGGCTCTCAAATCTCTCCACAACCTCTCTGGGCAGCCTGGCCCAGTGCTCTGGCACCCTCACAGGAAAGAGCTTCTCCTCATGCTCAGGTGGAACTCCCTGGGTTCCAGTTTGTGCTCAGAGCACCCTGTAGAAGGACTCCCTCCTCCACTCCAACCACTCAGGCTCTTCAGGGGCACAGGGCCAGGCTCAGCCCCTCCAACACACACAAGATGCATAACAGCTTTTCTGCTCTTTTATCCAAACTACAGGTACATCAGAGAGATGTGTGCCCACGCTGCAGCCTTCCTTACACATGGCTAGAAAAGAACCAGCGGGGCAGAGGCAGGGGCCGAGTCCTTCGGGTCGAGTTCATGCCGAGAGGTCGCTGTTGTCGAACCTCTCCTGGTCATACACCTCTGCCACCACCTTCCTGCCCGCGAACCAGCGCCCGTTCAGCGCCTGGATGGCTTTGTGAGTCTCTGACGCCATGGAGAACTCCACGAAGATCTTGACAATGATCTCGGCGTCCTCCTCTTCCCCTTGCTTCTCCTGGTAGATGATGACCCTGTTCACTGCCCCAAACTTGCCACATTCTTCCGTCACTTCTCCCTCCAGGTCATCATCAATGTCCTTTGGATCCACCATGTTGCGAAGCACCATGACAGTGGACTGCAGAGAGAAGGGATGAGGGGATTAACAGCCCTGGGAGATGCTGAGGCTGAATTAGCACCCCTCAGAGGTGCTGAGGCACATCAGAGCCTTCAATGTCCCTGAGCACCAGCAGGCACTCCAGGGCTGTGGCAGCACCAGCACCTTCCACAAAACCAGTAATGTCCCAGGGATAAATCACTCCATTCTCCCACAAAACCAAAAGCATCCCAGGCTCTCAGGGATAAATCACTCCTAGCCAATGCTCTTCTGGCCATGACTGCTCTGAACCCTCGAGAGAAACCCTGAGTTCCCAGAGGCAGCGTAAGCACCAGCACCATCAGCACGCAAGCAGGCAGCCTCTGCAGCCCCACAGCATGAAGCACAGAGCTGCAGCACATGAAGCGAGGCCCAGGCCTGCTGGCAGAGGCCCTGTACTCACCTCCTGTTTGCGCAGCAGCTTCTGCATCACCATGTGCCGCGCGCTGCTGCCCGAGATGCTCATGTGCTCCTGCTCGCTCAGCATCTCCGGCCGCTCCGACTCCTGGAACACCTCCTCCTCCTCCTTCTCCTTCTTGACCTCCACCAGGCCCAGGGCCGGGGGACTGGCCAGGATAGGGTTGACAACTCCCACTTGTGGGATGGTGACAGGGATGGGAGGACGGGCAGGGGTCACACCTACAGGGGAACAAGAGCTGTGGCATCAAGGAAAGAACTCTGCAACCTCTGGAATCAGCACTGGTGTGGCAGCAGGACCAGGGCAGGGATTGTCCCCCTGGACTGGGCAGGACACACCTGTTCCAGAGCCTCACCACCCTCACAGCAAAGAATTTCTTCCTAATATCTAGTCTAGCCCTAACCTTTACCAGTTTGAAACTGCTAATCCTTTTCTGATAACAAAACAAACTCCTGCTGTGCTGGGGTGAAGCAGAGGAGGGAGGAGGATTTCAGCTGTGACCCCTGAGAACTGTGCCTTGTAAGAGGTCACAAGTGACAGAGTGAAGAGCAAACCCACCTGTGATGACTCCTGGAGCCTGTGCTGCCATCACAGCCTGTGGCAAGGCCCCCAGGGGCTGGGCCAGTGTCAGCGCAGGGGACACCAGCCCCGGGGTGGCCAAGGTGCCCAGCACTGCAGCTCCTGCCACTGCCTCCTGCAAGACACAAAGCCGCAGCTGTTAACCCTGCAGGGAGCTCCAGGAGCAGGAGGACTCTGCTCGTTTCCACCTCCTACACTAGCAAAGCAGAATGTGATCTGTCACAAAGGGCTGATGGCAGCTCCCGGGCCACCCCTCTGCTGGTGGCCCCAGGGCTCTGGGCTGTGACACACACCCTGAGGAACTCTCACAGCTGTGATGTGCTGCAAGGTTCATCCTTGTCTGCTTCATGGCACACTGCAGCCAGCAGCACTGCTGCCAGCACAGGGGAGAGCTGCACACTTTCAGTCAGCTGACACTCAACTCCAGTTCTCCTCTGTGCTGCCTCTCCCTGCTAGAGCTCCTCTCCTAATGCCCAGGGGGAGGCCACTGCTGGGTTTACTGGAGATGAAGCACCAGCAGCTTCCAGCACAGCTCATTTCCAGCTCCTCTTCTAACTCTCCTACGCACCTCAGAACTCTCTGTAATGGTGTTGGTCTTGTCCAACAGCTGGCACATCAGGCAGGTCACCCAGAGCTCTCTCATGCCTAAGCAGAAGAAACAAGGCTGCCAAGTATCTCTGAGATCTTTCAGAACCTTTTTTCTATACATGGAACTTTACTTTTTCCTCACAGTACTAGCCATGCCTCAGCTTCCTTCCTCAGTTGGCTGCAGAGGCTGCCACACTTGTGTGGGGACACACAAAGCACCTGAGAGCCTATCCACCTCTGGGTCCAGAGAAACCCTTTCCAGGAGAGAGCCCTTTCCAAAGCCAAGGCCAGCCAGCAGAGCAGCAGCACACCTCAGCAGCTTTCCTGCCCCAGAGGATCCCAGAACCCAACAGTGCTGGAAGCTGTTTCTTTCACAAGCTGTGGTGCTGCAGATGATGGGTAATCCTCCTGCACCAGTGACCACTGCTTCTGTCACATCAAGCACGAGAAGCTGAGAGCCCCTGGACTCCTGCAGCAACACCAGCTCTGCCCCATCAGTGCACTGCCTTGTTTCTGAACAGCCTAGGCCACTGCAGTCATTCCACCTTGCCACACAGAGTCTTTTCAACAGGAGAGTGCTGCTCTCCCAACTATCACTGCCCTCATGACTCTGTCCCTTTCATGTGCTTCCATGAGCTCTTCCAGCCTCTACTATAGCCACTTCCCTGACTGCTGGCTTGCCTGTGCAGACAAGGAATCTCCTCCCATCTTCCCCCACTAAGCTCCTATCAGCTGTGCCAGGCTCCATCCCAAAATGCTGGCATCAGATCCTCACCAGTGCCAGGGGCAAGCTCTTCTGTGCTGAGAAGCCCTGAGAGCAGAGCAGGATCCAGGGGAAGGGCTCTCCAGGGAATGCACAGCCATCACACACAGTGCTCCCAGCCCGAGCCTTACCTGTGCTGTGATCTTGGCTGTGGCAGCAGCTGCAGCCACGGCAGCAGCTGGGGGCAATCCTCCCGGCGTGGCAGGGGTCAGCAGGGGCATGGGAGGGGTCACAGCTTTGCCCACCCGCAGGTACTGGCCCCCGAGGTCAAAGAGGTTCATGGAGGAGACAGCGTCCTGAGAAGACTGAGCCTTCTCATACTCTGCAGGGAGGAAGAGGAGCATTCACCAGGATGCTGTGCACTGCCAGCCCCACACTGCTGTGCTTTGTGTTTGCTCCCCTCAGCCCCTGAGCACACAGCATAGCATGCATCACCTCTCACCACACACAACAGCTACCAGCTGCAACTGTAAGCTCAGGCACAGCTCTCTCCAGGTTGATTTCTGGCCCATTGCTTACTGCAGTTTTTCCACTAGAGTAGAAATCCCCAGATGTACCTGCTCCCAGCCCCCTCCCTGCCCCCACCCCAACAGCCATTTTACCAATGAAACCATAGCCTTTGTGTTTTCCTGTGGTGGGATCCCTGGCTAGTGTGCAGGATTTGATCTTGCCAAAGGCCTCGAACACGCTCTTGATGTCATCATCTGACAGGTCCTGGTGCACAGAGGCCACGTAGATGCGGTTGAAGGCTCGTGCCTCCTCGGCCAGCTGGTCTATGATGGGCTGGGCCTGGCCTATGTTACTGGGCCTCCCCACCTGCAGAGCACACAGCAAAGAGCCCCTGAGCATCCTGAGCAGCAGCCCTGGCATCAGGAGGAGGCATTTGAGCATCAGGAGTGACCTCTGTCTGTCCTTAAGAGACTTCCACCCACGTGCAGATGGAAAAGGCTGAGCTCCCTCCCCAGAGCCAGTTTGTGGGTGTTATTAGCACACAGGGGATTCTCCTCAGAGAGGAAGGGACCTAGAGCCACCAGGTACCTGATGGGTTGAACACTAAGTGTCTACTAGGGAACAGCCCTTAGGTCATCTTTCACATTACAGTGCTGTGGCAAGTGTTCTGAGGCATGAAGCCATTATTGCCAGTAAAGAGAGCCAAGAACTTCCAGAGCATGCCTGCGACTCACTCACCTTGATGTTCCTTCCCCCTAGCATGACTGAATTCATCTGCTCCAAGGCCAGCTGAGCTGCTTCAGGAACCTCATACTCCACAAAAGCAAAACCCTAGGGCAGAAGGATATGCTCTTAAATCACACCAGCAGTACCTTGTCTTGAATGCAGTGCCAGGCTGATGCAGCCAAGACTCCCCACAGACCAGATTCCTACTACCATGGCCTAAGAAGAAGTTTCCTTAAAGAAGAGTTCTACTAAAGCAGAGAACTGCTTCCAGAAGAACTGAAACAAGACTTCCTGCTTCCAGAGCCTCTTGTGCTGAGAGGCCCAACAGCCAAAGGCACAAGGACTGCTGCTGCTGGGGACCTTCTGCCCACCCCACCCCACACACAGCTGGTTCCCACTCCGACGGAGATAAGCAGCTACCCACACTTATGTCCAGGTGCTAGAAGCAGCCTCCTCAGCAGGAGGGTGAAGGCTCCTTCCTCCTCAGGCAGGTCCCAGGGAGGCTCTGGAGAGAACACACACATCCCTGGAGGGCTGCTAACCAACCTTGTGTTTCATGGTGACTGAGTCCCAGGACATGTCAATGCTTTTGATGGGTCCAAAGGGGGCAAAGGCCTGCCGGATGGTGTCCTCTCCCAGCTCGTAGTAGATGGAGCCCACGTACACGCGGCACATGATGGCCAGGGCACGCTGCCTCTGCGCTGCCATCTGTAGTGAGACAAGGACTGCCTGGTTAGCTCAGGGGGTGGCCCTGGGGGCCAGGACCTCCTTCCCTTCCTCCTTCCCTCCCGGGAGCTATGGCCCCACAGCAGGCAGCTCCTCCCTGGGCTGCAGCACAGCCTGGCACACGGAGGGACAAAGGAGCACAGACTGCTGGAGTGGTACGGCTCACTCCCAGGGCACTCACATCTCTGATGGGGTTTGCCACCTCAGGAGCTGTAACTCCAACCCCACTGCTAAGGTCTAACCCTCCCCTGATGGTGTCTCCAGCAGTGCCTGCAGGAGGAGGAGATAACTTCACTCTAGGACAGCTTCCCCCTCCAGGCAGCAAAGGTCTCAGCTCTGGACACACAGCGATCCCTCCCACTCCCTCCCACAAGGGACAGCACGAGCTCCAATCCTGGGCATCACCACTCACTCCCTCCCCCCTCCATCCTCCCAGGCAGCAAAGGATCTGGAACTGGGAACCTCCTCCCCTCTCCCTCCAGCATCACACAGCCCACCCCCCACCCCAGGCAGTAAGAGATCCAGTACTAGGCACCACTTCCAGCGCAGACCTCAAAAGCAAAGCAAAAAAAGAATCCAATGGTTAAAGGAAACCTCTGTGTTCAGTGTGGCACTAGTACTTATCACTGCCTGCTGACACTGGCTCCCCACAGACTCCGCCCTCAGCCCCTTCGGTGCAGAGAAGGTCTCTGTGCTATTGTCTCCTAAGTATGCCTGAGAACCTGTTTGCAAGACAAATCCAGAAAGTTCTTACAGCAGGCATCCACAAAGCAGCATAGCCTTCAAGGATCTGTCACCCCTAGGGCAGTTCTAGGGCTGCTCCTAACCACCTTGCCTCTAGGACACTGCCTACAAAACCCCTGGGTTTGGCCAGCATGTCCTAGCAGCAGCTCCTGGGACCAAGGCAGGGATTTGGTCTCTGTAGAGGCAGTTCCCTAGGGCCAGCAAGTGATGGCAGTGTGCTGGAGATGTGCTCCTGTCCTGCAGGGGCCAGAGGGAAGGCAGCACTCGATGCCTCTCCCTCCCCAGCACCAGGGCAGGGAGCTCTGAACCACCTCTTCCCCCAGCCCTGCTCAGGAGAGGCTCTAGGCAGGGCCTGGAGGAGAGAGCCACGCTCAGAGCAAGCTCAGGTGTCTGGGGATGCTGCAGTCGAGTGGCAGAGCAGAAGGGACACTTCCATCTGGGACAGGAGCAGGGACACACACTGTACCTGAGGAAATCCTCCTCCCTCACAGCACCTGCATGTGGCACTGACCACAGGAGGGCACAGCCTGCCAAGGTTCATCTCCTGTCGTGTGGTCCAGCAGGGACACCATGACAGGAATGGTTCTCACCCCACGCTGCTGCTCCTAGGTGACACTAAGCCTCTGGACTGCCTTCAGGAGTTGCAGTTCAACACCAGCTGGTTTGCAGTTTACTCTGCAGTGCTGAGACTAGAGGACTATGGCACATGCAGGACAGCTGCTGGGTTCTCCCAGCTCTGGTGCAGGAAAGCCAGTGACCAGTAGCCCCTCAGCCTGTGCAGTGTCCCCAGTTACAGGTTCAGAGTCACCACCCCTCTGTGCCCAAGCTTCACCCATGGTGCCACAGCCTGTGATACAGACTCAGTGTGTTACCAGGAGAGCTTCCTGAGCAGGCCCTGCCCCACCTTCCCAAGGGCCTACACAGAGGACATCCTCTTCTTCCCAATTATCAGTGCAACACAGGCAAGAAGCATGGCACTGGTCCTCTCCCACAGCAGCAACCTCTGCAGGAGGAAACCCACATCCGAACAGATTCTGTGGGGTGGGGAGGACCCTGGCACAGCCTGTTAGGACCCTGGAGCTCCAGAAGGCAGAGCTGAGCAGCCATGACTAGAGGTGCTGATGGATCCCCCAGGGGAAGGGGCAGCCCCAGGCATGGCAGGGATGCCATGCAGAGCTGTGCCCTGAGCAGGTGACAGCATCACAGCTCCTCACTAGCTCCACTGAGCACAATTCACTTGCCCCTGGCCCTTTCTCCACCTACAGAACAGAGCTTAAAGCATCTGCCACCTTCACCAAGGCAGCAGCTCACAGCTGTGTCTGTGCAGCACTGCTGCTCAGTGCTTATGCCAAGGATAAGCCAAGCATCACCTTGGGAGTGCTCCTTCCAGCACAGGAGGTGCTGCAGGAACATCAGCCCTGGCTTCAGTTCTGACAGAGCAATCCTGTGCTGCACTACTCAGGGGCTAAGTAGCAGGAAGCTTCCATCTGAGGCACTGAGGCAACAGGAAGCTCAGGCTTCACCTCCTTCATGTAGGACATGGAGAGTCTTGCCACCAGGAAGGAGTGCTGGGCAGAGCTTTGCTGAGGGGCTCTGAGAGTGCTGCAGGACAGGGCAGCTGAATGGCTCAGGGCAGGCTCCTGCTCTCAGCTCTGCCCACCAGCAGTGCTCTGTGGCTCCCTAGAGAGGGAGCAATGTCCTAGGGAAGGACTCACAACACTGGCCATGCCCTTGGGACTGAGCAGAAATCAAACATTTCCTGTACATTAATTAAACATGATCACTGCATTTTCTGCCCAGCTGTGAATAATGAGCTAGCAACTTGTTTTAGGGGAAACTGATGGAGCTGTGCTACCAATTAAGCAGCTACATTAACTGGGAGAGGCTTCTTGGGCACAAGGGCTCAGAAAGCAGCTCTGCCAAGTTCCCACTGAGATGTGTGCTTCCACTCCAGTCCAGACTCACATCCCCCAGGGCCTTTATTTTGGCTCCCCTGCTGACACACTGCTGTGCCAGGGTTAAAGAGGGAAAATGGCTGATTGTTGTTGTAATGCCTCTTGGATTGTGGAGCATAGGCCTCTGGTTGTATTTTACACTCAGCAGAAGGATTATACCCCAGGTGAGATGGGAAGCTTTCACCCATTCACAACTAAACCTCTGCCTGCAGAGTGGAGCTCAGAGGACACTTTCTGCTGTGGCCATTGCCCAACACAGCTAGGAAGAGGGAGGGATGGATAATCCCATCCCAGGTGGTTAAGCTCTTTGTGGCATCTGAATACAAGTCCCAGCACTAGAGGACTGCACAGGTTCTCCAAATAGTCCTGCAGTTTGGTTACTTGCATCCTGCTTTCGTTTGACTGGAAACATGCCATACTCCCCTAGTCTGGAAGCATGCACAGTAAAGAGCAGTCTTACACCTGACCTACAGCACGTTCTGCAACCCTGTGGTGCCCCAGACCTCCCCAGCACCTCAGCTGCCAGGTCTCCAGTGCTCTGAGTTTGTTCCATCAGCAATTGCCCCTTTGTGAGTTACCTTGGCAGTTAGTTTTAGGTCAGGACCTCAGAACTGTAGCATCCCTAGAAATGCAGCTCCCACAATTGCACAGGTGTGTTCAGAACTGCTGGAAAGCTAACGCTTCCTCTGCCAACTGCCTCCAGGGCCCCGACTGCCAGTGTCACAGCAGACTGCACCCAGCCTAGGGTCTTCCTCTGGGGAGCTTACACTTTGCCTCTGCTTGTGCTGCTGGTCCATAACAGGTGGGGATGTGGGAGGGCTGTGCTGGGCTGGATTAAGAGCATTGGATCACCACTAGGTACTTCCCCACGCTAGGCCCTGACTAAGACAAAGTGCCCAAGAAGAAGTGAATATGTCTATTGACCGATTGTAAAGGTGAGAGAGGATCTCCAAAGCCCATTGTCACTGCTGCCATCTGAAAGACAGTAAAGACAGAGTTCAGTCTGTTGGAGCTGAGCATACTACGGCTGTTTGTACAAACTCAAGCAGAGCGGCGGCACAGGAACCTGCCCAGAGGCCTCTCCTTCCTCGCCCTCGCTGCCGGCGCGGGGCCCTGCCGATGCCAGCCCCAGCAGGCCAGGCTGGAGGGGTGCTGCTGCCACTGCCTCGGGGAGCAGGGATTCTCCCGGGGGACTCAAGGCAACAGTAACCTCTGCAACCACTCTCATTGGCTCACCCCCAGCCTCTTAACAGGAGCCCCTCAGCTAGAGCAGGCACTCAGAAACAGGCACAGCCCTGAGCTGCCTCGTGCACAGTGACGCCCAGACCCAGCAGCCATGGCCCTCGCAGGGGAGGCCTCCTGTGCAGCAGGAGGCAGGGAGAGGTGGTCCAGACTCTGAGGGAAGGGAGATCCAAAGCCCAGTTAGGGGTTCTCCCAGGACAGTGGCATTCCAGCATTAGCAGGAAGAGCCCAGGGAAGGTCTCTGATGCAGAGAGGGGAACGGGGCAGCACAGTTGTGACACAGCAGAAACAGGGACCCTCCTCTCAGGCAGAGCAGGGGGTGGAGGACAACCCTAGACACTTCCTTCAGTGGAAGTCAGAAGCAAAACCCACTACCAATTCTGTGGCTGAAGCTATTTCAAGGAACACTTGGCCAGCCAACAGGAAAAAACCTTCCTTACAAGGTTGCGCTCTGAATGAGGGAAATTTGGGGGCAATTTGTGCAGGTGAGTACAGGGAGGGTTTCTCTGGTGGGCTGAAGACAGCCTGCTTCAATGTCACTGTGGAAACTGCAGCCACGAACCTAGCTCAGGGCAGGCCTCAGGGCTGTGCTCCGCTTCTCAGTGCAGGAAGAACTCCACCGTGTAGGGGAGAGTAAGGCCCAGCAGGAGCACCTCAGGGGGTCACTCACCTGCAGGTTGGTGAGCTGCTGCTGCTGGTGGGCGATGGTTTGCTTCACCAGCACACTCTTGATGCTCTGCTCCATCGCATACTTCTTGGCCTGCAAAGAAACAGACTCTCTAGCCACAGGACAACCCCAGCTGTGATTGCACACCACAGCTCCCCAGAGCCACACAGCTGGCTGCTGCCAGGGCAACGTCTCAGCACTCCAGCCCTAAGCACTATGGCATCAGCCAGCAGCCAACAGCTCACTAGCACCCTGCTCCACATCTCCGTTGTGAGCCCTGAAACAGCACAAGGCTTGAGCAGAGGACTGGGTGGGCTTGATCTGCAGCAGGCACCAGGTTAAGGAAGCAGCATGCACTGGACACTAAGCATTTCCCCTCTTCCACCCTCAGATCCCACCACAGCACCTTACCTGCTGGGATGAGGGCAGGACAGAGCCTCCTCCAAGTCCTCTGCACTCAGAGAGCATCTGGACCAAGTGTTTCTACAAAAGGGAAGGGCCTCCAGAGCCCCAGCCTAGCCTCTGGCCTGGGCACTCCCCCTCTCTATCCCATCTGGCCTGTTCCAGCCTGGAGGACAGGCTGCTTTTGCTCACTGCAATGCTCCAGCTCTCCTCCTCTGGCTCCTAGCCTGCAGACACAAGACTGAGCCTCCTTTGTCTTTCAGTCTTTCACAAATCTGACAAAGCCCGAGCTGGCCTGAAGGCTCTTTGTCACAGGACACCTAGCTCCCACTTGTGCCAATTCCCAGGGCAGGGCACAAGCACCTGCTTGCCATGGCTCTGCTCTTTGGGAGGTGCCAGCTAGGCTCTAAACTGTGGATTGGAGAAGTGTGCTCCAGAAACCTGGAAGTGGACAAGGGGATTTACATCTGTCAGCTAGGGAGCAGCCAGAGGCAACCAGGCCTTGTTTGAGCCAAACACACACACAAGCAGCTTCAGTGTTATGGGAACATCCACACAAAGCCTACCCACAGCAACACTTTACTTGCCTCACCAGAGCACAGAGGACACCTAGCCCATCTAGTTCTGTTCTCTTTCCCCTCTTTGCTCAGCTCTGCTCTCCTCAGTAAGCCAGGGATCACTCACTGCCATCAGGAAAGGGGGCAAGGAGTCAGCAGTTAGCTCCCCACCAGCTGTGTGAAACAGGAGCAACAACCAGAATCAGAGCTGCACTGGAACTGCCCCTGGATCCAAAGAGGCTGCCTCTGATGGGCTGGGAATAGTTGCTACTGGGTCCCTTCACAAGAGCTTGGGAAAGAGCATGAGGGAAGAGCAGTGACATCTCATGGTGTGTTCCTGTGTGGGCAGGACAAGAGACCAGCTGGAGCACACTAGGCACCTCCTGCAGCTCCTGGCAGGCTCTGTGGCAGCTGCACACACAACTGTCTCACAGTTGCAATGGGATCTGAAGATCTTATTTACTTAGGGTTTAAATTAAAACCACTTTCCCCACCCCACAGAAAATTCCTCATCAAGCTCCCCAAAAGGCATTTACAAACTCTAAACCAAAACAAATGACTTTTGGGCACAGATGTGGCAGTGTGAATCCCCACACAGCATGGGCTCTGCCCCAAGCATCTTGGCAGGAGAGCTCCCTTCCAGAATATCAGACACAGATGCAATTTAAAAACACAAACAGAAGAAGCCTCAAATAAACAGGAGTGCTAAGAAGCAAGCTGACATCAGGGTTACTCACTTTCTGGAGAGCTTCCTGCTGCTCTGGTGTGAGGGGAGGAAGCCCCAGCTTAGCTGCTGTGCTTTGTCCATTTTCCATCTTAATGGACTCTGTGCCCTGAGGAAACAGAAAATACTCATGAAAGACTTGTGCTGCACAAGTGACCAATCCCCTCACTGCCAGAAACCCAGGACATGGAATGCCAGTGTTGTAGCTGGCTGAAGCCTTCCCAGACCTATTGGTAGCTCAGGAGAAGCCTCTGCCTATGGGAGAGCTGTCCCACCAGCTGCAGAGTGACTGATGATCTTGAAGGTCCTTTCCAACCATGATGATTCTATGATTCTAAACATGTTGGGCACTCACTCCCAGATTTCCAGTTCAAGCAATCCCTGCTCTTCACTCCCATCATCTCCACCCCAGCTCTCAACAGCTCAGCTCTCAGACATGCCCATCTGTCTCCTCCTCCCATCTCTTCCTGCACTGCTTTGTCACTCCTGCTTTCCCCAGTTCCTTTCCAAGGTCTTCTCTGACCTTTTCCCCAGCTCACAGGCTGCTCCAGTACTGAGTAACAAATTGCTGTTAAGAGATGCTCCCAGGAGCACTAGCTGCCCAGGCAGGGTCCCAAACCCCACACCACGAGCTCTGGGGGGGTTCAGTTCTGCTGACTTCTCCATCTCCATGCCTGTGGAGCAGTGCTCCAGCACTCCCAGCACACGGAGCAGCAGCAGGTACCTAAGGTGTACTCATCAGCCAGTGCTTGGCTCAAGTGATACAGCAGCTTGTACCTTCCTGGCAAGCAGCCACTCACTGCTAATCCTCAAGGGATTATTCCTTGGCATCCCAAAAGTGCCATCACACGATTTTCACTCAAAATAGGGTTCACCAGTAAAAAAAAACCAAACCAACAAAAACCTAAACTGCTCACAGATGTCTCAGTTCTGCAGTAAAGACAGCAACATTTTACATGTGTGTTTTATGTGAGCATTCTGCAGCCAGCCCAGGGTAGAGGAAACAGAGCATGCAGATAGATGGCAAAACCAAACCAGCTCTGTGGCAAAGGAACAAAGCTGGCACTTGCAGAAGAGATCATCTCCAAGTATTCCTGCTAACTTGGCTCCCATTCATCCAGGACAATCACTTGTGGTACTGCCTAAGGACTTCAGGCTTTGTGTGAAAGAACACTGATCTCCTCCAGGACAGGAATCTCACAGCAAATCCAGATCTTACCAACCTCATACCAAAAAAGCAGAACACAAAAGGGTATTTTTTGGCTAGGTCTGAAGCCTCAGAGAGAAGAACCCCTGTAAGAACAGATCCTGCCCCAAATGCTTGCTTCATCACACCCTCTCTCCCCCCACAGACAGAAGGGGACACACACTGACAGGGACAGGAGCTGCTGCAGAGCTGCCACAGCCCCAGCAGAGCTGCCCCAGCTGGGGACAGGAGGATGTGATCCAGGGGACAGCTGAGACTCCTGCTCTGTGCACTCAGCCTCAAGCTCGCTGCAAGGTGTTTGTCAGCATTTCCTAGGTGCAATGAACACAGTGCAGATGCAAAACAAACTCTTTTAAGGTAAAAAGATGCTCTACAAGTGCCTGAGTCCTGTGCTGTGGAGCTGCAGCTGTTTCAGGCTGAGGTTCCCAGCTGCTCTGAGGAACACACACAGGCTAAGGGGAAGAGCAGAGGAGCTGCACAGCTGCAAGCTAAGGAGCTCAAGTGCCCACTCCTGGGCAGCAGACACTGCTGCCTGGTGCAGTGACTGCCTCAGCCTCCTGCAGGCCCGCTGAACAGCTCAGACCTTCTCCTAGTGCTGCTCCCATTCCCTCGTAGCTTTCAGACATGGAATTATTGCCATTTAGGAGCTATGAGACTTGGGAGAAGGAAAACCTAGGGGAAGGGCTATCAGATTTAACCCTCACAATCAAAAAGAGCTATTCCACTGATTATAACCTGTTGTGATTCTTAACAGTAAAGACTGCATTTAATATCAATTAGACACTTGGGCTCATCAATGCAGAGCTTCTGAAAACTGCCTGGGAACACCCAGAGGGTTAAAGGAAAACTAAGGACAGGGAGGTGTTCTAGGAATGACAAAGAGCATCCCAGAAGCAAGACTCAGGCTCACTGATTCCAAGCTCTCTGCCACCACACATCCCTCTGGGAAGAAACCAGAGGTGAGTTCCTTGGGAAGTCATGACATGGCTGAGAATTTCTCTGAGGTATAAACACACACAAGAGAAAAAACACAGAATGGGACTTACTGCAGGAACCATACCAAGCCAGCAACAGAAGATGGAGAGGTGAGAAAAGGGCTGGTGAAGCCTGTGGCTTGTGTCTTGTCTGACGGCCAGAAGGGCCAGTGCACAGAAGTAACACTGTATTGGTTTTATCTCTGCAAGCAGAACTGGCAACACAGACACAAACTGTGTCCAGTTTGGTGTACAGACACTTGGAAGAAGGTCAGGAGTCTGGAAGGGATATGGGATAAATGCCAACGTGATGGAAAAGAGTTCACAAGATAAGAACTGGGGTAAGTGCCAAAGCAAGAAGCACAGCCCATCACGGCACTGATGGCCAGGAGGCTGCCCAGGCTCTGCAGGAGCAGTGCCAGTGGGAAATGCCTCAAGGGCTGGAGCTGGGACACCCCCGGGGACACCAGCATCTCTCAGACTGCTTAGATTTCTTCACAAGCCATGCACAACTAATCATCACAACATAAACAGCTGAACCCTCTCAGAGGTTATTCCACTGAGCACTGTCAAGCAGCAGCCACCTTCTGAGGGCATTGCACAAGACTTGCAGGAGTATTTACACTGACACTAACTACATTAATCAGCACACTAGGACTCAGTCTGGCTGCTCACTGTCCCCACCAGCAGCACACAGAGCCACCACACATCACAAACATCTTGCCTGTGGCAGCTCAACAGGAGCCAGGGGCTACTCCAAACACACACAACAGATTTGTGTTGAGAACTACCTCCAGTCAAGACAAAAGAAGAACTAGAGGTCGCCTTGAAGGAACTTGTGCTGCTGCTCATGAGCTCCACGGGGAACTGAACTATCACAGGCTACCCCCTCCATCATGAAAACCAGAGAATCATTGTGGCTGGAAAAGACGAAGATCATCAAGCCCAACTAGCGAGACAACATCACCATGTCACCTAACCATCACCAAGTGCCATGTCTACACATTTTTTTAACCCCTCCAGGCATGGAGACTCCAGCCCTGCCCTGGGCAGCCTGGGCCAGGCCTCAACAACCCTTGCCACCAACAAATTCTTCCTCCTGGCCAAGCTGAACCTGCCCTGGGGCAACTGGAGGCTCTTTCCTCTTCTCCCATGCCTTGTTCCTTGGCAGCAGAGCCCAAGCCCCTCTCAGCACAGAGCCAGAAGCTCTCCCCTGAGCCTCCTCTTCTCAAGCCTAAGCAAGCCCAGTGCCTTCAGCTGCTCCTCAGCACACTTGTGCTCCAGAGCCTTCATCCACAGTTCAATTTAAACCTCACCTGCTTCCTGTAACACACAACTTCACAGCCCAAGAATGGTTACTGAACTTCTACACTTAACAGTCTTTAAGGAGAAGCTACTGCTACTAACATCCATCCCTCCTACACACACACTGCTCGGCTGACGGACATATGCAGAGAGGACAAGAGCTGCTGCTGCTTCAGGAGGAAGAGAGCTCTGCCACAGGGGAAATGTGCCTGTGCTGCAGGCTGAGGAGCACAGCCCATGGCCAATACACCCTATGAAAACAACCACGGGGAGAAGCAGAAAACCCAAAAGCACTAAGGAATATCCTGTTGTGTCACACCAGTGTCTATCCAACCCAGTACTCCATCAGCAGTTGAAGGGTGCACATCAGCCTGGCCACCTCCCCTGCAGCCACAGCTATGTTACCTTCCCTGCAGGCTGGACACCAAAGAGGTTTCCCATCCCCATTTTACACAGCTCCATAGCCAGCCAAAAACAAAAGGTCTGCTCCAAGGAAGGCTGAACAGTGCCCTATGGCAGTACTTTAATGTCCTCTATTTAAGGCTAATTCACAACCAACAAGCACCTGAAATGAGAGCATTCCTCTGCTCCATACAACACTAGCAGACCGTTCATGGAAGGTCTAAAGAATGTTCCCGAAAACACAAACAACTTCTATAGAAGCCAATACTACTGGGATCCTTTCACAAACGCATCAAAGGCACAGCAGGAAATGCAAAAGTCACCAGCACCCGCTGGGTGCCTAACCCCTTCTGTCAGAAAAGGTGACCAGCAGCTCACGTCCCGGCCTCAGGCTACAAGGCTCTGCGAGAGAGGAGTCTCTGCCGAATACTTTTTACCTGTTCTCCAGGCCCCGCCAGGGCTTCTTAAACACGGCAACTTCCGAAACGAACAAACCAGCCCAAAGAGTAAGCTCTGCGTATCCCAGCACGGGGGCACCTACTGCCGGGGCACCGGAGCAGCAGCTGAAACCTCCTTCCGAGGCACAAAGCACACGAGACGGAGCACAAGAGCGGGGACGGCGAAGGCCCCGCACAGCCGGCCGAGGCCCGGCGGGAAGCGATCCGCTGCGCCAGCGGGACGCTCACCGACAGGGCCTCCGGAGGCGGAAAGCCGAGGACGCCCTCAGCCGCGGGCCCGCGGACACTCCCCAGCCTCCCGCCTGCGCTCAACGAACCAGAGGCCGGCCCTCAGCCAGGCCGAACCAAACCAAACCGAGCCACCCAGCCCCGCTCCGCTCCTGCCGCCGCAACTCAGAGCGAGCCGACCCGAGTCCGCCGCCTCGCCCCTGCCGGCCCGCGGGAGGGCGACGGCAGCCGCGCCGCTCACCAGGGAGATGGTCGTTGTAGCCGCCATCTTGTCCACCCCGACTGTGCGTGACTCTCGCGAGAGCTCCGCGACACGCGCGAAACGGCGAACCCTCGCAAGAGCTTCGCCTAAGGCGCCGAACACATCCCGCGAGAACTCCGGGTGGTCACGTGATGGGGCGGGGCCTGTAACTGCTACTGCAGGTCCCGGGGGCGGTACCGGCATGGGCCCCGCGCCGCTCAGCGCTGGCCGCAGCAAGTACTGCGTGCGGGGATTGCTGCTGCTGCTGCCGCCGCCGCCAAAGTCCTCTCGGGGGGCTGCCTGCCTGCAGCGGGCACAGGCCGAGCTGCGCCGTGCTGGAGGCACTAGAGCCGGGCCCAGGCTGCCCTCGGTCGGTCCCTGGGTATCCCCAGCTCAGAGCCGCGTTCCCTGAGCTGGAGAGCACTGTGCGCGCTGAGCCGGCACCGCTCCGCGGGGAGCTGAAGGGACAGGGCAGCTCAATGCCTGCCTGCCTGCCTGCCCCGTGCCCCACGTGGGGCCAGCCGCCTGCACCCAGCCTCAGATGGCACGGGAAGGGCACGGGGCTGGGCACAGGCGATCCCTGTCACAGCGGGGCGAGTGCTGCCCTGAAACAGCCCTCAGAAGGTCTCCCCTCCAAGCTCTGCAAACGCCCTTGGGAGGGAGGGAGAGGTGTCCTCGGAGCTGGGACTCAGTGACACTGAGGGGAGAACACCACGGCCTCTGGCCCCACGGCAGAACTGATACAAGACTGAGGAGCTTACAGATTCTGAAAGCCCATTTATGAAAGATTTAGAAAGCTCAGGCCAATAAAACTTGCTAAAGGCAGTCAAAAGTTAACACCTAATTACCCTTGTGGTGAGACTGTCTGGCAGTGGAGAAGCTCTTTTTGCCTAGGAGATAAAGGTTCAGTGCACTGGAAGGTGAAGCAGTGTGCACTGTGCCCTGTTTCTAGCACTGAGCCCAGGGAGACCCAGCAGATGCTGCACGTGCAGCCTGCAGAGGAAGGCTGGCTGTTGAGGACAGAGCTGGGCATGGGGAGGCTGGAGCCAGGGGGGTTGGTCAGACAGTAGGAACCATTGCTTCCCTGCAGGATGCTTAGGCACTGGCCCAGGCTGCCCAGGGCAGTGCTGGAGGCAGCAGCCCTGCAGGGCTTCAGAGCACACAGATGTGGCACTCGGTGCTCAAGTGGCACGGTGCTCTTCGGTCACTCACTGGACCTGAGGACCTTAGAGGTCTTCTGCAGCCACCATGATTCTACAGGCAGGAGTCACAGCCCTCACTAGCCAGCCAGGCCTGACCCTCAGTGTCTGAGGATACATCCTCTCCTGCAGGACACAGCTCCAAGGAGTCATCTCTGACTGGAAGGGGTGAGGGCAGGATTTCTGTTCCTGTGCTGGTGCCAGTTCTGCAGGGAAGGACAAGTGTCCTGCTGGATGCCATGCCAGCAGGGAACTGTCTCAGCTGCTAGCCAAGAGCTAGCCGAGAGCTAGCCAAGAGCTAGGCAGCTCATCAGGGAAATCAAGCAGCTGGTACCTGAAGGGATTTCTCCCTCTGCAGAGGCAAGTGCAGGCTTGCTCTGGAGCCAAGCAGCTGTGTGATGTCTCTCCACCAAATTTCCCGGCTCAGTGGGAGGGGTTGAGCTGAGGGAAGCCACTGCCATCCTCCTGGCCTGGCTGGGAGTGATAAGAAGTGCTGGAGCAGATGCTGAGCAGAGTGCTCACAGAGAGAAGCTGCTGGAGCCTTTATTGTCTGTCAGTGGGTACAGGTGGCACAGCAGAGCACAGTGCACACATGGCATGGGCTGGCAGCTCAGCAAGGGCACTGGCATAGCACAGGGCACTGGCAGTGAGCACTGGCACAGCAGAGGGCACTGGCACAGTTCAGGACACCAGCACAGAGCATTTGCAGAGCGCAGAGCACTGGCACAGGACACTGGCACAGTGCAGAACACAGCACGGAGCATTGGCATAGTGCAGGGCACTGGCACAGAGCATTGGCATAGTGCAGGGCACTGGCACAGAGCATTGGCATAGCACAGAGCACTGGCACACTGCAGGACACCAGCACAGAGTGTTGGCACAGCATAGGACACTGGCACAGAGCACCAGCAAAGCACAGCATGGCACAGCCAGTTCCCCACGGCACAGCCCCGTGTGGCTTTTGTGACACAAATCCTTGCTGCTTGCCCTTTTCCCTGCCAGGACCCAGCGTGTGCAGCATCCAGGCTGCCTCCCCCTTCTCCTGGCTGATAGCACACGGACATTCCAGCCACCACAGGGCAATGGGCAAGGAAGAGACATCAGGCTTTTCTCCAGAAGGTGCCATGAGGTTCTGGAAGGCCCCAGGGCAGACTGGGGAATGAGGAGGTTCAGTTCAGCACCAGTGAGGCTTCTGCTGATCCACACCTTTGGATCCAGCTGGTGGGTTTGGATTCCTGGAATCTCTTCTCAGGTCAAATCAAGTCCAGCTCCCAAGCCCTTTCCTCAGCTCACACTGAGGTGTGCAATCCTAGTTAAAAGGCATCACCATGGTTCATCTGTGCTGGGAAACCTTAGCCAAGCAGGAGACACTGGGTGTAGAGCACGGAGATGTGGGAAGTGCCCCAGAGCTTTGCAAGCCTGCTCCTCTCCTCCCTTCTCCAAGAACCACCAGCTGGAAACGAGGGAAAACATCCTTGGGAGCTGTGGTGATCGAGGCTGTCATTCCCAGCAGGAAGTCTGTCAGTCTGGGGACTCGTGCAGCAGCTTTACACCTTCCAAAGCCCAGCAGGGAGGAGCTGTGGGGATCCTGCCCGGCTCCCTCCGGAGTGGGGAGCAGAGCATCTCCTGCTGCCCAGGCCTGGCTGCTCCTGGGGCACACCAGGCAGTGTCTCAGTCTGCTGACTCCTCCTCGTGCTGCTGCCTTCCCACAGCACAGCTGCAGGGAGCTTGCCAGCCTGGCACAGCTCCTGTCCTTGTCCCTGTCCCCATCCCGGCCGGAGGTGACTCACAGGGCAGGAGAGAGGTGCTTGTGGAAGGCATTTTCCAGGAAGCTGGCCAGCTTCTCACAGTCATCCTGAAATAGAAGCAGACACATGCCAACAGCTCTGCCTGCGCTGCCCTCAGCATCTCCTCCCCACACAGCTCCAGCCCAAGGCACCCATTCCACATCTGGGGTTTGGCATGGAGAGAACAACTCACAGGCACCTGTGGAACACACTCCTGGGAATGACACACTGGAGAGTGACCACACTGGATTGTGACCACTCACTGGATCGTGAGCACTCCCTGGATCATGCCCACACTCCCTGGATCATGCCCACATCACTGGATCATGGCCACATCACTGGATCATGCCCACACTCCCTGGATCATGGCCACATCACTGGATACTGCCCACACTCCCTGGATCATGCCCACACTCCCTGGATCATGACCATATCCCTGGATAACACCAAATGACCCATCAAGCACTGAGCCTTGTGTGTCAGGTGCAGTGTAACTCGCTTATCTATTACTTAGTGCTCTCAAAGGTCTTTTCCAGCTAAGGGATTGTCTAAAGACAAATGAGCAGAGAGTTCCTTGCAGCTTCCAGCCTGAGGGAGCACACCAATCCAGCTTCCTGTGTCCCATTTCATTTGAGCTCAATTCACTGCCCACTGGCTCTAAAGCTATTTCCTCTTGTACAACACCCTTGCTGCTTCCAGCCAAGGAAATGCATGCCCCTTGTGTTGCTCTGGCAGCTCCTCAGTGCAGCAATCCCTTGCCTGGTGCCTGCAGGAGTGGGTGGTTTCTAACATGAGGAGGATGTTTTTTCCTCCAGCAGGAAGTTTCTGAAGCACTTGGTGACGTCCAAGGATGCAAACAAACCACCTCTACCTGCAGCCACGGAAGGGCTTGGGACCTGCCAGGAACAGACCCAAAGCCTCACTCAGAATGCAGGGGCAGCTGTTTTCCTGCTCTTTATCCCTGCTCTAAAGTGCTGCTTGGTTCTCAGGAGATCCGTGGGGCATGGCAGGTGTCTGTGCCTAGCTGCAGAGCCAGAGGAGTGCCTGGGAACAAGCAGCACAATGCCAAGCTAAGCACAGGCTCAGAGTTCAGCAAGGTATAAATAAAGCAGCTATAAAAATGCCTGAGACAAGACAGTTGGTGTCTGTGGAGCAGGAGAGATGCTGGGGAGGGGAGGAAGTGTTCAAAGGAGCTTAGCCCTAGGAGAAAGAGCGAGGAAGGAGCTCACAGCTGGTGGAACATGCTGAGCTGTGTCCTACAGCCCAGGCTGCCCAGAGCCCACAGAACCCTGGCATCACAAGGATGGGAACCTCAGGGTCTGGGGAGTGCAGTGGCACAGTGCAGGCTGCCAGGGGAAGGAGCATGGGAACCCTCACCTCGTGGATGAATCCATAGTGCACCAGCTCCGTGGCCAAGTCCTTGGAGTTATCAGCTGCAGGGAGAAGGAAGGATGAGAGCATGGAAGTCCCTGATCCCAGCCCAGGGCACACCTGCCTTAGGCTTCCCTGTGCTCTAGGGCATGTGCCTTGGGTGGGTGAGGAGACTGCTGAGTAGTCCTGAGGCAGGCACGGAGCTGGGAAGCCACCTGGGGCTGGGATGAGCTCCAGGGTAACCCAGGAACTGCTGTCACTCACTGGGCTCCCAGCACCCACCTCAGGGTGCAGCTTACCACCATGGGCCAGAGGCTCTGAGCCCAGGCTCTGGCTGCACAACAACTGCTACCACACAGATACTAGGCTTTAGTCTGCTAGTTGTAAACACAGTCTATGTCTAACACACCCTGAGCCTAACCTGAGCAGAGCCAGCAGCACTGAGCTGTGTGTAACTCTACCCCAGAGCCAGCAGCACTGAGCTGTGTGTAACTCCACCCCAGAGCCAGCAGCACTGTGTCACACACAACACATTCTAGCAAGATACCTACTGGGCAGCAGGTCATAGCTGAGCTGTCGATGCAGTTTATCCTCCAGGATCAGCAGGAGGGTGAGCTGCAGAGAGAAGAGAGTGCTCTGTACCCCACCAGCTCCTCCCCAGCCCCAGAGCCTGGGGCAGTGGTGAGCAGGAGGACACTGGTGGCCATGGAGGGGCTGGGGCTCTGGCTAAGGAATGTTCTCAGCTCACCTGCAACTGCTCAGCTAGGAAGAAGTAAAGAGATGTCCAAAGACACCAAGGCCTTGCTGGCCTGCAGCCACAGGAGCTGGTGCCTTTGTCCCCTCAGAGTCTCTTTTATTACCAAGGGACAAGGGGAAGCCCTTTGGGCCTGGCAGCAAACTACCTGAGAGCAAACCTCTTCCCCATGGGATGCCTCAGGCACAGGCCTGGCCCCAGAGCCTCAGCCAGGACAGGAGCTCAGTACTCACATGCCACTGGCTCTTGTCCTCGTTCAGCTCCATGTTACACTGCATGTGCACCACCTGCAAGAGGCCAAAGCCAGCATCAGCTTGGGCACAGTGCCCCAGGCCTGCTCCACTCTCCAGTTCCTGCTTAGAGCCTGCAGCTCCAGCTGCCAGCCTGGCCTGCCACCTCTCCACATCCCTAGCACTTGTGCTAACTCAGCCCAGTGCCACAGCCAGGGCCAGCCCCAGCTGGAGCTGTGTGCTCCTGGCAGAACTTTATCCCTCTCCTGTCATCCACAGGGACAGCAGGACAGTGCCAGGGGTGACCAAGGATGCACAAGCAGAAGGGTCCTGGCAGGGAAGTGACAGCTGCACACCCCCAGCCAGGTCCTCTGCTCTCAGAGATACCAGGACCCAGCCATGGGAAGCAGTGCTGTGCCTGAGCTGTGTCCTGGGGCTGCTGGCCAACCACCTCATTCCCCACCTGCATGCCAGCAAATGGCAAATGCCAGCTCCTGCCCCTGGGATGGAATGGCCCTGCAAGGACACAGGCTGGGATGGAATGGGCCCTGCAAGGACACAGGCTGGGATGGAATGGGCCTGCAAGGACACAGGCTGGGATGGAATGGGCCTGCAAGGACACAGGCTGGGATGGAATGGGCCCTGCAAGGACACAGGCTGGGATGGAATGGTCCTGCAAGGACACAGGCTGGGATGGAATGGCCCTGCAAGGACACAGGCTGGGATGGAATGGCCCTGCAAGGACACAGGCTGGGATGGAATGGGCCCTGCAAGGACACAGGCTGGGATGGAATGGGCCCTGCAAGGACACAGGCTGGGATGGAAGAGTCCCTGGCCTGGGATGGAATGGCTGGCAGGAAAGCTTCAGTGCCTCTGCTGGAGAGCCTGTGGCCTCGTGGTGGGCAGCAGGCAGGAGAGGAGCTGCAATGTGCCCTGGCAGCAAGGGAGGCCAAGAGCATCCTGGGGCACAGCCAGGAGATGAGGGAAATCATTATTCAGCACTTGCTGAACCACAGGCAGACACTGCCTCTAATTTTGGGTCCCCAGAACAAGGAAGGCATTGATGAACTGGAGTGAGTTCAGTGGAGGGCCAGCAAAGTGATCCTGGGCTGGAAGCCTGTCCTCTGAGGAGAGGCTGAGGGGCCTGGGGACAGGGAGGCTCTGGGGGCTGTGACAGCAGCCTGCTCGTGCTGGGGGGGTCACACCATGGCTTTGGTGTCTGCTCAGACACCCTGCCCTGCCTGTCACCTTTCTGCTCCCCTGGGGAGTCAGGACACTCTCTGTGTGGCTGCTGGAGGTGTGGCCTTGGCTGCATGGGCAGCTGGCCCTGAGCTGGCTCCTTGTCGTGGCAGGGTCAGCATCACATGGTGATGGACTCCAAACCCAGAGCCCAGCGAGGCACAGAGCTGCTGCTGCACCTGGGAGGCTGCAAGGCAGAGCCAAAGAACCAGAGGCAATGGGGCTGTGCCAGAAGCTCTCAGGTGATGGAGCTCACCAGCTCCAGCCAAAGGGACTGCCACAGCCCCAGGGCAGGCAGTGCCACGAGGAGAGCAGCTCTGATCCATGCTGTTCCTGCAGCAGGGTGTTGGGAGTGGAGACCACCCACCTGGGCCTGCCCTTACCTTCCTGGTCTCCACATCAAAGGGCTCTGGGGTGGGAGTCTTGGCTTTCTGAGGGTCCTCCTGGGGCTGGGAGAGTGCCCGTGGGAGGGCATGGGGCCTGGACACGGCGAAGTTCATCAGGGGGTAAATCCCATTCCTGGGGCACACACAGAGGGAGGACAGAGAGCTGAGCCCTGGCACAGCTCACTGTGGAGGACAGAGAGCTGAGAGCTGAGCCCTGGCACAGCTCACTGTGGAGGACAGAGAGCTGAGAGCTGAGCCCTGGCACAGCTCACTGTGGAGGACAGAGAGCTGAGAGCTGAGCCCTGGCACAGCTCACTGTGGAGGACCATGGCCCTGAGCAGGGATGTGCCATCACGGAGCAGGCTGAGGAGGGGACAGGCACAGAGGTCCCCTCCCCATGGCACCACAGCAGGGATCCCACAGCAGCAGCTCTGCTGTGTCACTGGGATGCTCTCCAGCTGCTGCAGAAGCAGCCCTGGCCCCAGGCTGCCCAGGGAGCTGAGGGCACACAGCTGGGCAGACATGGCACAGGTCAGCCTGTGGCCCTCAACCCACCTGACATCCTCTAAGAACTTGTCGAGTTCAAGGAAGGAGACCTCTGAGTACCTGAGGGAGGAAGAGGACAGAAGATGAGTGGGGAAGGCAGGAGGGAAGAGCCATGTGCAGGACCATGACACCAGGAGCACCAGGCTGGGGGCAAGCTTCAGAGGAGCCTCCTCTGCTCATCCTCACCTCCACTGCACTGCAGGCCGACCCTCCCTCCTGATCTCTGCCATCACCATGTTCAGGTCCAGCTCCTTTATCTTCTCCTCCACCACGTTCTCTGGCATCAGGTCTAGGGCACAGGCAGGCAGGGGCTGTCAGCTGGCAGCTCCTGGCACATGGAGCCCAGGGCAGGTCCCTGCCCTCCTGCCCAGGCTCCTCCCTGTCCCCTGTGCCGGGCAGGGGCTCTGTGGGGCAGGCTGGTCCCTGGGGGCTCACACTGGTGGTTGATGAAGCAGTGTGCTGCCAGCAGCTTGAGGGAATGCACCTCGAAGAGCACACGGTGGAAGAGCAGGCTGTTAGCTGTCGGTCGCTTGTCTGGGTTCAGGGTCAGGCAGGACAGGATGAACTCCTGGGGACAAAGCCAAGGCACCAGCTGAGAGCAGCAGGACAGGACTAGCTGAGCACGGGCTGTTTGGGCCAAAGCAGGAGCTCTGCACCTCACCACCTCACCCTCTGCTCTCCTCCCAAGCATCTAGAGCTAAGTTTGCTCTCTGTTCCCTGTGCTCCTCTGGTGAGCCTGGAGCTGGACTCACAGGTGAGATGAGAGTTTGGGAGGGGCTGCAGGCAGCAGACACACCATGGGTCTGCTCTGTCTCCTGGGCTGGATCAGCAGGCAGCAGTGAGCCCTGGGAGGGGCTGCCCTGAGCCCCCACCCTCTGCAGCAGCATCTGGCCTTCTGCAGTCTGTCCCTGCTCCCAGCTCTGCTGTCCCTGGGGCCCACAGCAGTGCCAGGCTGCCTGACAGGGGGGGGATGCTCAGGAGAGCTGTGGAGCTGGGAGGATGTCTGAGCCTGGGGACGATGTCTGAGCCTGGGGACAATGTCTGAGCCTGGGGACGATGTCTGAGCCTGGGGACGATGTCTGAGCCTGGGGACGATGTCTGAGCCTGGGGAGGCTCCACTCACCCTCATGTTGGGATCATCCAGCGAGTGCCGAGCGCGCACGATCGCCTCCTCGGACACGCGCGTGTCGCCGTTGGCCTGGATCTCCAGCACTGCCATCTGGCAAGGGAAGGCAAGGGAAGGAGGAGTCCCCCCACCGTCTGCACAGGGCCAGGGCTTCCCCACAGCACAGGCCTGGCAGGGCCCACAGCCTGGCCAGGCTCTGCCCTTCCTGGGCCCTTCAGAGCCACACTGCAGGGACAGACAGCACTGACAGCCCCAGGGCAAGCTCTGCTTGGAGCAGCACAGTCCCTCCCTGTCCCTGGGCCTTCCCCTCCCGGGGCTGTCCCAGGAGGCACCAGCTGAGCATGGATGGGGTGAGCTGAGCCCATTGCTGCACCCAGGGCAGCAGGAAATGTTCTGCTGAGCCCAGCAGTGATGTCTCCATCACTGCAAGGGATCCCCAGCTCACAGTGCGCTTTAGAAGCAAGGAGACTCCTTGGGAAGGTGCCCAGGCCACCATGACCCCCAGCAGGCTGAGCAAGATCAACCCTGCAGCCACCCTGCCCATACCTCCAGAGCACACATCCCGAAGGAGAAGATGTCCACAGCAGTCCCATCAGCCTTCTCTGCAAAAGCAAAGCAGAAGCACATCAGCTCTGTCCCCACAGAGCCCTGCCCTCCCTCTGCCCATGCCTGCTTCCCCCAAGCCAGCACACCTTTTCCTCACAGCTCCCTGCACAAACCTTTCCCATTTTTCCCCCTCAGATTTGCTCCAAACTCTTCAAGGTGGGGATCACATCACGAGTCCTGACGTGGCACAAAGATCCTTTCCTTCTTATTCCCTAACCACTGCATCACTTCCCACATGTCTGAGCACTCCTGAGCCTCCAGCTGACCTCTGCAGAGCCACCCGTGCTCCTGCTGGGACCTTGCTCCTGCGCAGGGATTGCCAGGGCATGCTCCATTGCCATGCAGGCACTGCTCTGCTCCCCACAGCCCTGCACGAATTAGCACTAAGCTGTACCTCCAGCATTATCCCAGCCACTCACTGTCACCTGATCTGCTCTGACTCACAGCCAGCAGCTCCAGCTGGGAGCACACGGAATAATCCTGTGCTGCTGTTGCACCATGCTGAGACCAGGCCTTGCACAGCATCCCTACACATCCCCCTGGGCTCCCACATCCCCTCCACATCCCCCTGGACACCAACATCACCTCCACATCCCTCTGGACACCAACATCCCCTCCACATGCCCCTGGGCTCCCACATCACCTCGGACACCCACATCCCCTCCACATCCCCCTGGGCCCCCACATCCCCCCGTGCCCCAGCTGCCCCAGCCCAGCCCGGAGCCCTCACTCACGGCCATACTCCGGTGGGAAGAAGTGGAGGTTGCGCAGCTCCTCCCTCTCGCTCCGGATGGGGCTCCTCAGGTGGTCTGGGAGGGCTGCGGGGGGCAAGGAGCAACCTTTGGCACCACATCCCCTCTGAGCTGTGTCCCCAGAGTGCCCCGAGGTGTCTGTGTGCCCTCCCAGGCCTCTCTGGCCCCGCGACTGGAGGGGACCAAGGTCCCTGCTGCCTGCAGAGCCCAGGGTGCTCCTGTGAGGCTCGCTGCCCCGGGGGGAGGAGGGGGAGGTCACCCTGGGGTGGGAGTGAGGAGCTGGAGAGGTGGCAGAGGGACACTCACCGTTGGCAAACACCCTGTGCCAGACTGCAGGACAGTGTCAAGCCGGAGTGGCATGGAGCAGAGGAGACAAAAAGGAGAGGAGGCAGTTGCAAGCCTTGCTCAGGTGAGCCCCGGAGGGGGTCCTGCCTCTCCTGGCCAGCAGACCCCCCTGGGCACACCAGCTCTCCCCCCCCGCACAGCAGCATCCTGCTGACTCCTCTCAGCAGCTCCTACCCGAGCCGATCTTGATGAGGCCATTGTGCTGGATGAAGATGGTGTCACTGGTCAGGTTGCCGTGGATGATGGGAGGCTCGCAGGAGTGCAGGAAGCTGGCAAAGCACAGAGCTGCCCTGAGCACTGCCCTGAGCACTGCCCTGTGCCCAGGCAGGCAGAGGCAGGGCAGCAGGAGCTGTGCCAGGCTCACCTGAGAGCAGACAGGATCTGGGTGCACCACCGCTTCCAGGCCTAGGGCAGAGACCAGAGCTCTCTGTTGGATCCCGTGCCTGGGTCCAGCCATTCCCCCTCTGGCCCAGCCAGGAACACAGGCACAGGGCTTGCAGGTGCCTCTGCTCCCTCCACACCAGGCAGCAGCCCAGCCACAGGCCCAGCATCCCTGGCTGAGGTGCTGCAGACACAGGCCAGGCCCAGGAGCAGGCAGCATCACGCAGCTCAGCCTCCCTACAGCAGCTTCCAGGAGGTTCCCCACCTCCAGGGTCAGAGCCTGACACCAGGATCCAGTCCTGGGCTGCTCCATCCCATGTCCCCACAGCTGACTCAGGGAGCAGCCATTCACACTTGCTGTGTCTTACAAGAGACCAGAGACCCTCCCTGTGCCAGCTCCCCAGGACATATCCCACTGCTCCCAGGGAACCTACCCTGGCATTCATGGCCTTGTGGTTCTTCTTGGTTTTCTTCAGGAACTGTTTGAGGCTCCCTGAGGACACATACTCAGTGATGAAGATGACCTGGCAGGGCAGATGGGTGTCAGCATCCCAGTGTCCCCAGGCAGCCAGCACCATCCCCAGCCCAAGGAGTGCCCCAGGCAGCAGCACAAGGCCAGGCTGGCCCTGCTGACAGCCACGTCCCGGGGCTGGGGTCCCTGCCTAGCTGTCCCTCCTCCCACCTGGGGACCTCCCAGACACTCTGAGTCCTCCCTACCCGTGCCTTGGAGTCCTTCCCATCCAGCCAGTATTTGTGGAGCTTCACAATGTTGGGGTGATCCACAAGCACCAGCTGCTCAAACATGGTCTTGATCTTCTCCTGTGAGCAGAGAAGAGGACAGGTGAGCTGGCAGGTCCCAGACAGGGCAGGACACCTGGAGAGCAAGGTGGCACCAGCAGTGGCCAGGGCAGGTGGCACTGTCCCTGCTGGGGAGCAGTGGCTCACCTCGTGTGCTTTAAAGGCTTTCTTGTCAGTGAAGAGCAGCTCGTTCCACACCACCTCCACACCCTCCTCCGTGTCCATGGCCAGGAAGGTGCTCTGGATGCCTGGCATGTTCCCCTGGTTCACCTGTGGGGCACAGGAAGGTGAGAGGCAGCCCACCTGAGGGATGTTGCTCAGAGGTGGCTGCTGTCACCCCTGCAGAGGTCTCCAGGGTGAGGGGAGCAAGCCCCCAGCCCCCTGCCTGCCCTGCCCTTGGGATCTGCCTGCTCAGGAGCTCAGGCACACAGCAGTTGGCACTGTTTCTCCAGGCTGTGAGGGCACAGGACAGAGCTCCTGGAGCCCAGCCCTTCCCAGCACTGCCAGCTCACCACTGAGCCACATCCCCACCCTTCCCAGCCCCTCCAGCCATGGAGACTCCATCCTTGCCCTGGGCACACTCTGCCAGGCTTTCCCAACCCTTGCCACCAACAAATTCTTCCTCCTGGCCAAGCTGAAGCTGCCCTGGGGCAACTGGAGGCTGTTTGCTCTTCTCCCATGCCTTGTTCCTTGGCAGCAGAGCCCAAGCCCCAGCTGGCTCCAAGCTCCTCTCAGCACAGAGCCACAAGCTCTCCCCTGAGCCTCCTCTTCTCCATGCTAACCAACCCCAGTGCCCTCAGCTGCTCCTCAGCAGCTCCAGAGCCTTCCCCAGCTTCCTTGCCCTTCTCTGGCCACACTCCAGCAGCTCCATGTCCTTGTGGGAGGGAGTGAGGAGCCCAAAGCTGAGCCCAGCATCCCAGCTGTGGCCTCCCCAGTGCCCAGCAGGGATGAGGAGGAGGATTATTGTGCTGCTGCCAGGGCTGGTGGGCAGCTCCCTGGCTCCTTGGCAGGGACAGGCAGGCAGTGTGTGGCCCAGTTCCTGCTGGGGAGGCACAAAGCACCTCTGTTCCTTGTTCTCCTGCTCACAGGCTCCACGTGCTCCACACAAAGCCCAGCAGGGGCAGGCAGCCATGCAGCCAGCTGGCCTCACTGACCACTGCCTTCCTACTGCCAGAATGGGAGCACAGGCACTGCCAGGGGTGCTGGGGAGATGGCCCAGCCCTCACCCACAGAATCCCCAATCCCAGCATGGATGGGGCTGGAAGGGAGCTCTGGAGATCATCCCCAGCAGCTTGCCCAGCATCCCCTGCAGTGCCCTTGGAATAATGCAGCCCAGGAGACTCCCCAAGCTCCCTGGGCAGCCTGGGCCAGGGCTCTGCTCCCTCAGCCCAAACAAGTGGAGCTGGAAGCTCCTGGCTTGCAGTGTGTGCCTGTTGCTCCTAGCCCTGGGCACCCCTGAGCAGAGTGTGGCCCCAGCCTCTTGCCCCCTGCCCCCTTCAGCTCTTGCTCAGCACTCAGCAGCTCCCCTCTGCCTCTGCTCTGCTCCAGCCTCAGCATTCCCAGGCCTCTCAGCCTTTCCTCCTCCTGCCACAGCTGCTCCAGTGCCCTCAGCATCTCCCTGGATCTCTGCAGCACTTGCTTGGCTCTCTGGAGCCAGGAGTGCAGCTGGGGCCTGAGGAGAGGGGAGGAGATGCTCCCTGGCCCTGCTGCTCACACTCTCCATGCACCCCAGAATGCCACTGGCCTGCTTGGCCCTGAGGGCACATTGCTGGCTCCTGGGCAGGGAGGGAATGTTCCCTGCTTCGTGGATGTGCTCAGCCTTGCTGGGAAGGACAATGAAGCTGATGCTGAGCAGCTGCTGGGTGCACCCAGCCCCGAGCCTGCATGAGTAAACAAATGCTGCTTTACAGCCTCTGCTGGGACAAAGGAACCAGCCCCAGGTCACCTCGATGATCTCAGGCCATGCTTTCAGGGCTTCCCAGCAGCTAGTGCTGGGCACCAGGTGGAACAGGCAATGGTCCAGAGCTGGGCTGGCAGCATCCCTGCTCAGGCTGCTTCCAGAAAGCCCCTGGCAGGAGCTGAGTCCAGCCCAGGAGATCTCTGGGGATGAGTGGGTGAAGGTTTACAGGAGATCTGATTGCATCTTACAATAAATCTCTCTCTTTTCAGCTCTCCACCTCATCAAGGACTGAGGCTGCTCCACAGCAGAAGGCTGAGCTATGTTCTTCTGGGGCCTCAGGAGAGCAGCTGCTGGGCAAAGCAGGTGTGGGGCGGAGAGCAGTGGGCACTTCTGGGCACCTGCACCCGACCTGGAGAGGCAAGCAAGGAGCTGCAGGGTTGTTCCCTGTCCTGGGTCACTCTAGGAGAACAGGAAAGCCATGGCCACTGTGCCTGGAGGAGAGAGACCCTGCTGGTCCCCTGCTTCTCCCCACTGCTGGCCCCATGCCACTGCCCTCCTGTGCCCTTCAGAGAGCTCCTCACAGCCTGAGCCCAGGCACTGCCATCCCAGGACCATCCCCAGAAGGACTCTACCCACAGAAACACCTTGAGGAGGTCACCAGGAGAGCCCTGACCAGGCAGACCCACAGCCCCCTGCATCCTCAGCCTGGAAGGAAGAGAACCAAAGCTTTCCAGGGATTGCTGGAGCAATCTGCTGCTGAGCCTGCCAGGGCTGCTGCTGGATGTCACCTGAGGCTGTGGCAGAAGAGCCTGCTGGGTACCTCCAGCCACCTGTGGTCCACAGCAGAGAGCTGGAGGCTGTGCAGGAGCAGGAGGAGGCAGCTGTGGTGCCAGATAAACCTGTTCTGTGCTCCTCTTACACAACCAGCAGCTGAAGGGAGGGCATGAGATGGAAAATATCTGGATTCCAGGGGAGCATTTGATCCAAAGCACCTCCTGAGCACTGATTCAGCTGGGTGTGGGCACAGGGCTGACACCCTGCCAGAGCTGGGGCATCCCTGTGCCCACGGCAGAAGCCAGGCAGGGATGGCACTGGACAGGGATCTTCCCTTCCCTGGTCCCAGCCTGCTGCTTCCTGCCCCAAGCTCTTGCTTCTCTCCTGGCTGAGGCTCAGCACCCCTGCAGCCTCTCCAAGGGAAGAGAAGCCTTCTCCTTCACAGCCATGGCTTCCCTCCCCTCTGGCCCTGCAGCTGCTGGAGCAGGCACTCTCATCCCTGCTCTCCTTCCAGGGCCAGGGAAAGGCACAGCAGAGTATTTTTCCACTGCCCAGGAGAGATCCTGCCTGCTGAAGGCAGCACAAGGGTGGTTCCTCCCCGGGTGGAGGAATGCCCATTGCCTTGGCCTGAGGACAGGGATGGAAGCTGGGCCCTGAGATGTTTGCTTTGCCCCCAGGGGCTCTTTGCTTCCATCTGCCCCTGGGCAGGAGACCAGCACTGCCCTGAGCCACACTCCCTGGCTAATTCCCTGTCGCCTGCCTGGGAGCCAGGACAGGCAGCAGCAGCCCAGCAGCTTCTGCCAGCTGCAGAAGGCTCTGCAGAACACAGCAGGGAAGAGGAGAAGGGTCCTGGTCACCAGCCCACAGCCAGGCAGCAGGCAGAGCCCAGGAGGGCTGGGCTGGGAGGGGACAGGGACAGGGACAAGGACAGGCTGGGTGTGCAGCACCCCAGGCCCCCAGGCCCAAGTGGGGCTGAACTGAGGACACAGAGCCAGGGCTCTGCAGTGATGCTGCAGAGGTGATGGACTGGGCTGAGGGAGCAGCAGAGGCAGGGCAGGGAGCAGCAGCTGGAGCTGACAGCCAGTGCCTTGGGAGCACAGCAAGGGGCAAAGAGGAAGAGCAGAAACAAAGCAACCATGGCATGGAAGAGGATGAGCTCCTGCCCTAACCCTTACCACTGACTGACGTCAGGGCCCTCCCCAGCAGCCAGAACAAGGCAGGGGATTGTTGTGCCTGGCTGAGGGCAGGGAGGATTAAGGGATCCCTGGAACAGAGCAAGGAGCACGGGGAAAGCAGACCTGGAGCAAGAGGCCAAGCTGACCCCAGGCATGGGGACAAGGAGGACACTGGAGCTAGCACAGCAAGTCCTTTCTGTGGCCAGACCCACAGGACACACACCAGGAGGATCTCACTGGTCATCTGTCCCTGAGCTGTGCCACCTCAGTTCCAAATCCATCACCCTGTTGCTCCAGTGCCCCCAGTGAGAGTCACTGGGATGTCCCAGCCCCTGCCTGGAGCCTGAGCCACAGCCTCGTGCAGGTGACCTGTCCAGTTACACCCTGCAGAGTCAAAGGGCAGCAGGGAAAAGCCACAAACCCAGGGAGGGGGAGGGCAGGAGAAGGAAGAGCCAAGTCCTCTCTCTGGAACATCTCTCCCCAGCACAGCCCCTCAGGTCCTGCTGGCTGGGAGGGCTGGCAGCAAAGTGGCTGCTAAAAATAGCTCTGGTGGCAAGCATGTCAGAGCTGGAGGCTTCCCAAGAAGCCATGGCAGCACTGGTTCTCCTCAGTGCAAACTACCAACAGGAGCATCACCAGGAGCTCTGGAACCTCCTTGCCAGCCTAGCACTTCCCTCCTGTTGCCCCTTTCTGCCCAGTGGCAACACTCCCAAACCTCTCCTTTGGTGCCACTTGATTTTCCCCTTCTCCTTTCTCTCCCCTTCTCCCTCTCTCCATCCTGCGGGGTTTACAGCTGGAGGCCCCGAGCTCCAGGGCTCTGTACACTAACCCCTTCCCCAGACATGGTCACCAGAATGGAGCAGTTCAGCTGCAAAGGAGCCCAGCCCTGGCCAAGCACCAGCAGCTGGGGCAGGACATGGTGTTGGAAGCAAGGGCAGAGCCAGGAGCACCTCTAGAACTTGGTCCCCTGAAGCAGAGCTGAGCCTTGGCACTGCTCATCTCAAGGGAAAGGCCTAGAGGATCCCAAGGAAAGGGCCCAAGGATCCCAAGGACAACCCAGAGCACAGCCAAGAAGCTCAGGTGGGGACACCCAGACAGGGACAGGAGATGCTGGAGAGGAGGTTGAGGTATCAGCCTGAGCCTGGCTGATGCTACAGACCAGTGCAGTGCTCACCAGTGCTCACCAGTGCTCATGAACATTGCTTATCAGTGCTCACCAGTGCTCACCAGTGCTCACCAGTGCATCCAACAGCAGAGTCAGCACCTATCTTCCAAGCCTCCCAACAGCTCATGAGTGTGGAGAAGGGAAGCAGTGCAGATGGCAGCAGCCTGCTCTGGGTGCCAGGAGCCATTCTGAGCCCAAGAGCAAAGCACTCAGTTCCCCTTCCTGGCTACTCTTTCTCCACAGGCTGGGTGGGGAAAGCAAAGTCATCCAGGCAGTGCTGAAATGTCATCTGTGCCTGCATGGGAGTCTCCAGCAGCCACGTTCCTCTGCTGCACTTCCACCCCAAGAGCAGGGGGGGCAAGGGAAGAGGCAGAGTTGTGCTGGCACCAGACACCAAGCCCCCAGGGGCTTGCAGGACCTTGCTGCCCACACCGAGCAGATTGGGAAGTGCTGCTGCTCCCTGAACTGCTCCTGGACACCTGGGACCTCACACCCATGCCAAACACACTCAAGGTAAGCAGCTGAAGGATGTTGTGAGGAGATGTTCTCTCTGGTGGCCATGGCCAGGCCCAGCACCTCAGGAAGATCTCACAGAATCATATAGGTTGGAAAAGGCCTTTGAGACCATTGGAGTCCAACCCTTCCCAGCACTGCCAGAGCACCACTGAGCCACATCCCCACTCTTCCCAGCCCCTCCGGCCATGGAGACTCCCTCCCTGCCCTGGGCAGCCTGGGCCAGGCCTCAACAACCCTTGCTACCAACAAATTCTTCCTCCTGTCCAAGCTGAAGCTGCCCTGGGGCAACTTGAGGCTGTTTCCTCTTCTCCCATGCCTTGTTCCTTGGCAGCAGAGCCCAAGCCCCAGCTGGCTCCAAGCTCCTCTCAGCACAGAGCCACAAGCTCTCCCCTGAGCCTCCTCTTCTCCAGCCTAAGCAACCCCAGTGCCCTCAGCAGCTCCAGAGCCTTCCCCAGCTTCCTTGCCCTTCTCTGGCCACACTCCAGCAGCTCCATGTCCTTGTGGGAGGGAGTGAGGAGCCTAAAGCTGAGTCCAGCATCCCAGCTGTGGCCTCCCCAGTGCCCAGGCCAGCAGGACAATCCCTGCCCTAGCCCTGCTGCCACCCTAGTGCTGATCCAAGGCAGGATGCTAGTGGCACATCTGGAGAAGAAGGGCAGGGAGTGACACTGGGAGCAGCGCAGAGCCCTGGAGGTACAGCAGGAGGCTGCTGGGAGGAGCTGGGATGGTCCAAAGCCTGTCCCCGACTGGAGGAATTGCATCTTAATCCTGGGCAAGGACCCACGCTCCCAGCCTGGCCCCACACCACTGCCAGGCACATGGAGAGCCTGGCAACACCACGAACACCTGCTGGCACCGAGCTTGGCACTGAGCTTGGCACTGAGCTTGGCACTGAGCTTGGCACTGGCTGCCACCCCACACCGGGAACACTGAGCACCGGGACA
>VWZO01013604.1:148522-162781 GCA_013396975.1 Bucco capensis
GACGGCACCGAACCGAGCCGCTCCGAGTCTTTCCGAATCGAGCCGAGCCTCTCCGAGCCGAACCGCTCCGAATCAAGCCGAGTCGCTCCGATCAGAGCTTAGCCTCGCCGAGCTGCTCCAAGCCTCCCCGAAGCGCGAGCTGCCAGCGCTGAGCCGAGCCGGGCTGAAGCGAGCCGGGCTGAGGCGAGCCGGGCTGAAGNAGCCCTCCCAGCAGCCCTTCCCTTCATCCCCGTGGTGCTCGAGCACCACCACCTTCCTCACCACCGCAATCACCATCACACATCATCACCACCATCAGCATCACCACCACACATCATCACCATTATCAGCATCACCACCACTCCTCCCTTGCCCTGGGAGCTGGCTCCCTGTGAACCTCATGAGGTTGGACAAGGCCAAGTGCAAGGTCGTGCACCTGGGCTGGGGCAATCTCCAGCACCAGTCAGGCTGGGGATGAGGGATGGAGAGCAGCCTCTAGGAGAAGAACTTGGAAGCACTGGTGGGGGAAAAGCTGGACATGACCCAGGAATGTGAGCTCAGAGCCCAGGAGCCAACCATATCCTGGGCTCTTCCCCAGCAGGACAGGGAGGGGATTGTGCCTCNAGCGCTCGCAGCCTCCCCGCTGTCTGCCGGCCAGCCGCGGGCTGTCAGCGCCGCGGGGCTGTCCCGGCCTCGGCCCTCCCCGCTCCGGACGTGCTGCCGCGCACGCCCCGCCCCGGCACGGCCNGATGAGGGATGGAGAGCAGCCTCTAGGAGAAGAACTTGGAAGCACTGGTGGGGGAAAAGCTGGACATGACCCAGGAATGTGAGCTCAGAGCCCAGGAGCCAACCATATCCTGGGCTCTTCCCCAGCAGGACAGGGAGGGGATTGTGCCTCTGCTCTGCTCTGCTCTGGGGAGTCCTCACCTGCAGCTCTGGAGTCCTCAGCACAGGAGAGACGTGCACCTGGTGCAGCAGGTCCAGAGGAGGGCACAAAAACGACCTGAGGGCACTGTGCAGCCAGAAACACTTCAGCAGCTCTGAGCACACCAGTCTTCCAGATGTTTTCACTCCTCTGGGAAGCCTCTGGCTCGTCCGGTGTTCTCCCTCCCTTCCTGGCTCTCTCTGGTTTCTGTTAGCACGCTCAGGATTTGTTCCACCCTGCTCCCAGAGCTGCACCGCTGCCTGCTCCTTGCTCTGGAGAGGTTTTCTCCCTCCAGACCGTGGTGGTTGAGTGCCAGGGGCTGTGGTGAGGATGGCTGTGGGGCAAGGAGACACTGATGGTGCTCAGCAGGTGCCACACACTGAGCTCTGCTCTCTGGAGCACAGGAGGAGCTAACAGGAGCTGTTGGCTTGTGTGGCTACCACCAGGTGATGGTGGGCAGCCCACTGCCCCCAGCTCCAGCCCTGTGGCACTGCTCTGGGCTCTGGCAGGGACAGAGCTGCTCACCAGCTCCCCATGGCACACTCGTGTCTGGAAAGCTGCTGCCATCAGTGCCTGCCCTGGCACACCCTGCCCTCACCTCCTGGAGCACCAAAGCACATCCAGGCCGTGGCCACCTCCAGCCTGCTGCCAGCCCCTGAGCCAGGTGCCACAAGTCCCATGATGTCCTTGTCCCATGCCTAGCAGACAGGACTCGTCGGAAAGTAAACCACCAGCAGCTCTTATCAGAGTTCAGCTGGGAAGGGGTTCAAGGACAAGGCATAAAAGGTGGAAGCAGACACCAAACACATGCCCCCTGTGTCCCTCCCTGTGATGGCTCCCATCTCCTGTGGACTCTGCTTGCCCATGGCAGCTCTGCCACTTGTCTCCCAGTTCAGCTCCTGATGGGACGTGGCCAGGACTGGGGTGATCTCCCAGTTTGAGCAGATATTCTCCAGAAGGAGCAGCTCTGTCCAAGCAGGGAAGATGGGCCACAGGTCACCAGAAGAGGCTTTGACAAGGAACAGGCCCAGAGGGATCAAAACCACAGAGGGCAAGAACCTGAGCAGAGGAGTGGCAGAGGCCAGGGGTTGAGGGTCTAGCTGGGGTCATGGTGGGGCAGCACTGAGGTGAAGGAGCCAGGTTTGTTCTCTGCTGCAGCTTTTACTCTGCAGGAAACCTTCTCCTCACAGGACACTGTCTCAAGGTGACAGAAGAACAGATCAACCACGTGGATGGTGACAACTTGCCAGGCTGAGACACTGCCCAAGGGGCTGGGAGGAAGACAGGGCTGGAGTGGCCAGAGAAGGCTCTGAGGCACCTGAGAGCAGCTCCATGCCAGGCTCTGCTGCTCCCCATGGCCACAGACAGCCCAGAGAGGGACAGACAATGTGCTGCCAGAGTTTGCTGATGACACCAAACTGCTGAGGACAATCAGTTCTAAGCTGCCTGTGATGAGCTGCAGAGACTCCTGTGACACAACAAGGGCTCCCAAAAGCATGGACAAGCTTTGGCATGACAGGACCCAGCTTGGAGAGCAGCAGCTGAGCTGGGGACGTGTGGGCTCAGGGTGCCATGAGGGGCACGGAGAGAGGGATGGCTTCTCACCACCTCCCAGCCCCAGCACTGGGATGCCTGGTGAAGAAGCTTGGCCAGGGCTCTAAACCACACCAGTGGGAGCAACCTCTGCCTGTTTCTGGGGGTAAGGTGTGGGTGGAACATGTCCTTAGCTGGACCTTGCTGTGTCCTGATCATGGGTCCTGATCTGGTCCCTGGGGCAGGTCCCTGTGTGTGCTGTGGTGTCCCTGGGGCAAATCCATGTGTGTGTGCTGTGGTGTCCCTGGGGCAGATCCATGTGTGTGCTGTGGTGTCCCTGGGGCAGATCCATGTGTGTGTGCTGTGGTGTCCCTGGGGCAGGTCCCTGTGTGTGCTGTGGTGTCCCTGGGGCTGGCTGAGGCTCTCCTGCTCTCCTCCCTGCCTCAGGCCCCTCTGTCTATTTTTATCTGCCTTGGTGGCTGGGGCTGGGATGTGATGACCTCAGATGTTTTTGCACAGCTCACACTTTGTGAAGGTTTAAGGTCCACTCTGGGTGCCAGACTGGCTCTGTGGAGCAGACCAAGGTCTTCCTGCTGCTGTGTCTTCTCCCAGCACAGTCCCAGTGGCTCCTGCAGGGCAGAGCTGTGGCTCAGTTTGCTGAGCTAACAGTCCAGGCTCCAAGCTCCCTGTGCTGCAGCTCCCCACCCGCGTCCCTCAGCCACGCAGGAGCTGCTGTGTCAGCAGGGGCCTCAGGGGGGGTGGCTGCAGGGCAGTTTGGGGCAATTTGGGGGAATTCAGAGGCTGGGGTGCAGGTAATGCTCTCCTGGGGGTCACAGAATGGTTTAGGGTGGGAAGGGACCTCTGGGGATCATCCAGTGCAACTCCTGCTCCAGCAGCTTGCCCAGGACCTTCACCACTGTTTGGGCTGGAAGAGACCTCATCAAGTCCAAGCAAATGCTCCAGCTGTGGAGCTCTGCAGCCCCTTTGGAGCTCTCCCACCCTGCCCTCATGCCCATGAAGGATCAGGAGAGTGGGTGAAGATGAAGGGTGAGGCTGAAGGGTGAGGAGGGAGGATGGGGAGGAAGAGAAAGAGGAAGGGTGGATGCTCCTGCCACATGGGTGGCTGCAGCCTGGAGGTTCTGGGGCAAAAAACCTCAGGAGGAGTCAAATGCAGTCAGGTGAGAGCTGAGGAGTTGCCTGTCCCAGCAGCCTTCAAACACCTTCTGCCCCTTGGAGACTGGAAGGAGCTGGAGGGGGAGTGGGGAGTGAGGACATGGGCCCTGAGAACCAGGCTAGCTGATGGCTTTATCCATGGCTTCCTGACAGGATCAGGCTCAGGTTAGCCCTTGGCCAGCAGCTGAGGTGGAGCCAGGCTGGCAGGGTGTCAGGGCCAGCAGGTGACATTGAGCAGCTGGGACCATGGTCACGGGAGGAGGTTGAATGGCACAGAATGCAAAGTCATGCCCTGGAGCCACTGAACCAACATCTGTGCCAAAATTCAGCTCCTGATTTGGGAGCAATTAAGGAGGAAAGAGCCTGTGTGTGCTCAGTGAGCCGAGGGTGGACGTGGGCTGGATGTGGAGGAACCCACAGGAGGGGCTGGAGCTGGTGGGCAGAGTTATTGGCAGGTCATGGAATCAGTCATGGAATCATTGAGGCTGGAAGAGACCTTTCAGCTCCTGGAGCCCAAGCCTTCCCCAGGGGATTGGCACCTGCTTGTGCCACCAGCTCTGGGGTGGACCTGGAGCATGTAGACAAGCAGGGGACAGTGGCAGGAGGACTTGAGCCATTGGGATGGGGAGGATGCTGAAGGAGCTGTGCCAGCTCCAGGCTGCCTGGAGACCCAGGGCTGAGCAGGCCTCTGATGGCTCCTGGGGCCTTGCTCCCACTGCCACTGGAGTGCTGCAGTTCTGGAGAAGAAGCTGCAAGAGAGGAGGACATTGTGCAAGGCAGAAGCTGCAGACATCTGCATGGGGAGGAGCTGGTTGCATAACTGGGTGCATGGAGCAGTATCTGAACATGCTCTGCAGCCATGGGGAGAAGGAAGGGTTGGGTGGAACCAGCATCTGCTGCCCAGTCCCTGCAGGAAGATCACAGCACAGTGGGAGCACTGGGGAACATCTCCAGGCCATGGGAGAAGAGTGGAGTGAGAGCAAAAGCCTCAGGAGCTGAGCTGCGGGAAGAGGAACAGGAAAGCAGCAAATGCACCACCATGGCTGGGGCTCAGCCCCAAGCTAAGCACATCTCCTCCTGCTCCAGGCTTTGCCACTGATAACACCACCCCAGGCAGGCTTATCTGCCCCAGCTTCTGCTGGGACGAGCTCCACACTGCACTGCTCTGTGTCCTCACCTGCTCTGCTCTGCACCTTCCATGCACTGAACTCCTGCATTTAGCTTGGCTGCTGCAAGGAGCTTGGAGCCAGCTGGGGCTTGGGCTCTGCTGCCAAGGAACAAGGCATGGGAGAAGAGGAAACAGCCTCCAGTTGCCCCAGGGCAGCTTCAGCTTGGCCAGGAGGAAGAATTTGTTGTTGGCAAGGGTTGGGAAAGCCTGGAAGAGTCTGCCCAGGGCAGGGATGGAGTCTCCATCCCTGGAGGGGCTGGGAAGGGTGGGGATGTGGGGCTGAGGGCCTGGGGTGAGTGGTGAGCTGGCAGTGCTGGGAAGGGCTGGAATTGATGAGCTTAGAGGTCTCCTGCAACCAAAGCAATTGTGACTCTAGGTGCTAGACTGTGCCCAGCAGAAGGCTACAGCCAGCAGCCCTCCTGGGCCCCCCCAGATCCCCCCAGGAGGGGTTGGATGAGCCAAAGAAACTTCACCAAACATCAGTCGAGACACAAGGAGTTTAAGAAGAAGCCTGCCCTGCCCCACAGCCAGCTCTGCCCTGCCCCACAGCCAGCTCTGCCCTGCCCCATAGCCAGCTCTGCCCTGCCCCACAGCCAGCTCTGCCCTGCCCCACAGCCAGCTCTGCCCTGGCTCTGGAGAGCAGAGTGTCCCCAGAGCCAGCCCCAGGAGCCAAGCTGGGGACTGCTGGAGCTGCTGGGAGCTGCTGGAGCTGCTGGAGCTGCTGGAGCTGCTGGAGCTGCTGGAGCTGCTGGGGACTACTGGAGATGCTGGAGCAGCTGGAGCTGCTGGAGCTGCTGGGGACTACTGGAGATGCTGCAGCAGCTGGAGCTGCTGGAGCTGCTGGAGCTGCTGGGGACTACTGGAGCTGCTGGGGCTGCTGGGAGCTGCTGGGGCTGCTGGAGCTGCTGGAGCTGCTGGGGTCAGGCTCTGCGTGGTGGGCCAGTGGTGACAGTGGTGGTGATGGTGATCCTGTTCACCTGCAGCCCTCCCGTGCCGTAGCTGTCGAGCTGTGCCTCTCGCTTGAACTCACACACCTGCTGGCTGGAGAGCAGCTCCCACACGGACACCTTCTGCTCCTGGGAGGGGCCCAGGGTGATGTAGGAGCCCTCAGAGCGGAGCAGATCCACTGTGTGCTGGGGGAGGGTGACCAGGGGCCTTGTGCTCTCTGCCACAATGCTGCTGGTGGTGCTGAGCAGCTCCTGAAGGGGCAGGGTCCCCTGGCAGTAGAGCTGCAGCAGCTCCTGCCTCTTCTCCTCAGGGATGTAGTCAGAGAAGAGCAGGTCCCACACCGACACTTGCTTCCCCTGGAACTCACCCACTGACATCTCCACTCTGGTGGACTTCAGGCTCTCCTCCCAGGTCTTGTTCTCCTTTGGCTCTGCTCTTGAACCACTTGCATTTGTCACTTGCTTTGCTCTTGCTGCTTCTGCCTTGGTCACAATGGCTCTGACCACGGTTTCTACCTGCTCAAGAGTTAACTCTCCTGCCTGGAACAGCTCCAGCAGCTCCTTCCTGTTCTCCTCAGGGATGTACTTGGAGTGGAGCAGGTCCCACACTGAGACCTTGCGGCCCTGCAACTCCCCAGCCTCCATGTCCACGACTGTGCTTCTCAAGGCTGTTTCCCATGGTTCTTCTCTGCTGGAGTCACCATGCTTCTCCCCTCCTGCTGGCAGAGTGTCCTTGCTGGAGCTCTTGACTGAAATCAGGAATTTTCTGCTGGTGGATTCCTTTTTCTTCACCAGAGTGGTGACAACCATTACTAACCTCTCTAAGGCCAAGGTCCCCTCACGGTAGAGCTGCAGCAGCTCCTGCCTCTTCTCCTCAGGGATGCAGTCAGAGAAGAGCAGGTCCCACACAGAGACCTCCCTGCCCTGGAGCTTATCCACTGACATCTCCACTCTGGTGGACTTCAGGCTCTCCTCCCAGGTCCTGTTCTCCTCAGCCTCTGTCACCTTTGGCTCTGCTCTTGAACCACTTGCATTTGTCACTTGCTTTGCTCTTGCTGCTTCTGCCTTGGTCACAATGGCTCTGACCACGGTTTCTACCTGCTCAAGAGTTAACTCTCCTGCCTGGAACAGCTCCAGCAGCTCCTTCCTGTTCTCCTCAGGGATGTACTTGGAGTGGAGCAGGTCCCACACTGAGACCTTGCGGCCCTGCAACTCCCCAGCCTCCATGTCCACGACTGTGCTTCTCAAGGCTGTTTCCCATGGTTCTTCTCTGCTGGAGTCACCATGCTTCTCCCCTCCTGCTGGCAGAGTGTCCTTGCTGGAGCTCTTGACTGAAACCAGGAACTTCCTGCTGGTGGATTCCTTTTTCTTCACCAGAGTGGTGACAACCATTACTAACCTCTCTAAGGCCAAGGTCCCCTCACGGTAGAGCTGCAGCAGCTCCTGCCTCTTCTCCTCAGGGATGCAGTCAGAGAAGAGCAGGTCCCACACAGAGACCTCCCTGCCCTGGAGCTTATCCACTGACATCTCCACTCTGGTGGACTTCAGGCTCTCCTCCCAGGTCCTGTTCTCCTCAGCCTCTGTCACCTTTGGCTCTGCTCTTGAACCACTTGCATTTGTCACTTGCTTTGCTCTTGCTGCTTCTGCCTTGGTCACAATGGCTCTGACCACGGTTTCTACCTGCTCAAGAGTTAACTCTCCTGCCTGGAACAGCTCCAGCAGCTCCTTCCTGTTCTCCTCAGGGATGTACTTGGAGTGGAGCAGGTCCCACACTGAGACCTTGCGGCCCTGCAACTCCCCAGCCTCCATGTCCACGACTGTGCTTCTCAAGGCTGTTTCCCATGGTTCTTCTCTGCTGGAGTCACCATGCTTCTCCCCTCCTGCTGGCAGAGTGTCCTTGCTGGAGCTCTTGACTGAAACCAGGAACTTCCTGCTGGTGGATTCCTTTTTCTTCACCAGAGTGGTGACAACAGCCATCATCTGCTCCAGAGTTAATAACCTTTCACGGTAGAGCTGCAGCAGCTCCTGCCTCTTCTCCTCAGGGATGCAGTCAGAGAAGAGCAGGTCCCACACCGAGACCTCCGTGCCCTGGAACTCACCAGCTGGCATCTCAGTGGTGGCAGATTTCAGGATGTTGTCTAGCTGTGCTTCTGGAGCTGAGGAATCCTCTCCGTTTTCCTCTGCCTCTGTCTCCACCGTGTGTGTGCTCCTGGCACTGACAGCTTCCCTGTTCACCATGGTGGTGACCACGGCGGCCACCTGCTCCGTGCCCAGGATGCCTGCCCTGTACAGCTCCAGCAGCAGCTGCCGCGTGCCTTGGGGCACGTGTCTGGAGAAGAGCAGATCCAACAAGGAGATGCTTTGCCCCTGGAACTCGCCAGCGGTGACATGGACAGTGGCAGACTTCAAGGACTTCCTCAGCTGTTGCTCCTGGCACTGCAGCTCCTGGGCTGCTGCTGCTGCTTCCACCTGCTTGTTGGGTGCAAGTGTGGGCGAGCTCCCAGCCCTGGGTTCTGTTTCTGCCTCGGTGACGATGGCGGTGAGGATGGTGATCATCTCGGGGATGCTGACCACCCCTGCCTTGTACTTCCTGAGCAGCTCCTCTCTCCGGTGCTCAGGGATGTAGCGGGAGAAGAGGAGCTCCCAGAGGCTGACGCTCTGGCCCTGGAAGAGCCCCAGGCTGAGGGTGGTGTGGGTGCCCTGCAGAGCTTTCCTGGCCTCCTGGCTCAGCTGGTAGAGCACGGAGCCCTTGTCCATCAGCTGCAGCATCAGCAGCCCCGTGTCCGGGTCAGGCACGCAGCGATGCAGCAGCTGCAGGTAGGTGAGGTTCTCGTGGGTGTTGGGGTCGAAGCAGCTTCTCGTTTGGTTCTGCGGGTCAGACAGGAGCTGGCAGGTCTCCTGGTCGAGGTATCCGCGCTGGCAGGCCAGCTGCACCGGGATGCGGTGGCCGTGCGCGGGGTCGATGATGCCGCCGGTGGCGAGCTGCGCCTGCAGCAGGCGGAGAGCATGCTCCCGCACGATCAGCTCCTGCCGCATGGCCTGGAACAGCGAGATGCTGTGCCCGCTGCAGGGCTCCGGGTAGCCTCGCACCGCTCCCTCTGCCGACAGCAGCTTCTCGTAGAAGTCCGTGCCGATGAGCCCCGCGGCCAGCGCCTCCTGCACCCGCAGCCGCTGGTTCCGGAGCGGGTCGGTGAGGAGCCCCGAGGCAGCCTGAGCCTCCAGCAGCACCAGCGCCGTGCCCGGAGTCAGCACTCCTCGCACCATGGCATCGTAGATGCTCATCTTCCTGTTCTTGGCCTGGATGAAGACTCCAGCTATGAAGTTACCTCCAGCCACCTCCTTGTGTCCCCCTGCAGCCGGGATGCTGGACTTGTCCTCAAGGGGTTCAGCCATCCCCTCTGCGGAACAGCTCCACATGCTCTCTGGGGAGGAGTCCTGCTGCCCTGGGGCACCACGAGTGTCTGAGGGGAGAGGAGGAGAGCACAGGGTGAGAGACAGCCTCTGATGCAGTGTGTGTGCTGGCTGATGTCACTGGTCACTTTTGGCTTGGCAGAGCCCTCAGCCCCCACCCTGCCACACTCTCCTGCAGCTGCAGTCTGCTGCCACCTGCCCTGGCCCACGCTGGCTCCTGGGCATTGTCCCAGGGAGGGTTGGGCTGCTGCTGCCGGACACCATCTCTGGGAGCATCCTAAGCAGCTCCAGCAGCTGAGGGCAGTGACCCTGAGGGACATCTCCTGTGCCATCACCTGCTCTCTCCTGGAAGCCCTGTGAGCTCTCAGCCTCGATGGCATTGCGTGGGGGTGAGCAGGAGGAAAGCCAAGGCAGCTCTGTGGGCACACCCAGCTCCATCAGCTCCACGAGTGACACTAATGACACCTTTAGCTGAGGAGCAGGGGCAGCTCCAGCTCTTACCCAACTGCTCCCCAAACATCTGACTCATCACTGCTGATCATCTAAATATCGGAGTGATGCTGCTGGAGGTGAGATGGATGATGGTGGAGGAGAGCTCCATCCAGCAGCCACAGACCAGCCCCTGCCCCGGGGACCCTGCCCAGGGCTCCAGGCCCCTCTTCAGCTGGTGACTCTGCTCCAACCCTTGGGAGAAGCTTCCCAGCCTGGCTCCAGTGACACAGGAGGCTGTGGTGCCTGCTGGGTGGCACTGGGTCCAGGAGCCAGAGGCAGGTGCTGTGTCACACCCTGGAGCTGGTGACACCCGTGTGGGACAGGGATGGCTGTTGTGTGAACGCCCTGTGCTGGGGAAGCTGTCATTAGCTGCTCTCTAATCAGGCTCCTGGTGCTGGGGCTTGGCAGCACACGCAGCTCCTGGGGCAGGGGCTGGCTGTCCTCACGCTGCTGCCACAGCCCAGCCCAGGAGGCTCTGGGGGAAGCAGTTCTCCAGCTGGAGAGGGCAGGGGAGGATGGCAGTGCCATGGTCCTGAGCCCTGACTCAGCCTGGGCAGTGGCAGCTCCTCAGCTCCACAACCTCCTGCCCCTGGGCACCCACCTGAGAGCCACCTGAGAGCCACCGGAGAGCCAGCAGCCTCCTGCCTGGGTGCTTGCATGCTCAGGCAGGTGCCACCACCCTGCTTGCTCCCTCCTGTGCCTCAGTGTCCTCAGCTCAAGTGTTGAGGACACAAACCATGTTCCATGGAGCAGCAGCTCTGTGCCACTCGGTCACTTTGTCCCCTTCTGGGAAGGACCAAGTGCTGTCTGGAGACCTCGTGCTCACCAACCCCCTGGCAGCTGCCCTCCAGACACCAGGTCCTGCAGCAGAGCTCCCTGCTCCCCTTGCAGTGCCCTGGCAGCTGCAGGGAGGGTGCCACCCAAAGCAGAGCTCTGGTGGCCCTGGTGTCCCCTCCAGATGGGCTCTGTCCTACCTGCTGGATCTGTATCCAGAGCAGCTGGCTCCTGGCAGGCTCTGGTCCTCCTTCTCCTCCTCGTCCCACCAGCTCTCAGCCAGGAGGAGCAGCCAAGGCAAGGACCTGGATTAAACCCTTCCCTTCCCCGCCCCGGGGAGGACACCGAGGCCCTGCCCTGCCAGGATGCAGGAGCACAGCCAGAGCAGGACAGCAGGACACTGGGACACTGGGACAGCAGCACAGCAGAGCAGCAGGACACTGGGACACTAGGGCAGCAGGACACTGGGACACTGGGACAGCAGGACACTGGGACAGCAGCACAGCAGGGCAGCAGGACACTGGGACACTGGGACAGCAGGACACAGGGACAGCAGGGCAGCAGCTCACAGCCTCACCCAGCCCCAGGAGCCCAGCTGGGGTGGCAGGAGCTGGGATGCTGTGCCCAGCCCCAGGGGGAGATATGGCACATGTGCAGCTGGAGCTCTGCTGGCTCTGGGTGGTGAGGAAGCACGGAGAGGCTCCTGGGCTCTGGCACCAGCTCCTTCTGCCTCCCTCCTCTTCTGTCCACTGCTGGTGGGCTGCCCTGCCCGTGCTCCCAGTGCTCCATGCACCCCTGATCCCCATGGACCACAGCCTGCTGTGAGCTGCCAGGGCCCTGTCCAGGCCTCCAGCCCACCCTCTGCTCTGGGGCTCTGGCCTTGCTCCAGCTGCCTTTGCTCTGGGATGAGGAGCTGTGGCCAGCCTCCTGCAGCCATCCCTGCTCCCTGCCCCTTGCCACGGCCACAGCTCTGGTGGCTGCTGGTGTCACCTGCAGTGCTGGGCTGGCTGCTCAGAGCCTGGGATGGAGCCTCTGATGGTCCTGGGGGGGGGCAGCCCCATGCTGGGGCCACAGCTGCCCAGGAGCTGGGGCAGAGTGGCATGGGGTGATGGAGCACATGCTGGAGGAGCTCTGGCTTGCAGGGGGGCTGGAGGCTCCGGGAGCCTTGGGGCTGGCTCCTGTGTGCCTTAGGATGGCTCACATCCCTCTGAGAACCTGCCCCAGGGCAGGGGAGGCTCTGGGGCACTGCAGGTGCCTGTGTGGCTGTGGGGTGGGTGACTGGAGGAGGTCCCTGCCCCCCGTGTCCTGCTGCAGGAGCACATTCCTGTCCCTGCTGCGTGGGAGCTGCCAGACTGGGTGAGCGTGGGGAGAAGCTTCCCTGCTGACTCAGCTCTGGGAGCACACCTGGCCAGGAGGGGCTGGCTGGAGCTGGACACAGAACCCATCCCTGGTGCCTTCACTCCCCCCTCTCCAATCCTTCCTTGCCTGATGGCTCTACAGCCTGTGCTGGGAAGTGCTTGGAGTCATGGAATCGTTTGGTTGGGAGAGAGCTCTAAGCTCCTGGAGCCCAACCCTTCCCAGCACTGCCAGGACATCCCTGAGTTGTGTCCTCAGCTCCAGCCACGGAGAGTCCATCCCTGCCCTGGGCAGCCTGGGCCAGGTCTCAACAACCCTTGCCAACAACAAATTCTTCCTCCTGGCCAAGCTGAAGCTGCCCTGGGGCAACTGGAGGCTGTTTCCTCTTCTCCCATGCCTTGTTCCTTGGCAGCAGAGCCCAAGCCCCAGCTGGCTCCAAGCTCCTCTCAGCACAGAGCCACAAGCTCTCCCCTGAGCCTCTTCTCCAGCTCTACCTTGCCCTTCTAGGTGCACCACAGACCCCAGAGGAGCAGCCACGAGGCAACAGGGAGTTGTTCGGCATGGTTCTCCCCCCGCTCCTCCAGCCATGGCCAAGCAGGTCTCTCCTGGAGTCCTCTGCACTACCTGGAGCTGGCCCAGCTCGTTTGGACACCTCTGAAGTGCAGGCAGCTGCTGGCTCCCTGTGGCTTTGCCCCAGCAGGGCTGTGGTTTACCTGCTGGCAGCAGCTGCTCCTGGGGCTGGAGGCCAGGTCCCGTTAGGGATTGCCCAGCAGGACTCTCAGCCCTTGCCCCAGGAGCTGTGCCCAGAGCAGCAGCAGCCACAGCCAGCTGTCCCTCAGCAGAGGTGACCCAGAGTCCCAGCAGCCTCCCCTCAGGCAGCCCTGGAGCTCTCCTCACCTCCCCACAAGCACTGCAGCTGCAGCCCTGCTGTGGGGTGCCTGGTCCCCAGCTCCCTGAGCACCCCTGCCTGCACTCCCCGGGGAGCAGGGCTGGGATGCAGCCATGGGATGCAGCCAAGGGATGCAGCCACAGGATGCTCTTGGCCCTGACTCACCAGCTGGTCCTGCAGCTCCCAGGGCTTGGCCATGGCTCCGGAAGGTGTGGGTGTGCTTGGCTAGGACTCAGCTGAGCCACAGCAGCATGGCAGAGGCTGGGCCAGGGCTGCTCCAGCACGGGCTGCTGGGGAACCTCCTCCCTCGGCCAGAGCCTGGCTGCTGGAACAAGGTCCTTCCAGCCAGCCCCAGGAGCAACAGAGCCCAGGGTGGCTGTGGGTGCAGAGGCTCAGGGGTGGCTGTGGGTGCAGAGAGCTCAGGGGTGGCTGTGGGTGCAGCATAGCTGTGGGTGCAGAGGCTCAGGGGTGGCTGTGGGTGCAGCATGGCTGTGGGTGCAGCATGGCTGTGGCAGGGCTGGAGCTGAGAGGATCTCCACTACTGGCAGGGGGCACTGGGAGCACCAGGAGGGAGCACTGAGGGGCACTGGGAGCACTGTGGGTAACTGGGAGCACTGGGAGAGGTCACTGGGGGCCACTAGGAGCACTGGGAGGGAGCACTAATGGGGACTGGGAGGTGTCACTGGTGTCACCTCCTTGCAGGCCATGGAGGGGCCGGGGACAGAGTGCCAAGGGGTGGCCAAGGGTCCTCCCCCCAGCCCGGGGCTGCCCTTGGGGTTGTCCCAAGCCATGGGCAGGATCTTGACCTTTAACCTTGACCTCTAACCTTGACTGTGACCCTGGGGACCCCCAGGAGGTTCACACAGACCAAGTCCTGCAAGGGCTGTAAAATCCAGCCCAGCCCCAGTCCCCTCCCAGTTCATCCCAGCCCATTCCCAGCCCCTCCCAGTCCACTTTATCCCCATCCTAGTCCCAGTCCAGACCCTCCTAGCCCCCTCCCAGCTAATCCCAGTCCCTCCTAGCCCCATCCCATCCTACTCCAGCCCCTTCCCAGCACCACCTCAGTCCCTCCCAGTTCCACCCTGTCCCCATCCCAGTCCACCTCAGCCCCTCCTAGCCCCATCCCAATCCATCCCATCCCACCCCAGCCCCATCCTGTCTACCCCAGTCCCTCCTAGCCCCATCCTAGTCCCTCCTAGCNCCCCATCCCAGTCCCTGCTAGCCCCTTCCCAGCCAATCCCAGTCCCTCCTAGCCCCATCCCAGTCCCTGCTAGCCCCTTCCCAGCCAATCCCAGTCCCTCCTAGCCCCATCCCAGTCCCTGCTAGCCCCTTCCCAGCCAATCCCAGTCCCTCCTAGCCCCATCCCAGTCCCTGCTAGCCCCTTCCCAGCCAATCCCAGTCCCTCCTAGCCCCATCCCAGTCCCTGCTAGCCCCTTCCCAGCCAATCCCAGTCCCTCCTAGCCCCATCCCAGTCCCTGCTAGCCCCATCCCAGTTCTTCCTAGACCCTTCCCAGCCAATCCCAGTCCCTCCCAGTGCCTCCTAGCCCCATCCCAGCCCCTTCCCATCCCACCCCAGCCCCTTCCCAGTCCCTCCCCACTGGTTTCCCCTAAG